>CM029013.1:247345163-247599109 GCA_016801055.1 Panax notoginseng
ATCTCGTCTGGTTCTAACTCAGTGACATGGTTTTGGGTCTTTTATACATATTTTCGAAGAACAGATATATGAAAAATATTATGAACACGAGACATACTTGGCGGTAAACGAGTCTATAGGCCACAGTTTCCTATTCGATCGCCTGGATTTCAAATGGACTATTAACGAAGGTTTGAGCTTTCCTCACATCGCAATTCTCGCTTTTGGAAATAACAACTTCTTGCACCTCCTTCTTCATATATCAGCTCCGGTCTGCTCCGGTGTGTAGCTTAAGCGGTTTTAACTTTATCGATTAAAGTCGATTCTAATCGTATATTCGTATCTTCACACAGATTCTTGGAATCTTTAACTCTATCACCATCTTTTGTAAGTCGTACGAAATGGGTCTTTGTAGTTACAATATCTGACTCGTAAACACATACGATTTTTTACTCAAAACGTCAGCTACAATTCGTTTTTTTCAGGATGGTATTGAATGGTATAGCTGTAATCTTTTAACAGCTCGAACCAACGTGTTGCCGCATGTTGAGTTATACATTCCTCCCTCCATTCGAATTTTGTATCTCTTTTGAGTCAGCTGAGTTAATAGAGTAGTGATTCGAGAAAATCTTTTCACAAAATCTTCGATAATAACCAACTAAGATAGAAAGAAGCTACGTATTCGATTATGACTTAGGTTGCTCTCAACTGTGATCATATCCCAATCTTGGATAGCACGTCACAATGACACTATCAGTTTACTACCACACAAATATGGCGTCCCCTACAGAGAGTCTGGCTTCGGTGTATTCCACACAAAGAGTCACCAGATAGAGGCTCGGTTTTCAACTTCTATAGTTGGGTTTTTAACTCTCTGAAGTTCAAATAGAGCCATTCGATATGAGATTTTAGAACTGGGTTTTGTACGGGTTCAAAGTCGATACAAAATTCAATATCACACTTTAGGAGTAAGCCAAGAAATTCTTCAGGAAATACATCAAGGAAATTTACTAGCAATAGAAATATCATTCAAATCTGACGTATTTTTGTTCAAGTCCATAACATGGGCTAAGAAAACTTGACATATCGTTTTTCAATAAAATGAATGACTTTATGGCTTGATATGAAAGAGTTTGACTTCAATGGTTTGGTTGCTTGAATTCGAATAATAGGTTGTTAGGAATATGAAAAACTAACAACCTTACGAAAGTAATCAATTTTGGCATGAAGAGTAATTAATCAATCAATCCCTAAAATCACATCAAAAAGCAAGTATCTTTAAAGAAATAAGGTCAACATGTAATGTGATGTTGCCAACTTGGATCAAAACAAGATTTATAAACAGTGGATGTAACGAAAGTTTCTCATAACGGAGTTTCAACAGATAAGTAAAGTCTAATTTTTCCGGAGTCAAGTTTAAATAATGAGCACAAGCAGGGAGATAAAAAGATAAATGAATGGGTAGAACGGTTTCTAATAAGGTATAAATTTTGCAAGAATTTATAATTAACTAACCCGTGCTATTTCATTCGGGTTCCTCGCATTCTGACCAGTCACGACAAACGCTTTTCTGATACCACCGACTTTGTTTTGTCTATATCCGCTTTGGTGTTTACGTCCCATCTGGACTTGATTTCGCTCTAGGACAAAATCGAGCTATGTGACCGTCTTTTCCACAATAAAGCATACTTTGGAAGGCTCGTGAACAGTTTGGACTTATATGTCCCTCCTTCTTGTATTTGTAGCATCTAACTGGCGGTCGTTCTCTGCCCTAGAATTTGTTACTGGTGCTGCTGCCGACATCTTCCCGTCATCATTAAATCTTTCTTCTTTGAAAATTTCCACTTGACTTATTTCTTTATTATCTTGGCCATGATTACCACCGAAGTGGTTACCATTTCTGGCACGATAATTTCCTCCAATATGGTTATCCTTGTTCTGATGACGTTGCCATCGGTACGATTATCATCGAGTTGTAGGTCGTTATTCTTCGATTGAGCTGACTCATTATCGGTTCCAATAACTGAACCCTATTCCAACATCTGAATATAGAGAAAATTTATGAGAAATGAGTTATTGACGTATGTCAGGTTTCAAACCTCTCAAAAACATCCGCATCATACGTTCCTCATTCTCCACCAAATGAGGTGCAAACCTGGATAACTCCGCGAACTTCGCCTAGTACTGGGACACCGTCATGTTGTTCTGTTCTAGTCTAATAAACTCTACCTCCTTCATATGACGAATACTTTCAGGAAAGTACTTGTCATTGAACAGTTTCTAAAACCTTTCCCAAGACATGTTGAGTGCGGCTGGCTGGGTACGCTTCACAGATTCGCACCAGTAATCTGCCTCGTTACGAAACATAAAAGTGGCGAATGGAACCTTTTGTTCCTCCGTGCATCCCAAGACATCGAATATCATGGTAATTTGCTTGACCCACGTCTCCGCCTTAATCGGATCCGGCGTTCCCCAGAATTTTGGTGGTCCCAACTCTTTGAACTGTTTGGCTGTGACAAACGTGCGTTGCTATCATTTCCACCGGTATTTTGTACACGAGTCTCCCCTCGTCTGATTTTGCATGAATTGCAAAAAGCATCTAAATATCCTATCGTTCATCGTCTGATCAGTGGTGTTGTTCACAAGTGGAACATTGTCGTCCTATTGTACGTTCTCCTGATTGGTGAGTAAAGGTGTCTCCACGGTCTCATTTACTCCACTGTTAACATTCTCAGTTGTCATTCTCAAATACTGTCATAAAACAAGGGTTAATTAAAGAAATTGATATGCAACATAATAACCCTATACTCTGACCAATCAACAAATAAGCTTAGGTAGAACACACTAGCGAAGGATTTACTCGTCTCTCCCCTCCTAGTTCTATTCCCCGATCTCCGCCAGAGATTATATCCCTAAGCTCTTATACCAACTATGACGCCCCCAAAATAGGTCCAATCCACCCAACCTATTCTGAGTCGCCAAATACATGGTCAGAAATAACTATAACTTCATTAATACAATTGTCGTGCAAAATACGACAACACAAAACTCTGAGTTTAAATACAAATATTGTCTTCTAGACAATATCTACACTCAAATAAGTCCTCATTACAATTATTGATACACTATTTTACAAAATAGTGAGGACAACTAAAAACAACTGTCTTGAACCATCACTCCACACCCGATAGTTCCCGCTATATTCTCGTCCTGAGAAGAAAAATGGAATAAAAAGAAAAAGGGTGAGCTCAACTAGCCCAGTAAAGAATATTATGACTAAGATAATATAGAACAAATTATCGTTAGTCTTCAACAGGGAAAAAATCTGATAGAATACAATAGACAACAAGTTTTAGATCAACAAACTGCAGCGTAAACAAACAATTCATTAGAAGAGTTAAGTAGAGAATGAAATCTACTATCATCTATGAATTTAAAAGTTCATCATCGATATTTTATCCATGTAACATCAATCGATATACATCTTGAATCAAATAGTCATCTTTGTACTACAGGCCAAAGATATTAATCAGTCGGTCATGTTCATCTCAACACCTGTTCACTTTGCACAACGGGCCAAAGATATTCATCATAAAATCATTAATCTTTGCAATACAGGCCAAAGATATTCAGTTATATCATCATTTAGGACTGAGGATGATGAAAAATCTTTTAAAGAAAACGAATCCAGTGAAACAAAAGAATAAATATTAAGGATTCGTATTTTAAACAATCCGAGTTCAAAAATACTTCATAAATAATCATAGCGAAGTAAAATTCAAGAATGATCAAAACATGGATACAATCAAAGCTCGTATCCATAATAGATATATTGGACACAGAAAAGAAAATTTAATTTTTCTGTGAATAGTGCCGTATTTGTGAATAGTGTTGTATACATGAATAGTGTCGTATACGTGAATAGTAATCTCGACACTAAAAGGTAGAAATTTCACAAGAAAAAAAATCATCATGCTTCGTGAATAGTACTCGTGAATAGTAACTCTAACTCATGAATAGTAATCCCGACATGAAAAGATAAGAATTTCACAAGAAAATCTTACCAATATTCCTGTATAATGATATTGAAAGAAATAATATTATTGATAAAAAAATAACATCATTACCTGGTAAAGACAGTACTTCTAGTTGAAACACCGGAATATAGGCTATGACTTGAACTTGCACCGTATAGCAACACTCACAGTATTAAAATACTCACAAGAATACGCTCAAAATATCGAGAGAGAAAGAGAGAGAAATCTTTAGTTTCTGGGTGTGATTTTCAATTCTAACCTAAGTAACCTATTTATAGGAAAATGGTAGAACACTAAAGCAGAAAATTCAATAAATTAATAATATAATTTTCTTAATTTTCTTAGCACACCACACCAGCTTATTTCAACCATTAACATGTGCCACTCAAATGGAAAAAATGTTTTTCTTAATAAAAATAATTAAAACTTCCAAAAATTAATTATTTTAGAACTTCGAAACTTCAATAATTTATAATAAAATAGTCCTTTTGTCAGAAAATTCGAATCTCGCGAATTTTTATAGAAAATTCAATTCTCTACAACTTTGCAGAAGAAAGTTTTTTCAAATTACAAACATAAATTGACCGAAATCTATATACAGACGATTTTACAAGCTATAATCAAATTTCAGTCAAGAAATGGGGTCCACGACACACAAAACATGTGTTAATCATTTAATGCAATAAAAATACTCTTCCTCCTCATATACTCATATATCACACATTAATTGTAAAAATATCATCATATTATATTATTAAAATATAATAATATATTTAAATAAATTATTTTATCAGAAAAAGATAAAATATTAATTTTCAACAATTGTTACATTAAAATTTTTCTCAACCTATATTCACATAAAATTAATATTTTTTCTCATCATATAAATTAATAATTAATTATTCATAAATAATATTACAGAATCACAATACTGACAACCAGGCAATTCCCAAGGAAAGAGGGACTTTTAATAAGGATTTTCCTTACTGGCGCGCAATTAGGTGACCAAACCTCTTCTTAGACAGAACTTTCTAGACATTGTCAATAATGTTATCTAATAATATTATTCAGATAATATGAATTATTGCTCTGATAATGAAAAATACTGTGTAGTGACAATTATTGAAACAACGGTAATATAAAATATCAACGTATCAATTATTGAATCAATAAAATACTGAACAGTAATTACTGTAACAATTATTGAGTAGTGCCTTCTTACGTAAGAATCAATAATTAGTGCAATACCGTGTGCTACTGTGCAACAAAACGCGTATTACTGTGTTTTAACCACCGGGTATTTCAACAATATTAACAGTAAAAACTACGCGTTATTTATAAACCACTTATACTTGTCGTTTTCTTCATCCAATCGCTTTCCGTTATGGGGCCACACAAGGCTGCGCGTCGTACAAATATTCTCCGACAGTAAGAATATTCCACGACCAAACGAATATTCCCCGACAATAATGAATATTTTTATAACCACTTGTTTATTTAAAATACTTGCGCATTTTACCCATAACTTACCACATTAATCAAATCAACTCTTACCATTTCAAAATGATAAATAGAGGAAATTAAATTTCATTAATAATAAGTTGGGGTCTTACATTTGTCACGCCTTTAAATGACTCTATTTCATTTATTTTAATTAAACTCACTTATTATATAGTTTATTTGTCACACTTTAATAAATTAAATAATATTATTTAAATTCAATTAAATTAAAGACGATATTTCCATTAAATCACATCATCACATAATTAAAATTCTCATTTATTAAATATAGCACATAATTTATATCTCAATAAATCTCTAATTAATTATTTAATTAATTAGAACGACATTAAAATTATTAAACAATTCATTTAAGTTAATACTTCCAAATAAATTATGACTTCGCACTATAAAATTATTCTACATTAATTTAATCAATGTAGCACATTTAATTAAATTAATCTACCACAATTTCATCAAATATATATTCAACTCGACAAATAAACCAATAAAATATTTATTTAATTTAATAAATATTTAAAATTAATTACAAAAATCTCGATCGTCACATCTTTTTCCCTTAAAAGGATTTTGTCCCTAGAATCACGACTCAATCAATTTGTCCCGTTACATTCTCCCCCTTACAAAGATTTTATCCCCAGAATCGCTTACACATAAATTAAGTAAATAAATGTGGGTAATTCTTCATCATATGCTCTTCGAGTTCTCACGTAGCTTCTTCAGCGTTGTGGTTCCTCCAAATTAGCTTAAAAGAAGGTATTATTTTATTTCTAAGTACTTGTTCTTTCCTGTCTACTATCTGAATAGGAACTTCTTCATAGGACAAATACAGTCTAATACAGTCGTAAGACAGAAACATGAAAAACATTATGGATATGTTCTAAGGTCAGAGGTAAGGCTACCTCATAGGAAAACTTCACAATTCTTTGCAACACTTCAAAGGGTCCAATAAACCACGAGCTCAATTTCCCATTCTTACCGAATTTGATCCTTCCCTTCCAGGGAGAGACTTTCAAGAATACCAAGCTACCCGATTCAAACTCAACATTTTTACGGTGTGGATCGGCGTATTTCTTCTGCCTATCCTGAGCTACTACCAGTCTTTTCCGAATTACTTTGACTATCTCTGTTGTTTGTTGTACCAGTTCTGGTCCTAGTAACTGTTTCTCGCCAACTTCATCCCAGTAAGAGTAGAGTTCTGCACTTTCTGCTGTACAACGCTTCGTAAGGCGGCATGCCAATACTAGTGTGCTAACTGTTGTTGTAGCCGAATTCAACGAGCGATAAGTGATCATCCCAATTTCCCTTAAAATCCATGATGCACGTTCTCAACATGTCCTCCAATGTCTAAAATTTCTTTTTCGCTCTGCCCATCTGTTTGAGGGTGATATGACGTACTCATCTCAACTGCATCCCTATGCACTCCTGTAGTCGCTTCCAGAAGTTCGATGTAAAGCGCGGATCCCTATTGAAAATAATTGACACCAAAAATCCGTGCCTTGAAATAATCTCTTTCACATAAACTGTGACGACTGGTCTAAGTTGAATTGATTCTGATCGAAAGGAAGTGTGCGAATTTCGTCAATCGGTCAACAATAACCTATACTGGGTCAAAACATTTCTGAGTCGTTGGAAGACCTACCACAAAATCCATCGTGATAAGTTCTCACTTCCATTCTGGGATTTCTAACGGTTGTAACAACCCACTCGGTCTTTGATGCTCTGTTTTCACTTTTTGACATGTCAGACACTTGGCAACACACTCTGGAACATCTCGTTTCAAGTTTGGCCACCAAAAATGTTGTCGAATATCTTGGTACATCTTGGTACTACCAGGGTGAATCGAATATCGTGAATTATGAGCCTCGCTCAAAATGTCTTCCTTAATCTCTAGCACTGGCGGTACCCAAATTCTGCTCTCAAATCTTAGTAGTCCCTCACTGTTTATCTTGAATCTCAGTTCGGTTCCTTCAGATATCTTCTTTTTCACCTTCTCACATTATTCGTCCTGAAGTTGAGCCTCTTTAACTTTATCTAGCAAAGTTGTACCAGCGTGCATCTGGAACAACTTCTCGTCAAACTCCATAGGATACTTCACTTCCAATTCCAGCTTCTCCATCGCTGAAATTAGCTCCTCCTGAGCGGTCAACATCATCAATTTCTCTCCCAACCCTTTCTACTTAAGGCGTCGACAACCACATTTGCTTTACCCAGATGGTATAAAATCTCGTAATCATAGTCCTTAATTAACTCCAGCCACCTTTCTGGGACATATTCAAGTCCTTATGTGTAAAAATATATTTCAGACTCTTGTGGTCTGTATATATTTCACACTTCTCCCCATAAAGATAGTGTCTCCAGATTTTTAAAGCGAATACCACCGCAGCTAACTCCAAGTCATGGGTCGGATACCCCTTCTCATAATTCTTCAATTGTCGTGACGCATACGCAATGACCCTGCCGTTTTGTATAAGCACACAGCCAAGTCCTTTATGCGACGCATCACTATAAACCACAAAATTTCATGTGTCATCCAGAAGAGATAACACAAGTGTTGTACTTAACCTCTTCTTAAGTTCTTGAAAGCTTCTTTCACACTTCTTTGTCCAAATAAATTTCACAACTTTCCTAGTCAAATTCGCCAGCGGAGTTACGATCTTGAAAAAGTCCTGAATGAATCTTCTGTAATAACCTACCAATACAAGAAAACTTATCACTTCTGACGACGTTTTCGGTTGATCCCAGTTCATCACAGCTTCGGCCTTAGAAGGATCTACCGAAATTCCGTCCTTATCAATCACGTGCCAAGGAATTGCACTCACTCTATCCAGAATTCACATTTCAAAAATTTGATGTATAGCTTCTCTCTTCTTAACGCCTCCAATGTCACCTTCAAATGTTCCACATGCTCCTCCTTGGTCTTAGAATATACCAGAATATTGTCGATGAACACCACCACGAATTTATCTAAAAATGGTTTAAATACCCTGTTCATCAGGTCCACAAACACTGCAAGAGCATTTGTTAGACCAAATAACATTACCAGAAACTCGTAATGACTGTAATGAGTCCTGAACGTTGTCTTCGGTACGTCTTCTTTCCTCACCTTCAACTGATGATAACCACTTTTCAAGTCTATTTTTGAAAAGTATCTCGCTCCCTTCAACTGATTAAACAGGTCGTCAATCCTCTGTAATGAATATATATTCTTAATCATAACCTTATTCAGCTCTCTGTAGTCGATGCAGAGCCGCATCGTACCATCAATTCTTTCATCTCTACCGGAGCCATCCGGTACGGTGCCTTCTATATTGGAGTCGTTCCTGGCGCCAAATTGACCACAAACTCAACTGCTCTGTCTGGCAGAAGTCCTGGTAGATCTTCTAGAAATACGTCTGCGAAGTCCCTCACTACTGATATCTCCTATATCTTCGGGTTCTCTATATGACTGTCAACTATGTAGGCTAAATATCCTACACAGCTTTGTCTTAACAACTTCTTGGCCTGCATCATTGTCAAACAACTCGCTTGTCTAGGCGATTTGTTGCCATAAAACACAACCTTTGACGGAGTCATAAGGTTAATACATTTCTTCTGGCAATCAATTACAACCCCGTAATTGGATAACCAATTCATTCCCAGAATGACGTCAAATTCCCAAAATCTGATAGGGATAAGATCTACGTTCATAATGTTACCCTTAATATCCACCTTACAGTTCTTGTGTATGTACTTAACAAGGATTAATTCTCTATTCGCAATCTCTATGTTCATAGGGTATTCTAACTCATCCTTAGGCAATTCCAGGTTCTTAGCGAAGTCATCAGATATAAATGAACAAGTAGCACCCGAATCAAATAATACATAAGCATTAACTTTGTTGATCGAAATGATACTTAACACCACATTGAAAGACTGTACAACATCCTGCGCTGTCATGTTGAATGTCCTAGCGGTCGTTCGGTTGGTTGCGGTTGGTCCCGTGATAGTTAGAGCATTGCCAACGCTGTTTCCCTTATTCCCTCCCATTCCTGCCCCTCCAAATCCTTTCTTGGGACAGTCCCTAGTCAAGTGGCCTACGATCCACATGTGAAGCAGGTGCCCTTCTTTGGGTTAGGGCAGTTAGGTGCTATGTGGCCTTCCTGACCACAATTGTAGCAAACTCTTTTCCCTTTTATATAGACCCTCAGGTGAGCTTTTTCGCAGGTCAGACATGCTTCAATCCTCTTCTTCTGACCTCCTTGTTGATTTTCAGTTGACAAGTTGTTAGTCCACCTCCTCTTCGGATTGTTACTTCCTCCCGTGTTGCTGCCGCTGACCTTGTTATTTCCTTCATTTTCACTCTTCTTCTTCTGATCCTGATTGTACTTGGTCACCGCATTTCTCCCACCTTCGGCGAGGATGGTCTTCTCCAGTACTTCAACAAAAGTATTCAGCTGAAACATTGACACTTTACTAGATAACCAGGGCTTCAATCCTTGTTCAATCCTTCTTGCTTTCCTCTCATCCGTGTGTACTTGATATGTGGCGAATCTAGCCAACTCATTGAATTTTGTCGCGTAGTCTGATACGGACATATTGACTTTCTTTAACTCCAGAAATTGTACCTCCATTTGGTTCTACGAGCTTATCGAAAAATACATCTCGAAGAACATCTTCTTAAACCTCTCCCAGGCGATCACACCTTCTCGTCCACGGACTTTATTCGCTTACCACCAATAATTGGCTTCTAATTTCAGCATGAACGTGGCGTCGGTGGTTTTCTGGTCCTCTCTGACTCTGGCGACGTCAAAAACTTTTTTCATATCTATAACCCAAGTTTGAGCTTCTATCGGGTTTATGGAGCCTTTAAACTCTGGCGGTCTCACCGCCTTGAAGTCCTTGAACGTTGTATTTGGTGGAGTTTGAGGTTGATTGTTAATCGCTCCAGCCAATAAGTTCACCAACTGCTGAACGGGGTTAGCATTGGCGTCGTTGTTGTTGTTCGTCGACCCTTCTTGGGTCGGTTGACGGTTTAGTCTTATTCTCGGTGACATATTTCTATTAAGATATACGCTTATTAGATCTTTATTCAATCTTTTAAATATTTAAGGCTTAACTTAAACATAACCACTTAACACATTATCTCAAATAAACTCTGGTATTTTATTTAAATCGAAAGTTTTAACATAATATGATAGCATCACTGCTATTTACATCAACTATCCCGAGATTAAGGATCTTCATGATTAAATCATCATATTCCATTACTTTTATTTACACTAGAATTTACATCATTAACTACTATAGATATTCACATAATTCATACTGTTCCTATCACGGCCTATTAAGACGTCGAACAACTTCTCTGTACTCTTCTTCCATGATTCGAAACATCATCCTACGATCCAGCATGTACCAAGGTAAGTCCTCAAACTAAATTGGATAGTACATAACTCGATCCTGATCTTTGTTCACTGCAGTGTTGAATGAACAATCCATTTCCACCATCTTGACATTCTTTGCTTACACCTCTTCCTCGGCTACATCTGCTCGCTGGGAAGCCTCCTCGTAAGCATCTTCAGCTCTGGCTCGCTTGGCAGACTCCTCTCTCAAATCGTCCTTTAGCTTTGCAACCTCTGCCAGCAACTGGTCATTGTCACCCCCTAAGTGAATTAATTTCCACTACACATTTCCAAGATGTGAATCAAGACCTTGGATTTCCTCATTCTTCTAACCTATAGTGGCTTGAAGATCATCTGCCAACCCCTCCAATCCTCTGACTCTATTCTGAAGCTCAATGTTACGGTCATACACCTCGTCATACATTCGACCTGCAATAGAGTTCAGTGGAAACTCATCTTCCTCCTCTTTCTCCCTCAGGGTCCTCTTCCGGATCAGTCTCAGACACATGCTCCTGACCCACAACAGTGATTAATGGAGATGACTCTCTCTGTACCAACTGCTCCCGGACAACATGGATGTCACGGGGCTCCTCCTCTCTAGGTACTCGGGGTTCCTCCTCCCCAGCTCTACTAGGTCCTTCAACATCTGACATCTTGACAACATAGTTTTAAGTTTTAGTTACTAATTGATACTCGCGAGCACATAAGTTTATCACATAAACACATAAAGTCTTTTATTATCTTCAATGAATTAATGAATTCATTTCTTAGAACTCGATAAGAGTTTATCACCACTATGTTCTCAATCTCCTATAAGGCTACTACCTAAGGTTTTCCCTCTACCTAAGATTCATAACTTACAACTTTAAGATCAACAACTGTGACACCCCCAAATCTGAGTACTTTAATTTTTACGTGATTTGGTGTTCACTATACAAACATCATATGTCCATCTACCCATAATAGATGAAAACCATAAAATAGATAGAAATAAATCCTCTCCCTTATGGAGTTACAACATCTGAAAGTAAATACATCAATCCCAGGTCATACTAACCTTAAATCTCAAATGCGGAAGCATAAACAAATATAAGTCTTACAAAACTTTAACATAAGTCTGAAGCGTAAATATATCAATTAAACAACAAGTCTTTATCACTTATTGACCTTGCCATTGCCTTTGCTAGTAGAAGGCTCGTCGGACCTTTCGTTCTTAACTGCAATGTTATTATTACGCAAGAGTGAGCATAATTGCCCACAAGTATAATAATATAACAACAATATAATAACATGCGAGTGAATCAAAGAATTCTGAAATAAGAAAACTCGGCTTTTGAATCAAGAATGAATAATAAGAATCAAAAGAACTTCTGAGGGTCATAAGACCTTGAAATATGTCCTAGGTTGTCAAGTGTTTATACTTGAAACCTTTAACAGTTATAAGACTATGGACTCTTCTTCTCGTACTTAGGGGGATCAGCCCTTAGTACCATACTATGCACAATATCTTAACGTTAAATAATCATTAATCCCCTATAACAGGGTTGTTCATCTCAGTTTGACATTAGAGTCCGCTCCAAAGAAAGTTTGGTTTGGATAAGCTCAACAATAGTTCTGAAATTTAGAATGTTCATCAACTATGGACTAGTCGAATCAATAAGGGTTCGCTAGTCTTATAAGGTTCAACAATAAATAATATTCAATTTGAATAATAAAACTCAAAAGGTATGCAATCGAATAAGTATTGTATAACGGGAATTAGGCTTTAGAAAAATGATAACATCTAATATGAAATCTTACACTTGAACAATTTATAATAAGAACTTACTCGTCATAGAATATGAATTTAGGACTTGCTCAATCGAAGAATTTAGAATTTAAAAAAACTTATTCCATAAAAGTAAAGTTTGAGCAAGGAAACTTGCTCAATGTAAAAAGGTAAGGTTAGAAACTTGCCTCGTGCGCGAGTTGCAAATATAGTTACAATTCAATTCCTCAACATCCTACACATTACATTATGCATACGATGTTGATTAGTTTCATAACTTCTATGTTCAACTATTGAACTTTTCATTAGTTCCATTCATATTAACCTTACAAGTTTAGTTCTCTATTTTTAGTATGTCTTGTCAACTTAGTTTGGGTTCTATTCATTATCAACAATTTCATATACAAGATTGAAGTCTCACATCTTAAATTGAACATCATTACATCTTCTCATGGACATACGTTTAGCCCTTATACAACTTATCAAGTTACAATGCAATTTCATCACATGTATGTTAACAATCTGAGATGACATCTTATTACATGCCCAATATAATATCATGTTCATTAAATTAGGTTAAATTAGCATGTAAGGGACTATACACGACGAAAAACTGAAACTGTCCAACTCTGTTACCCTCGCCGGGGCGGGGCTTTTTACGCAACTAGCATGTAAGGGACTATTCAAACTCTTGAATATCTATTGAGACTCTGCGTTCTAGACTTCAAAGGAAGTTAGGACAAGTACTTGCCATTAGTGGAATTCTCGTACAACAATAGTTATCAAGCGAGTATAGACATGGCTCCATTCGAGGCGTTGTTTGGACGAAAGTGTCGTTCTCCAGTATGCTGGGACAAGGTGGGTGAAGCAATGTTGTTGGGACCAGATATGGTACGCATGACTACGAAAAAGATTCAAATGATCTGGTAACGTATACAAACCTCACAAGATCGACAAAAGATTTATGTTGATCTTCATCGAAGGAACGTGAAATTCAATGTTGGAGATCATGTATTGTTACGTGTTGCTTCATGGAAAGGAGTTACGAGATTTAGAAAGAGAGGAAAGCTCAACCCTCGATTTTATTGGTCCATTTGAAATTCTCGACCGAGTAGGAACTGTGGCCTATAGACTCGCCTTACCGCCAAGTATGTCTCATGTTCATAACGTTTTTCACATATCTATGTTACGTAAATATGTGGAAGACCCAAACCACATTATTGAATTAGAACCATCGAATATAGAAAGTGACATAAATAACCTTTTTATAAAAAATAACGACAAAACTTTTACCGTTAACTGTTGAAATACCCAGTGATAAAAGTACAGTAATGCGCGTTATTGCACAGTAGCACACGGTATTGCACAGTATCTCTGATTATTGATTCTTACGTAAGAAGTCACTCAGTATTCAATAATTGCCACAGTAGTTGCTTCATAGTATCTCATATCATTGATTCAATAATTGTTACAGTAACATCTACACAATATTTTATATTATTTGAATAGTATTATTAGTTCACATTATTGGCAATGTCTAGAAAGTTATGTCGAGGAAATGGGTTAGGTTATATAATTACGCGTTAATAAGGATAAGTCCTTATCGGAAAGTCCCCTCTTTTCTGGTAATGATCTGGTTGTTAATATTATGAGCTTATAATATTAATTGTGAATAATTATTATGAGGTGAATATTGGTTCAATTTTGATATAAATGAAGGAATTAAGCATGAAATATTTGTTGAAAGTTTGACATATTCTTCTATAGAATCACAATTATTTTCTCCGATAAAATATTCATTCAAATATATTATTATAATATATTATAATTGTTTATATAATAATAATATTATATATATATATAAGCATGTGATTAAAGGGAAGAGGTTAGCAAATTGAGTTTGAGATCTTTTTTTCAAAACTATTATGTGCGCTTGTTTTTCAATTCTCCTACAAACCATCTTTGTAATTCTTTTCTTCCAAGTGTGTGCCTTCAACCAATTAAAAGAAAGAAAAGGAAGTTAGGCATTGAAAGAAGAAAAGAAGAAGTTAGGCAGAAGAATTTGTTTCTTCCTCCGAGATGCACTATAAAAGGCACCCATTTGCTGCAAATTGAAACACACCATCACAATATGAGAAATTCTTTCTCTATAATATTGTGAGTATTTCTTTTGCGTATAAGAATACTTTAAGTGTAGCTTTTTGTGCAAGATTTTCTCAGGATAATATATGATATTCCAAGTCAGATTTAGTTTCTACTAAGGTAAATGATGTTATTTTCTTTCAATATTCGTAAAAAAAATTATTTTATTTCAATACTCGTAAGAAATATCATTTTCTTTCATACTTTATATTATGTAAGTGATATTATTTCATTTCATATTCCTGAATTTAAACTTACTATGGTAAGTATTGCTTCTATAATTCCTGAAATGTTTAGAAATTTCTTAAGGTTTGCGCTTCATCTAATTCATTTCACTGGAATATTGATCTGAAATTTCTTATTAAATTTCTTGTCTTTTCATGTCGGGGTACTATTCATACGATACTATTCATGGATACTATTCATGAGTACTGTTCACAACAGAATGTAATTTTTTTTCTGTCCAAATTATTTTTGTTACATGAATATCACTATTGAATTTTACTCCACAATTAGTTATTATGTTGACAATCTGGATATTTTGAACTCTGGATAAATTGAATTATAAATCTCTAATATTTATCATTGATCTCACTTGATTGATTGTTTATATCATTGTCATCATCCTCATGCTTATATTGTGGTGAAAGTCATATTTGGCCCGTAGTGGAAAGATGGACTGTTGATTGGTATGATTATGACGAAAAATTGCATATTGGTATAATCATAACCTTTAATGTTACAAATAAAGGTTTGTGGTGAAAGTTCTCTTTGGCCCGTATGGCATAGATGGACAGGTGTTTGACATGATCATGACCACCGGTGATACAAACGATTATCTTTGGCCCATAGTGCATAGATAATTCGTTGATTGAAAATAATTATTAATTGGTGTTACAAGGATAAAATATTGACGATGGACTTTTAAATCATAGAAGATAGTAGATATCATACTCTACTTGACTCTTCTAATAGATTGCTATTTTCGCTACAGTTGTTGATCTAAAACTTGTTGTCTATTGTATTCTATCAAATATTTCTCTGTTAAGGACTAAAGATAATTTGTTCTATATTATCTTAGTCATAATATTATTTACTGGGTTAATTGAGCTCACTCTTTTTCTTTTGGTTCTATTGTTCTTTTCAGGAGGCGAAAATGTAGATGAGACTAGTCGGAGAGTGGAGTAATGGTCCAAGATGGTTATTATAGTAATCGTCACTATGTTATAAAATAGTGTGACAATAATTGTATTGAAAACTTTATTTGAGTTTGGATATTATCTACAAGATAATATTTGTATTGAAACTTACTGCTTATGTTTTGTCGTATTTTTACACGATAATTAATAGTTGTATAATTGAAGTTTGTATTTGAATTATGTACCATGTATTTGGTGACTCAGAATGGGTTGTGTGGACCTATTTTGGGGTGTCACAGTTTTTGACTTGGGAATTTTAAGAGGAAAAAGAAGCACGCGACTGATTTGGTCATCTAGGTCTTCACTCTTGTTTTGATTTTGATTTGGTCCTGCTTTTTATTTTATTTTGTTTTTATGTTTAGTTATTAATAGGTTTTAATATTATTAATAATATGTTTCTTTTTATGTTTAAGCCTAAATTTAATGATTTCATTGTATTAATATTAATATTAATTTTTAAAATAAAAATAATAATTAAAAGAAAGGAAAAGAAAAAATTGTAAAGAAAATGAATTAAAATATTTATTTTAATTTTATTATTATTTTAATTATTTTTGCCATATAATTAATGATTTTTATTTTTTATTTTTTGTGTGTTGCCACATAAGAAAATAATAATTTTTTAATTTTTTTTCAATATCACGTCTGAAAATATTTTACGTCTGTCTAAAAAATTGGACGAAATGACCTAATTAAGACTTTTTAAAAAGAATAGTGGGCGAATTACATTTTTTTTAACTAAAGTGGATCAATGATTACATCTGAACGAAGACAGATAAAAGGTGCTTTTTGTCGGATTCGATTATCATGAAATTAATTTCGTGATTCGATTATCATGAAATTAATTTCATCATAAGTTAGTCAATTGACCGATAGATAAGCAGAGGTCACCTCTCAGCATGACTTCATGTCACCAATCCTTTTTGCCATTCTTGTAGTTATTATTAACCGGGTCCTTGTGGCTTGTTGTAGAGCAGGAGCAGCTCACAATTCAAAACGTTCCCAAACAGAGAGATAACAATGGAACACCAAAAAAAGAAATCTGAAAATCATAAACCCAGATAAAAGAAACTGGAGTAATAGTTGAAAAAACCCTAGACTGACCAGAAAAATTATCAATGGAGAAATCATCGCCGAGCTCCGACAGAGGTCGGGAGCTCCAGTGCGTGGGAAGATTGGAAATCTTGCGGCCAAAATCAGTTGGTTTCCTCTGTGGTTCAATTCCAGTCCCCACTGATACAGCTTTCCATGCCTTCAATTATGCTCTCGTTCCCTCTACTCAAAAGTAATTTTTTTTCTCTCTGTATCTATATCTGTGTGTATGTATGTTTGTACATTTCTGATTGTTTGCATTTGTGTTTTTTGGGTTAATTACCCTTTGATTAATTGATTCTCAGTGGAAGTTAAGTACTATATTTGTATTATAATGTACTTTTGGAATTTAGAGCTTTATGGGCTGTTAGGTTGTTAATATGTAGAAGTTTAATTGTGTTTTTTTGTTGAATGTGATTTTGGGAATTTACTGTGTTATAATACTTGATTCTGCTCATAGGCTATTGGTGTTCAGCACATTTTATAAGGTTATGATTTATGATTATTTCTACAGAAGGCTTTGCTACTTCCGAGTAGGTTACTTTTAGATAAAGAAGACGACTTAATTAGAATCAAGTGCTATGTTACACAGACTCAGATGATGGAGTGTCTGGTTGGACATGGTATTTTGAAGAGTTTGACACGGGTACTCAATTTTGCCAATTTTTTTACACTAAAATGAAGTGTCTAGTACCCGTAGTGTCAGACACGGATATTTTAGGGCAAAGTGAAGAATCCGTGTAATTTAGATGTAGATATTGAGTAGAATGCAGTGGGAGGACAAGGTATCCAAGAAACTATAAAGACAATACAAGTGGTAAACAAAGCAAAGTTCTGATGAAAGACGAAGAAGCTTTTAGGGTGAAAAGATAGTAGGTTTTGTTGTGAATCTAAGGAGTTAAATTAGGTAGGTGTTGCAACAATTATATCGAGTTAAGGGTAGGCTTGAGATTCCTTGAATGAACTTCCTCTAGTGAGAGTTCTTGTTCTAGTCCAACTTAAGTTAAAGTCTTGCAAGACAACTAACGGGTTAGAAGGACCCTCAGGTTTTTTCCCTGTGAGGCCCCTCCGCTGTGGGATTTAGTAGGCTTTGAGATTGCTATGGAAAAAATATTTCTCCCTCTAAGTCTCTAATTATTATTATGTAGAATGAGTAAACTTGCCTCCAAATGTAAAGGTTACTTGATATTTATGGGGTGTGTCAGTGAGTGTATTACCATTATGCCCTGGGTTGGTGTGGAAAGTCAACAATGCCCTAAAGGGTTGGAATGCCAACAATAGCCTTTAAGTCACGATATGTGTCAGTCTACCAATAGTCCATGTTTTGATATCTGGTAAGTGGTGCCAGCAGTGGTCCTGGGCTGAAGCCCAAGGTGTCTGGGTTTTAGGCCCACTAAAATTGACAAATTTTTAGGGCCCACAAGAGATATTTGTGTTATGTATATATATATCCAAAACAAAAGAGCCCAGCCCACATCAGTTTAAATTTAAAGGCCCACAAAAAATTTACAAAATGAAAATAGACCCAAATCACTTGTATTCTTTCGTATTGATGCCCTTTTGTTCAGAGAAGTTCTTAGTTTTTTTTATATCTATCTTAATAGCAATTCGTAAAAGGCCCATTTTGTTGTTGTCGCTTTAGGCCCTTAAAAACTCAGGGCCGGCCCTGAGTGGTGCAACTTCACAATGTTTCCCCAATTGTATTAGGATGGGAGACTGATGGTTTAGGAATTTTATGTAAAGTTCATAGTTATATATATATACACGACACTGTGGTGTCAGAAAATTATCGGAAGGGAAAATCATGATTAAGGATTTTTGTATAAAGTTCATAACTTTATACATGTGGGACTTTGAGGTTAGAAACTAAGAATGCTCCCATATCGAAATGATGTATACACCAAACTTGATACTCTCAGTGGGATAGTATATTATATACAAGGTACATGAATTTTAAAATACTTTGTGTTTCTCTCTTTCTCTCTCTCTCTCTCTATATATATATTTCTATATATACACACACACACGCATGTATGTAATCGACACTAAATAATGTTTCTTTGTCTCTCACCCCTTCTTTGTCTCTCACCCTTGTATATGTAAATATCATGTACATACATCAAAGACTGTTCTATTTCTTTGTTTTGTTAGCTTGTGGAAGTTAAAATAGTTTTACTTTTATAATTACTAAGTTATATATGAACTGGCAACTACCCGGATCCTCAGGTTCTACCAAAATTAATAATGGATATATGTATATGTAATGTACACACATATAAGTTAAAGTCTCTCTCTCTCTCTATATATATATATATATATGGACTGATTCATGGCTAGCACTAGATGGGAGCCATACTCCATCTAATACATTTAGGACTGTCCAAGGTAAGATCCAAAGGTTTAGATTATTTATAAAAAAAAAACATTCCGGCCCTCTAAGGGGTGGAAGGAGCAATTTCCTTTTAACCCCTGTTTTTAATAATAAAATAACTCCTTCCGACCCTTAGATGGGCGGAGTAACTGCGATACAATCATGGTAAGAGTACTATTGTTATTTAATGTCTCCATGCATGTTTTTAACTTTTAATCCAAAAAATTACTGTTGTGTTTTTTATATAACATTTTACCAAAAGATTACTATTACTTTTTCATGGGATATGATATTTGGAAATCTTGTTTTCATTTGTTGCATATCCCATTCATCTGAGGTGTATGAATTCAATATAAATACCAAGCTTGTTTTTTTAACAATATGATAACATTAATTATGAAAATAAAAAATTTACAATTAATAATTTTTAAACAGTTTATATTAGTATTAATTAAAATAAATGAACCCTTATCAATTTCAAATTAATTTCTTTAATATATTTTTTAAAAAGTAAATTTATAAGATTAAAATACGACTCCTTTTGTGGAACAGAACACTATTATGTCTTTTGCTCTTTTTTGATCCCAACCTCTTTTTAATATTTACCTTTAAGCTGTACTTATAATAAAATAAAAGGAATTCTTTTTTTTTTTATAACAAAAAGTGCAATAAAAATAAATTTAATTTCATATTTTCTACTCAGTTACCTCAATGGTATATCTTATTTTAAACAGTGTATAATAATTATAATTTTATCAATTAAAATAAATGAACTTTTATCAATTTTGAATTATTTTTTGTTATAAAATAACTTTGTAAAATCAAAATATAACTCTCTTTTTTTGTGGAACGGAGCAACATTACATAACTTCAACATCTTTTTGATAATACCTTTGAGTTGTGCATATATTATGATAAATAAAGAACTTTGTGTTATTTACAAAATAAATATAAAAATAAACTTAATTTTATATAATTATAGAGCTCACTTTTGTTGTAAAAATGAACAATAAGACTTACATAACCCAAAATCTCACTCTTTTATTTATATTGCGATAATTCCATTGTTAAGTTAGCGGATTCGTTTTTGGGAGGATTCTTGGTTGGGATATAATTGCTTTCTCATACTTTTAATCGGTTGTATCGTATTTCTTCACTACATGAAGCGTGAAGGGAATTTATTTTTTTGAGGCTTTCATTTCTTCTGGAATCTAACTGATTTAGAGACTATTGAAATGGAATCTCTGCTTATCTTTTCTTATCTTTGCTTGATTCGGTTCATTTATCCTCCTTCTTTGACAAGCGTATCTAAACTTTAGATCCGGTTCCTTTTCTTGTAAGAGTTCTCTTTTTTAACTCGGTCTATTGTTCCTAATCCTTTTCCATTGGCTTTGTATATTTGGAAAGCTAAGGCCCCTTCCAAAGTTAAGGCTTTTGTGCGGTTTCTGGTTTTACAAAGATCAATGTTCTAAAAGGCGCTAGGCGGGAGGCGGGCGGCCGAGGGGGGCCTAGCGCCTAGGGGGCCGAGGCGGGGCCTAGGCGAGATTTTTTATTTTAAGCTAATTTTAATATTTTATCTTACATTTATCCAAACAAAACAATAATATAAAGCAAAACAATCTATAATAAAGATAATAAAGGTATTTGCTTAAAGTTCAAACACATATCCATATTGCTAATGTCAAAGGTCAAACACAAACATACAATTGTTCAAAGTTCAAACATATTTTTAACGTATTAGTTTTATTCATAAACAAGATTGCTATTAAATAATAAAATTTAAAATTTCAAGAATTTAATTCAATATTAAAACTTAAGAAACTAAACATAAATTTAAGAATTATTTTAAATTAAACTAAATATTACAAATGTATCATCATTTATATAATTTGAAGTTGACACAAATTCAAAAAATTACAACTATAATAAAATTATCCATTTTGATTTGATATTGTTCACTTCTTGCTGTGATTTGATATACTACAACCTGTATTATGAATATGGTAAATCATTAGAAAAATAAATATACCAATATTTAAAATAAAATAAAAACTCTTCGTCTAGGCTCCGCCTAATTTCCTGAAGGGATTTTTTTGCCGCCTTGAGCCTAGGTGAGGCGCCAGAGGGGGCCTAGGCGGACCTAGGCGGGGATTTTTAGAAAACTGACAAAGATTGAATAGTAATGATTTCTATCAAAATCGCAGGCCTTACAAAGTTCTATCTCCGAATATTTGTTTATATGTAGGCAGAGTAATGAGACTCATGCTCATTTATTTTTGTATAGTCCTGTTGCTTAGGGCTTGTGGAGCTCTCTTTGGAGTGTTAAGAGAGGAGTGGGTGTGTCCTGCTTCAATAAAAGATATGTTAATTCATTTTTGAGAATTTAAAAAAAAGAGGGATGCCAAAATTTTATGGAAGTGTGACTTTTTTTCTATTGTATGGAGAATTTGGAATGAACGTAATGCTAGACTGTTTAGAGGAAGTTGCTCTTCTTTTGAGCTGTTGAGTTATAGGATTACCCTGTGACTGATTTGGATAGAGATTGGAGGGATGCCAAAATTTTATGGAAGTGTGCCTTTTTTTCTATTGTTTGGGGAATTTGGAATGAGCGTAATGTAAAACTGTTTAGAGGAAGTTGCTCTTCTTTTGAGCTGTTGAGTTATAGGATTACTCTGTGACTGATTTGGATAGAGATTGGAGGGTTTCACTTTTTTAAGTACTTTTTTTTATTCCGTTGAGGGTGGACTTCTTGTTCCCCTTTTTATTGTATCCTTTCTTTTCTATTAATAAAATTTCTTCTTTTATCAAAAAAAAACAAACAATCTAATATGCATCGATTGCCCAACTCTTAGAGCTATAAATATTAATGCATATTAGATTGTTAATTAAGCAATAGAATGAAGAATAATGGTGTGGTGCATTTTCCTTAGGAGGTGATGTGGCACACCGCACACTTGCATCAGTCTATGATGCGAATGAAGAACATCCATATTTGAGTGGTTGCATTTTTGTAAGTTTTTGTTTGATGGGTTTGTAAATCGATGACATTTAATAGTGTGACTTATATGAATGTTACCTTGGATTTTTAGGGTGAGAGCTCCACGGTATCAGATTATTCCACCAGAGACGGATCTCAATTCGCCACCTCTTCTTCCTGATATTCGCAAGAAGGTTCTGCCAATTGTAGCTGCACGGACTGGGAGAGGTACAATTATCTGAGTTGTTTGGACCATCTGAATGTGTTTAATAACACTGAATCTTTCCTTCTTTCTATTAGTGTTTTCTTTTTAGTTTTAAGTGGGTGTAATTTTCTTTATGCTTTTTGTCATGCTCTCAAGCTGTTAGCTATTATGAGAACAGGTTGGCAGAGGTTGTGGTGAAGACTAAAATATATTTGTATAACTTGAAATTGTTTAGAAATGCAAGAATCCGTATTTTAAGAATTATTCAATAGCACGAAAGCTGCTTACAATGCTTGCTTAAATTTTAAGTGTCCATGCTGTTAAGTGTTGGAACAAATATGCCAAAGGTTATGTCTGTTTTTATTCTTTCCTCCGAGCACCTTGTGTAAGTGGGACCGCATAAGGTGTAATCAATAGCAAAAAAATGAGTGGTGGTGAGTGGTGACATGAGATGAGGTACAATTGGCCACAACCTTATGGATCCAGGGCAAATGCAACAGAAGGTGTATTCTCCCATTATAAGTTCCTTGCTGAGTTTTATTAGGTGAATGAATTGGGATTGAAATCTGAAATTGCAACTTAGTTTGAATTGTTTCCCAGTTAGACGTAGATAGGAGTGCAAGTTAGCAATTTAGATAATGAATAGTCCTGGTGTTTGGATGCATAATATCCACAGCAAAGAAGTTTTTAGAAAGGCTGTATTGGTCAAGTATACTTGTCTATAGGTAAAACTTGAAAATTTTTAAATTCTACGTGATGCATGTAACACCTGAGAAAGTGGTGCCGCAATTAAATTGTCCATGATGTTTGTAATTCATCAAAACTGATTTTTAAAAAATTGAACAACATATTGTTTGTAAAGGTATATCGTCAATATAACACCCAAGAGTCTAGGGTTGAGCAAAAAGGGTAAAAGCGGACAGGCTATCCGAACCGTTTTTTTAAAAACCGAATTATTTCGGTTATTTGGTTATTATGATATATTCGGTTATAACCGTTTTACATTTCGGTGTTCGGTTTTGGATATGGAAATTAGACTATTCGAGCAACCAATTAATCGAATTAGAAACTTTTAAAAATAATATATTATTTTAAATTAGATTTTGATAGACTTTTTCCTATAGATTATATACTTATTTATTGTTAATTTGAAATTATTAGAATAGTTTATGAATTATTATGGTTGTGGATTGTGGTTAAATATTGTTTGAAAATTTTAGTGTGAAATTTGAAATGAAATTTTTTGTTTTGTAAAAATAAGTTCATATTTTGGTTATATACCGAATAACCGAATAGTATAATTTGGTTATTCGGTTGGTACATATTTCGGATAGTTAATCAGATAGTAGATAGTGAAATTACATGAAATTTGGTATTCGGTTATAACCTGATAGACAATTCGGCTTGGTTATAACTGAATACTCACCCTTACAAGAGTCCAAAACTTGTAGGGAATATTACCATGCCTATCATTTCTACACATGATTCATACATATGTTACCGTATGTATGCATATATAGGGTCTGTTAATCTATCTACTTCACGACGGGTAGGCTGGGTAGCTTAATAAGGTGCCAGAGGATTACTTATTCAAATTGAAAAAAGATAATCACTCATTATGTCATTCCCCTCACATGGTCATGACTGTGGTGACAGGGAAAGCTAGGTTGTAGAGAACATCCATGGAGATAAGGGTAGAATTCTGAGAGAAGAGATAGAATGGGGGATTAGAAAAGAAGGGGAGGGAGAAGATACGTGTGACTATATTACTTGTCATATATATAGAGCTCTAGGATATTGAGAAAATACCATATTATCCTCCATCTTACTTTCCTATTAGAACATGCCAAACAATAAAAATACTCCTATTCTTTCTTTTATTTACTACTAGTACCACTACTAATTGGCTCAGATTTGACACATTATATGATAGGGGCTGGGGTGAAAGAGCAGAATAGAGTGGAAGAGAGAAAACTTATATTGGTAGCAATTCGTGCAAGAATCTTAAACACAATTACAACCAATAAACTTGTCCGTATGGAGAGGACAAAGCTCCTAAAGATAACAATACCAATAATCTGATCTGCCTTTCTAAAACAAATTATATGGGTATTTATACTAAACATCCAGAGTATTTTTAGCTAACAAACAGAAATAAACTCCTAGAAAGCAGGAAATAGTTGTTGAAGTGATTTGAGTGGAGTGGTGGAGGTCGTGGGATGCTTTATGGAAGGACTTGGACCACTTCTTCAGTATATTGAACTTGTAGCCCCAACAACTGGCCATATTGGACTGGGTCAAGAAACTGATTTCTACCATCATCATGTTTTCTCCTCCTTTTTCGTGAACAAGTGCGTAAGGCACTGTATCAGTACATCCCTCCTGGAAACTCGCCTCGTCCTCAAGGCGGAAAAAAGGAAATTGACCAGCGAGAAGGTCATAATCCTCCCAACTAGTTTCTTCAGGAGGACGACATTCCCGTTGAACCAACAACTCCAAATTAAGGACACCTCCGTCTTTAACCCAGCGATGAGCTAACACTTTGGCAGGAGTAAAATTGATTTCCCAATCAGAAGTGGTGCTGGTGGTGAAGCTGGAACTTGTCCCATAGCCCGGCGTAGTATGGGATGAACTTGGGAGGAAGCAGGAAGTTCTAATTCATAAGACACAGGTCCCACAAATGATTTTGTAAGGGCTAAAAAATCGAGAGGAGAGTTTCTCATAACTTCTCTTAGCAAGAGTGTTGGCAGTTGAACTTGTAAAAAGAAAGAATCACCGACATTGAAACTCTGCTCTCGTCTCTTGGAATCAGCGTGTGCCTTCATTCGGGATTGGGCCTTTTAAGAGATTAGCTCTTAAAAGTTTCAGCATCTCATCGCGAGTAATAAGCTGTTCGTCAAGTGTTGCAATGCGTGTTTCACCTGGAATAAATGGATGAAGTGCTGGTGGGTCTCTCCCATAGACAATCTTGAAAGGGGTAGTTCATGTGGAAGTATGAAATCCTGTATTGAAGGAGTATTCTGCCGAAGTAAGAAATTTATGCCAAGCACGAGGCTGCTCATGTCCAAAACACCGCAGATAAGCTTCCAGACATCGGTTAACCACCTCTGTTTGGCCATCGGATTGAGGGTGGTAAGAGGTGCCCATTCGTAAACGAGTGTTGCTAGATTTGTAAAGTGTCTATCAAAAAGCACTAAGAAATATGACTTCCCTGTCCGAAAGTATTGACCTGGGGATGCCATGGAGGCGTACTATCTCCCTGCAAAAAATATCAGCAACTGTTTTGCAGCAAATGGATGGGACAAGGGAAGAAAATGTGAGTATTTGCTGAGGCGATCCACTACCACCAGTATGTTATCAAACCTGCCTGATTTTGGAAGGTCGACAATGAAATCTAGTGACATATCTTCCCATATTCTTGCAGGTACAGGTAGTGGTTGCAGAAGACTAGTTAGTATGTGCCAGGGCTTGGTATTTGTTTTGTTGACAAGTTAAGCAATTTTGAACAAAAATCCTGACATCGTGTTTCATACCCGACCAAAAAAAGTTGGCAAAAATGTGTTTCAACGTCTTCAAATATCCCCCGTGCCCCGCAGCCAATGAGTCATGTGATTCAACAAAAGCTTTTGTTTTAAGAGGAGTGTTGTCAGGGATCACCAAACGATTCTTGAAGTAAAGCTTTTTGTCCACCACCTGAAAAGCCTGGGAAAGGGAAGCCATTATTTCTCGAGTGTATGGATCCACTTGAAGAGCTTCGTGCAAATCCATAAAATCCAATGAAACAGGAAGAGCCAAAGCCAAAAAGTTCGCATGCTGTGGACGCCTGGAAAGTGCATCTGCCCCTTTATTTTCTCTTCCAGCTTTGTAAATGATGTAAAAGTCAAACAGAAGCAACTTCAAAAGGAGCCTCTGATGCTCGTTCGTTGTAACCCGCTATTCCAATAGGTATTTGAGGCTAAAATGGTCTGTTTTGACAAAGTGATGTCCCAAGAAGTAGTGCCGCCACTTTTGTAGGCGAGTGTAAGAGCTAACAATTCCCGATCACAAGTAGATTTCAAACGATTAGAGAAAGAAAATCGCTTACTAAAATATGCAATCGGGTGGTCAGATTGGAGAAGTATGGCGCCGATTCCATCAGAAGAGGCGTCACATTCCACCGTGAAGGGTTGACTAAAATCCGGTAAGTGCAGAACAATGGTGAAGCTACTCGTGATGAAGCTAGCTTTCCGGAATGGACTGCTCCATCTTTCCTTGGGTAAATGTTTGAGATGAGTCGGTACTTGCTTGAGCTTTTGGAAAGTTGCCTCAACCACAGGTGACCAGTGGAAGCCATTTTTTCGGGTGATATCTGTTAATGACCTTGCAAGAACCCCATAATTTTGCACGAACTTGCGGTAATAACTGGTTAATCCCAAGAACCCTCGAAGCTCTTTCACGTTGGTGGGTTGGGCCAATCTAGAACTGCTTGAATTTTCTCTGGATCTACTGCAACACCCTTAACTGATACTACGTGACCCAAGAAAGAGATTTGGATTTGGCCAAACAAACATTTAGAAGCTTTAGCAAAAACTGGTTGTCCCGGAGAAGTTGAAGGGTGATTTGCAAATGGTGAAGGTGTTGCCGGACTGATTACTTGTATACCAGGATGTCATCAAAGAACACCAAGATAAATTTGTTTAGATAGGATCTGAAAAGATCATTCATAGCAGATTATTGGAAGGTAGAAGGGGCATTTGTTTGACCAAACGACATGACAACAAACTCGTAATGGCCAGAATGGGTTCGAAAAGCCGTTTTGAGAATTTCAACAGCGTTGACGCGTATTTGGTGACAACCAGATCTCAGGTCAATTTTGGAAAAAATAGTGGCACCGTGTAATTCATCGAGAAACTCATCAATGTTGGGTATGTGGTATTTATCAGAGATGGTGATCTTGTTGAGGCTTCACTAATCGACACACATACGCCAAGTGTCATCCTTTTTCTTGACTAAAAGGACTGGACTGGCAAAAGGGTTTGTAGTAGGGCGAACAAATCGTGAACATAATAAATCAGAAACAGATATTTGGGGTTTTGAATTTGGGAGTAACAGTATATTGTGGACGTGGGTCTGAAAGGGAGGCATGGTATTGGGTTCTTGAAAAACAGATTCAAAATTGTTAAGTAAATTTTGAATTTTAGGATTTGGGATAGGCTTAGTACCTGATATTTTGCTCTCTGTTGAAAATACTGAAAGGAGGTTTCTGCTTGTGTTTTGTGTGGGACTCCCTGGAGCTTATATCGCTTTCCTTTCGGATGAAAAATTAGGAACATCTCGTTCCAATCGGCTTGTATTGTATTTAAGGAGGCAAGCCATTTGATACCCAGAACCAGATCATCACCACCAATTGCGAACGGGTAGTAATCTTGGGTGATCGTCAACCCATGAAGCTGTACCGTAACATCCCGACAAATGCAATTGCATTTAATCATGTTCCGGTTACCAATTTGAACTCCAAAAGAAAGAATATTTTGGACAGGCAGTGCAACTTCAGCCATATGAAATTATGGGTTGATCCTCTATCAATCAAAATCAGAACTTGGCGTCCTAGGATAGTACCCAGAAGCTTCATCGTGGTTCCTGAAGATTTGCCTAGGATAGCATGAAACGAAATTTCAGCCAAGTCTGCCGCTGGTGGTTCGTCATCGTCGGCATTTTCTTCTTCTACGCCGGGTGGAAGTTCGTCGTTCGTGAGCTCCATTAGAGAGAAGCTCGTTTGTTTGCATCGGTGTCCCGGAGCAAATTTTTTGTTACACTTGAAACAGAGGCCCTTGGCCATTCGGTTCTGTCTTTCCGCTTCCTATGGTCGGGCTTGCAGGGGTTGGGTCGTCACTTGGGTGGCCGGAAAATTGCTGCGTGGTTGATCGCAAACAACCAATGTTTAATATGGGTTATCGCGATGTTGAGGAACTCGTGTGAATGAAGTTTGGGGCAATGTGGGTCGACTGGATGCGGTCCAATTGGGCCCTTTGGTGCTGCGATTTGGGCCTAGTTTGGACTCAAATTCAAGAGCTAAACTTATGGCTTTGTAGATTGCTCTAGGCTTACGAATCATAACATCAGCCTTTAGCTCCTTTTTCAATCCATTTAAAAATACGCCCAATAAGCATTGGTCTGACCAATTTGTGACTCGTAATTATCTCTTGGCGAATTCTTGACAATATTCTTGAACAGATCCAGTTTGCCGTATGCTGCATAGATATTCATCAGGATTTTGGAACTCTACCGGGACATAGTTTTCCTGCAACGCTTTGACAAGTTCTTCCCAGTATAACAAGGTTCGCTCGTGGTTAGTCCAAGTGAATAAGTTGAGAGCATCACCTTCTAGATACATGGCAGCGATGTCGACTTTGAGTTCCTCCGGAGTATGATAATTATCAAAAATATTTTTCTGATTTCAGGATCCACCCACGAGGATCTCCACCTTCATACTTTGGAAATTCCATCTTCGTATGACGACGCCGTGAAGGACTCCTAAACCACCGAGGATTGTCTATGTCGTCGTCATCTCCCTTTGACCAGATTGTTCTTCCCTTCTCACGTGGTCTCAAGGGAATTTCTTTGAGCTTTCCTTTGTTGGATCCACCGGTACAGTTTTCCGCGAGTGGGACTTTGAGAGCTGTGACTTCAGCTGCTAAAAAGTCTAAGGTGTTCAATTTGGAAGTAATAGCTAATAATTGTTAGGTAATGGAATCAGGATTTGGGTTGGCTGGTGGATTGGAGTTTGGGTTAGCGGGTTCATTTTGGAGGTTGGATGATCTAGTGTTAACCATGATGGATCAGCCTGCTTTGATACCAAAATGATAGGGGCTGGGGTTAAAGAGCAGAGTAGAGTGGAAGAGATAAAACTTATATTGGCAGCAATTCGTGCAAGAATCTTAAACACAATTACAACCAATAAACTTGTCTGTATGGAGAGGACAAAGCTCCTAAAGACAACAATTCCAATAATCTGATCTGCCTTTCTAAAACAAATTATATGGGTATTTATACTAAACATCCAGAGTATTCTTAGCTAACAAACAGAAATAAACTCCTAGAAAGCAGGAAATAGTTGTTGAAGTGGTTTGAGTGGAGTGGTGGAGGTCGTGGGGTGCTTTATGGAAGGACTTGGACCACTTCAAGATATCTTGTAGCCCAAACAACCGGCCAAATTGGACTGGATCAAGAAACTGATTTCTACCATCATCATGTTTTCTCCACCTTTTTCGTGAATAGGTGCGTAAGGCGGTATTTTGGTTTAGCATGCAAATCCTATGCCCTTTCCTTTCTTTACTTACTCTTTCATTGTCCCTGATTATAGTTTACTCTCCAAAACTCTTTAGCGGACAACATAAGTGAAGTAAAACATCCCATTTTGTTGAAATCCTTTAAACAAATTAAGTATGGTCATTTGTTTATCATCTCTCTACAATTCTTATCATCAACGGGCTGATCTATTCCCAAATGAGGTCCCAAGCTAAAACTCTTCTCATGGTCACAGGAGACCAAAAACCTATTACGATACTGGAGACTGGAGAGGAAGGGAAAGTCAACGAGACTGCGAGTATTTCTTATACGTTAGCATCCATGTAGAACTCTGCAATACATGTAACATAAGCAAATATCATGATCATAAACTACCGAAGCAATGAGAGAAAAATTGTCCAGTTCATACCCCTTCTTTTCTTGAGCTTTTTCTGCTTTCTTGGTAGAATGAAAATTTTTCCAGGGTCTGTTGTGCCCTTTGTATAATTCTTGGGTGAGATGTGACATGGGGCATGATGTGTCTATTTATTGCACGCCTGATCTTGGGGTATATGTGCTGAATCTCCGAATTCCCATTCTTTGAGATTATCCAAACTGCTGAATCACCATATGGCGAACACAAATTCTCTCACCCAAAATCCTTACTTCTTAGGTTACTATAATGCCCTTGTACTTTCTGGGTATGAAAGTGAAAAGATTTTCTACTTCAGGCGGGCTTTAGTTTCATTTCTTCTGCTGTCTATTTGACACTACAAATGTTTTCTTTTTCTAATAATTTATCACGTAATTGTAAAATTGTTATTGATAATCGCCTTCAGTACCACCCCACCCCAAACCCCCAACTCTGAAGCTGCAATATCTGAAGGCCTACTTCTGCAATGGTGGCAGATTTACCTTATGAAAGTGGTGCTATCACATCAAATCTTACTATGAAGGGAGAGGCCCTCGCTGTATCTGGTGTAGCAGAGTATGGAGATGAGTTAGATGTTATTGCTCCAGCTGACATTCTGAAGCAGATCTTTAAGATACCATATTCGAAGGCTCGGTTGTCAATTGCAGTACATCGTATTGGGCAGACTCTAGTTTTGAACACGGGGTATGTTTATTTAGTATTTACTGCTTCGCTATTTAAGTTGATCTTTCACCATCTCTAACAATACTCAGCTCAGGCCTGATGCTGAAGAGGGGGAAAAATTGGTTAGAAGACATAAAAGCCATTCACAATGTGCAGAAAAATCTTTATTTTTCAATTTTGCTATGCATTCAGTAAGGATGGAAGCGTGCGATTGTCCACCAGCTCATCATGTTCCATTGGAAGAGAAGCCAAACTCATCTTTTCTTCCTGGGAGATTTGAGTCTAGGGAGGGTTCTTTTGAATCTTCTGACCATTCAACAACAGGATATACACCTCAGTTTTTTGGACAAAGTGACGATGTTGCTCAAGAAGAAGGAATTAATGATAGTTTGGAGGGCCCACATGTCAAAAAGGATAGTTTCATTTGGGGGAGTAAGAAGAATAAGAGAAACAAAAGTCATGATGCTGTCAAAAAGGTCTCACAAGTTGAAGAAAAGCCCAGATCCTTGAAGCAAGAGACTGACAAATATCGAAGAGTTAATAATGATGGATTCTTAAAAGTTCTGTTTTGGCAATTTCATAATTTCCGGATGCTTCTAGGCAGTGACTTGCTCATATTTAGTAACGAGAAATATGTTGCAGTGAGCTTGCATTTATGGGATGTTTCAAGACAGGTAAAATGTCTCAGTTTACCTTTCCCTAGCCATATCATGTATATTCTCCATTGCTTTTACATGCTTATACTATTTCTCCTCCGATTTTTGATAGGTCACTCCATTAACTTGGCTTGAAGCCTGGCTTGATAATGTCATGGCTAGTGTGCCCGAATTAGCTATCTGTTATCATCAAGATGGTGTTGTTCAGGGTTACGAACTTCTGAAAACGGATGATATATTTCTTTCAAAAGGAATCTCTGAGGATGGTACTCCTGCATTTCATCCTCACGTTGTCCAACAAAATGGTCATTCTGTTTTGAGGTTCCTGCAGGAAAATTGCAAGCAAGACCCTGGAGCTTACTGGGTACTGTTATAACATGTATTGGTGAAAATTGTTCTTTTCCTAGGTTCTTAATGAATTGGCCCGCGGGTATCTGATATCCTTTTTTTGGCAGCTATACAAAAGTGCTGGAGAAGATGCTATTCAACTTTTTGATCTATCTGTTATATCCAAAAATCATTCGTCCAATGACTCCGATGATGGCTCAACCTCTCTACCATCTCTAATTCATAGAGGGAGAAGCAATTCATTACTTTCTCTAGGGACCCTCTTGTATCGGATTGCTCACAGGCTTTCACTTTCTTTGGTGCCAATTTAATATTTTCCTTCTCTGTTCCTTAAAAATAATTTATTTTTATAATTGCTAGTTAGTTGCTAACAAATGATGGTATTGCTGCAGGCTCCTAATAATAGGGCCAGGTGTGCTAGCTTCTTCAGAAAGTGTCTCGACTTCCTTGATGAACCAGATCATCTGGTAATTTTGTTTCCCAGAACTATACCTAATACATGTCCACTAATTTAGCATCTTGTTGTTCGTTATTACTAATTACAATATAGATTATAGATTGCACTTACTGTTAAGAATTATTTTAATAGGTTGTACGTGCATTTGCTCATGAACAATTTGCAAGGCTTCTTCTAACTTATGATGAAGAACTGGATCTAGCATCTGAAGCACTACCAGTAGAGTCCAAAGCTACAATTGCAGATGCAGGAGATGAATCATTTGAATTTTTCAGCAGTAGTTCTGAATCAATTGTTCACGAAATAATCTACTCTCCAATTCGAGAGGATGAGCCTAATAAAGATGCAGAAGCTTTTCAAGATCCCAAATCAGAAGTTTTCATCAAAATGTCTTTGGATGAAAACGTGTTACCATCCAGAACACTTATAGAATTGGGTAAGATGGACTTGGGAGCTGTCGAGACTCCCAGTGATCAAAACGTTGCAGCTTCTGAAATGTCTGCAACTTCTGCTCCTGTTGTTCAGACTGTTGTTGATCCATTTTCCTCTAAACTGGCTGCCATACATCATGTTTCTCAAGCCATCAAGTCCCTAAGATGGAAGCGGCAACTACAAAGCACTCAAGCTGAGCTGGATTGTCATGGCAAAACTCAGCATATCCCTCCTTTGTCAATGGATTTTTCTGTTTGTGCATGTGGAGATGCTGACTGCATTGAAATTTGTGACATTAGGGAGTGGCTTCCTGCATCAAAATTGGATGACAAGTTGTGGAAACTAGTTCTTTTGCTTGGAGAATCCTACTTAACACTTGGGCAAGCTTATAAGGATGATGGTCAGCTGCAGCCAGCCTTGAAGGTTGTAAAATTAGCGTGTTTGGTTTATGGATCAATGCCGCAGCATCTTGAAGATACAAGGTTTGTTTCATCAATGGTTTGTAGCTCAATATCTAATGTCAAAGTCAAAAGGAAAGGAATAAATGATGCAGCAAAGGGAAACTCTGAGATGGATGCTGCTTATTTTACTTCCGAGCAGCTATCTTCCACTTACCTCTTCTGGGCCAAGGCATGGACTCTAGTCGGGGATGTGCATGTTGAGTTCCACATGATAAAAGGTAAAGAGATCTCAATACAAACAGAGAGGAAGCCTTTTATTAGAGAGTTGAAAATGTCCTCTGATGTTTTGAAGGAGGTCAAAAGGCTTAATAAGAAGCTAGGGCAGTCTAAACAAAATTGTAGTTCATGTTCCTTGGTAAATTGCAGTTGCCAGAGTGACAGGGCCAGTAGCGGAAACAGTGCAAGCAGTAGCAGAGGAGATATGCGAGCATTAGGTTATGGTAGAAAACAGATTAAAAAAGTAAATTGTAAGAGCATCCCTATCTACCATTCTGGAAAGTCTGAAGCTGGCCATGGTTATAACAAAGGGGATTATGGAACCACTTTGGAAAGTGGATACTTGAAGCAGAACAGAAGTGATACCACAGAAGAAGCTACTGATATGGCGACAGGTGATGCTGTTGAAGCTACTACAGAAATGCATAATACAGTGTCTAAAGTGACTGAAACTGAACCTAGAGAAACAAAGGTGAAAAGTGGTGGTATATTTAAATACCTTCAAGGTCCTTTGATTGCTGATGTAGAATACAATCTTTCAGCTTCCCTAAGCTGTTATGAAGCAGCTATTAAAGCATTGGGTGGGGATCCTACTCATTCAGCAGAATTACAATCTGTGGTTAAAAAGAAAGGATGGGTTTGCAACGAAATGGGTCGAATGATGCTTGAAAGAAAAGAATTGCACAAAGCTGAACTTGCATTTGCTGAAGCAGTCAAGTCATTTAAAGAAGTTTCTGACCATACTAACATTATATTAATTAATTGTAATTTGGGTCATGGAAGACGAAATCTGGCCGAAGAGATGGTATCCAAAATTGAAACTCTCAAGCTACATGCAATCTTCCATAATGCATACAATCAAGCACTTGAAACTGCAAAACTAGAATATGCTGAATCACTTAAATATTACGGAGCAGCCAAGACAGAGTTAATTGCTGTTAGCGAGCAGTCAGGTTCTGTCTCAAGCAGCTTGAGTAATGAAGTATATACACAGCTTGCTAATACATATCTGAGACTTGGCATGCTTCTGGCAAGAGAAAATACAGCTGCCAATGTTTATGAAAATGGATTCTTAGATGATTGTACTGTTCCAGATCTCATAAGAGCTAAAAAAGAACTCAGAAAGCATGAGATATCAGCCAATGATGCCATTAGGGAGGCGGTATCTGTGTACGAGTCATTGGGTGAGCTGCGCAAACAGGAGGCTGCATATGCATATTTTCAACTTGCTTGCTACCAGAGAGATTGCTGTTTGAATTTTTTGGAGCCAGATCATAAGAAAAGCGACATGTCTAAAGGTGAATCCAGTGGTATTCATAGAGTCAAACAATATGCTTCCTTAGCTGAGAGGAACTGGCAGAAGTCCATAAACTTTTATGGGCCAAGGACGCATCCAATGATGTACCTGAGCATTCTGATAGAGAGATCAGCTCTGTCATTAAGTCTGTCTAGCTCATTTCACTTGAATGCGGTTACTGCGGTATGCTCGGTTACATTAATGTGCTCTTCTTATCTTTGGAATGTCTATATATAATTTCCTGTTGCAAGGCATCAATTCCGGGGACCAGAATTTTGGTATCTTTATCTTTTAGTATTATTAAATATGACTGCTGACAAGTTTGCTGAGAGTAAAAAGAAGTAATCAACTGTTTTCTTCAGTGAGCTGCCTTATTCAATGAAGTATTAATTTATATGATATTTGCTTGCCTGTTATCCTTGATTTTTGTAATAACTATTGTCACTATCAGTCTAGGTGTTTTATCAGTAAATAAGTTCAAAATTGGTATCTCCACTGAACTGTCTTAATTTTTGAAAGAAATATTAATCTCTTATGATATTACTGTCTGACACATAGTTGATTAAGTCGTACAGTTAGTTGTAGATCACTAGACAAATTACATACACTTGACACACCAAGTCTTAGAAGGCAGTTGTGAGCATTTCATATATCCCTCTGTTCCAAAATATAACATCAAGCTTGACTTTTCAAAGTCTAAATTGATGTAATTCATTTAAATTTTGAAAATAATAAATCTTATAATTATTAGTACTATTTAGATAGGTTATAATTTTCATAGTTGAATCATCTAAAAGTGACTAAAGCTAGATTAATTCATATCAATTTTGGATTTAAAAATATCTCAAATTGACTTTAAAAAGTCAAATATTGATAGTATATTTTGGGGAATGGAGGGAGTAATTGTTTGTTCCTTTACTACTCTCTTTTCTCTTTTGATATTTGATAAATTCTTGAATACTTTCATTGTTGAATTTTGAAGGAATATTTTCTCCTTTCTGTCTGATCTCTTTCCACCTTGCTAAGTTAAAATATGATGAAATCATTATACTGGTTATTTTCTTGAGATCATGGTGCTGGTAAGTTATAGGTGATTAAGTATAGTTTGGGAGAAGAAAAAGATATATTTTTCTAATAAAAACAATGAGAATGTTAAATGATAAAATTGCATTATACCTTAATTTACGTATAAACTTGTTGAGAAAAGTTTAAAGGTTTTTTCGGTGGTTTTGTCCTCACCACATTCTGGTCAAAGGCAAGCTCATGTAGGTACATGAGTAATAACTCGTGTCCTGGTGCCAAGGGGACTCAAACTAGTGGCCTCAAGGCAGGATTGTACCAGTTGAGCTAATCCTTAATATTAAAAGTATTGCAGTTTATACGTAGAAGAATTTCATCGAGTTTGTTTACTGAAGAGCTGCAGATAATGGAAGCAAGCAACTAAGAAACTTTTAGTTAAGACTAAACCACACAAGTAATGATAGAGATTTACTGTTAGCAATTAATTTAGTAACAGACTTGTAGTTGAAAGAGATCACCCAAATGACCCCAGTCTAAATCACAATCCCTTTGATCATTACAAAAGTATTTTTTTCTCATGCTATTGGGAAGAACAATGGTGCAAGTTACCGAACCCATACTGGTATCATGGTTGCCATCCCCTGTGCTACTAGCATGAGCTCTATAATGTTTTGAAAGTCGGTTTCCCCTACTAGTGTTCTACTTGAACCCTCTTTTTTGCTTATTGGTCCCATTTTAAACAATGATTTTACTTTGCAATTACCGAAGACATCATTCGACAATTTATTGTTATTGCTAAAAATTTCTAGTAGTTTTTGTCATTGTTCCTTTCGGAAAGCTGCGTGTAACTCAACTTTGCTTTTGCCCCAGATGCTGGAATCAGCTTTAACTCGCCTTCTTGAAGGACGTCATGTATCTGAAGATAAAATTCCGGATTCCTTAAGAAATGACAATCACGAGGTCTATGATAAGTTCTGGAGTCAGTTGCAGATGCTACTGAAGAAGATGTTATCATTGGTGCTTTCAACAAACACAAATAAACCTTCCGTCAACAATGAGCGAAATACATGTAATAGATCTGGAGATGCCGGAAAGCTCAGGGAGCTTTACAAGATGTCGTTAAAGCCCACGGGTTTCAGCCAGTTGCATGCTATGCACAGCTTTTGGACAGCATAATCAGAAACGGAAGAAATAGAAATTACAATCTCAGAATTGGCTGGAATTATATTTATATTGTCTACAATAATGATGATGATTGCAGACTACTGACTGCTAAATGTTTCTGTAAGTATATGTTGCTGATGATCATCAATGTCACTGTGTACTAATGAACTAATTTCGGAAGTAGAGACCAATGACTGACATTTTGTAAAAATCTGGTGAAGGACTACATTATAATTAGGATAAACAAGGGTTTGGATTTTGTAAGATTATATGTTTTAAAAGAATGTTGCAGGGTGGTTTTGACCAGCTTTTGCTTGTCCTGAATGGTTTCTGTTGCACCTGAATATCTTCTTCTTCTTCTTGTTATTTATTTTTATTTTTATAAATATTTTTGTTTCAGGCATGTATACTTTAGGGTCGGAGCTTTATTAACTCCTAATAACCCGTTTCTGTTTGGTATTGGTGTAGATCCAAACTCTTGCAAGACCTCTTATCTTCAACTATTGGAATGGAAACTGATCAGAAAATGATATAAACAAGGGTATAAAGATACTGAAAACTGATAAATTCACAACAGAAAATGGTATTTTAACAACAAAATCGTCGCTATAGATCTTATAGCGACAGTTTTTTATCGTTGTGTTATTTTTGTTGCGTAAATATCAATTTCGTATGAATATCAGTAACTTGCTCCTTTTTCGGGGACTAATTTCATTTTTAAAGAAATTAGGTCGAAATTTAGAGAATCAATAAAAAGCCTAAAAGTTCTTTTAACCTGTTGGTGGTCTTGCAGGACAAAAAATTAGACTACGACATCCTTGACCCAAAGTATTTTAGACGGAACTTAACCTAACCAACACTTTCATGTTACAATATGATGAAAAGAGGATTAAAAGAGAATTTATATTTTGTGTAATAAAGGAACAAAAAAAATAAAAAAAATACAGACCTTTTTTTTAATACAAAAATAAAAAATAAAATACAGGCCTAAGTGATAGGAAATGACTATGAGAAAAAAAACATATCTGTTTGGTTACAACATTGGAATGAAAATGAGAATTAACATTTCTATTCTTATATTTGGTCAGAACAAGAAGCTACATGATTTTAATTAATCCATTTTAAAAAAAAAATTGTCCACTGAAATAGAATGAAATGATCAATATTTATCCATCTTGATGAAATAAACATTTTCTTTAAACATATTAATAGACATTTCATTGAAATGTTCATTCCCTTTTCTTTTAAATAATCATTTCATTCGCCCCAACCCAAACAGGCCAAACGTTGTCTTAGTTTCACACCAATCACCACAACCACAACTCTCTCACAAATAAAGAAAGGAGAAATACGAGTAGAAGAATAAGAGAGAAGAGAGAGACAGAACAAAGGATCCACAACAATTTCCCTACTTCCCCACCTAGAAAACAGGATATTGTTAGAAATTGAGAGAGAGAAAAAACAAGTGAAAAAGGAGAGAAATAGAGATCTAATCTGAGAGAACACCCATGAAGAAACAATCAGGAGCTTCAGGCTCAAAACCCACCTCATCAATCCTTCCCTACCAAACACCAAGACTCAGAGATCACTATTTACTGGGCAGGAAATTGGGACAAGGCCAATTTGGGACTACCTATCTTTGCACTGAGAAGGCCTCTGGGGAGGAATATGCCTGCAAATCGATTGCTAAGCGCAAGCTTTTGTGCAAGGATGACTATGAGGATGTGTGGAGAGAAATTCAAATAATGCACCATTTGTCAGAACACCCACATGTGGTGAGGATCAAAGGCACTTATGAGGACAATGTTTTTGTTCACCTTGTGATGGAATTATGTGGTGGGGGTGAGCTTTTTGATAGGATTGTGCAAAAGGGTCATTACAGTGAGAAAAAAGCTGCCCAATTGATGAAGATCATTGTTGGGGTTGTGGAGGGTTGTCACTCCCTTGGGGTGATGCATAGAGATCTCAAACCTGAGAATTTCTTGTTTGATTCTCGTGATGAGGATGCAAAGCTTAAGGCAATTGATTTCGGGTTGTCTGTGTTCTACAAGCCTGGTTGGTTCTTGATTTCGGGTTTCAAATAATTTGTTGGATTTTGATTGCTTGATTTGAATTTTCTTGTGCATTTTGGCTGATTTGGGGGTTGTTTTTTGATGGGTTTGGTTCCATTTCTATATTTTACTATACTGATATTACGCCTGACTGCCTGAGTAATGGATTAGTGTCTTTCATATATTTGATGTTATCTTGTGGTATTAGATTGTAGCTATTTGTTTCTATGGTAGAATCATTCTTTTTGTGCCTTGACCAAGTAGTGGCCAAGTGGTTCATTATTTTCTCCCACTTTGGCAATCTTGTAGTTTCAAAGACATTTTTCATTTTTGTGATGGGTTTGATTTTATTTCTTTGTTTTATCATATGGAGATACTATTATTGGCTGATTAGTTGTATAAGTATTACATTTGCTTGCTTTCAATTTGGGTCTAAGATTGTAAATTTGGTGTCTGTCAAAAATTTTATATTAGCTCGATGTGTAGAATGCATTTACACTGTCAATCTTTAGGTAAAAGTGAAAATGCTATTGTGCCCTTGATCGAGTAGTAGCTACTAGGTTTATAGAGTTCTTTGCATTGTGGTAAATTTCCGGTCTCAAAAATCTCATTTTTTTGCTGTGTTCGTTTCTGGGCCATTTATTCTCCAAGTTGAATCTTCAATAGTTTTGTTTAACTTGCTGATTAACATTTCTTGTCATTTATACTACCATCAATAAAAAAGGGACGCTTATTGTGGAACAAAAAAAAGTTCGCAAATGAGACTCTTTTGGTTGAACATAGAGAGTATTAACTGTTGTTTACAAATAATTACTGTGTTTTACTTCCAGGTCAGTATCTTTCTGATGTTGTTGGAAGTCCCTATTATGTTGCACCTGAAGTGTTGCATAAATATTATGGACCTGAAATCGATGTCTGGAGTGCCGGTGTTATTTTATACATCTTACTATGTGGAGTTCCTCCCTTTTGGGCAGGTACTAGGAGTTATAAATACCGAAAATGTATTACTAAATACTCAATTGTTCTAGTGGATCAGTTATGTGTTTGCTTTTTATGTTTATTGTTCTTTATTTTTGCAGAAACCGACTCTGGTATCTTCAGACAGATTTTAAAAGGAAAATTAGATTTTGAATCCGATCCATGGCCGCACATTTCAGAGAGTGCAAAAGATTTAATTCGGAAGATGCTTGACAGGAGCCCCAGGCAAAGAATAACTGCTCATGAAGTCTTATGTGAGTGATAATATATTGGTTTTTGGTGGAAAGGGAAATTTTATTTATGTTCTTGTAGAAGCTTTCTTTACATCAATATTATTCGTGAGTGTAAATGGATTCTGTATCAGGTCATCCGTGGATCGTGGATGACAGAGTTGCCCCAGACAAGCCTTTGGATTCTGCTGTTTTGACACGCCTGAAGCAGTTCTCAGCTATGAACAAACTAAAAAAGATGGCTTTGCGGGTATGGTTCTGTTTATGTATTTCATACTTACTTTTCAATTAAATTTTACAACCCTAATATGCATTGTCGTAATTACCCGACTCTTAAATTTTTTTTTTTTACATACACACTCGTACCCACTCAAATTAGGATCCACAAGATCAAGGTAATGTTATCTTATTTAGAAAGTGAAAAAAGGTTTGATTGAAACCTGAAATAGTGAGGAGACAATGTATTACTATTCTTATGAATATTGAGTCCTGCATATGGTACCAGTAGAGAAAAAGGAAAAAAAAAAAGAGAGAGTCCAAAATATGCCGAAATAAGTAGTTTTGTGAATGGTTAGTCTGCCTTTTCATCATTAAGTTAAATGGTGATTTGGTAGTGCCATATATTGGAATATAAATGTGCATATATACGTGTGTGTGTGTGTGTGTGTATATATGTATATATTTACTGTGAAGCTATGTCTAAATTCTGTTCTAATTATTACACTCTCTGTAATTCCTGATTTTCTTTTAGACAAAATGAAGCTTGCTTACCAGTGGCAGTGAGTCATTACTTTGATGGCATACATAGGGTAACTTTTGCTGACGATATGAAACATTTAATGCATACCCCGTCTAGGAACTTAAAAGTTTTTTGGAGTAGTTGGCTGTTAACATGATATTGGAGCAGGAAAGTTTTGTTTTCGGATATCAATCTAAATATTAGCATATGCAAAAATTTGATCCACTCATTAGGGAAGTCTGGCCATGCAAGATGGGAATGATGTTTTTACCTTATGGAGCAATTAGTTCTTCAAAAGCTCTGTATTAAATGTTAGAAATTTAGTATTGTGTCATGATTTGGGATGCTGTAGTGTATGTAAGTATGCTACAATGTACGGATTTTATTTTCTAATTTTAAAAAGTGGAATCTGAATGAAGAAGAGATTTGGAATGTGGGACCTTCAATGATATTTGGAAAAAAGGATTTTACATTTAAATCAACTGTTATCCGTTCCCCATCAAAATTCTTGAAGCTAGTTGTAGAGCTAACGGCATATTTCTTCCCTTAGATTGTGAATCAAAAATGAAAACCTAATTGACTAAGGCATGCAGGATTGAAGAAACAGATGTTAAGGTAAGCAGTCGAAGAAAAGATGAGTTATTTCAATCTTATGCGCCGTGCATAGCATTTTAACCATTGTTCAGTACACAAATAAGAATTCTAATTAATTTTAATACATTTTTGAGGGTTCTAAGCATTCTGATGGGCAACTTTGCTCTATTTCCCTGAAGAGGTGTTGGTATTGGGTGTGCATCAGTGCATGTGAACGTCGTAGCTTCAACGAATTGTACTTGCCAAAATTTTCCATCGAAGTGGGGTATGGTAAAAGATAAAGACCGTCATGAAACTCGTTACATCAATAGATGAACAATGACTGACAAAGATCATGTACTCTTAATAGTATTATGTTCTACACTTTTGCTTCTGGTATATAGTGGTTGTATGTTGTGTAAATATAGAAAACGATACCAAAAAATCAACTTAAGTTACCTCTATTCTGATTCGGCTTAGGTCTTTAATGGAATTTTTCGGTTAAAATTCCATGTAAAATTTGCATTGATTTCTTGCACATACTATTTGCAGGTCATAGCAGAAAGTCTTTCTGAGGAAGAAATTGGTGGCTTAAAGCAGTTATTTAAAATGATAGACACAGACAACAGTGGGACAATAACATATGAGGAGCTAAAACAAGGATTAAAAAGAGTAGGCTCAAACTTAATGGAGTCCGAGATCCAAGATCTTATGAATGCGGTACAATTTTATTTATTTTTAATTATAACAAGTCTCAAGTACTTGCATTTCTAAAAGATCGTACAGTTGAATTCTATTTAGTTTAATTTTCTCATATAGAGAACTTCTGGCAGGCTGACATTGACAACAGTGGCACAATCGACTATGGCGAATTTCTTGCTGCTACCTTACACATCAACAAGATGGAGAGAGAGGAGAACTTGGTTACGGCGTTCTCTTTCTTTGACAAGGATGGTAGTGGTTACATAACCATTGATGAGCTTCAACAGGCGTGCAAAGATTTTGGTCTTGGAGATGTTCAACTGGATGAGATGATCGATGAAATTGATCAAGACCATGTGAGAATCTCCTTTAACACTGAATGTTTTGAATTCATAATGCTTTATACAATGCAGCTTTCTAGTTAGAATAAAGTCTCATTAGTTATATGTTCTATATGGCCTTAATCAACCTGTATAACTACATTAAAGAAATCCAATCTTTGGAATTCGGAGGTAGTGCTTAAACTTAAGACTTTAATTAGTTGATGACTTGGCTTAATTAGTTTTCTGATTCTAACTGGAAGTATAGACTAAAACAACAACTCTGTTGGCACAGGACGGGCGCATAGATTATAACGAATTTGCTACAATGATGAGGAAGGGAGATGGAGGAGTTGGGAGCAGAACCATGAGGGGAAATCTCAACTTTAACTTGGCAGAAGCTTTAGGAGCTACTGACTCGACAGGCGTCGACGAAGCTATTGGCACTTTAAAAGTTGCAGAAGCCTCTACTGAAAATTCAGAAAGTGCTAATAATGCCTCAAATGACGGTTCAAAACAAGTAGTAGATGCTGCCTCTAGTGACAAGTTGAAAAATAAAGATGATGCTGCTGCTGCTGCCGCCGAGAGTCCAAAAAATTAACTGAACCCCATCTTTTGTACGTAGAAGGAAACCTTTCCAGTTTTGTTTAATTCTTTGCTTTGTTCATATACTTGCTCTTTTTCGATTTTCAGTTTTCTGTTTTTCTTGACTATTTTTGTCATAATTGTTCTAGTATTTTCTTATATATATATATATATATATATATATATATATATATATATATATATATATAAGAGTTCTCAGTTCGAGCTCATGTTTAAGATTGCATTTAGCCACTGATCATATTAGTACAAGTACAAAATGATTCACATAATCAATCTCAACAATCTCTCATAACAGGTGTTTGATTTGCATATTAACAGTTCACCTCTTAATGTATTTTAAGAGCTAGATAGATTTGTATTTGTATCTTAATGATTTAGAGGTATTAAGAGGAATTTTTTTTTATTTCAATTTCAAACATTAAGTTGTATTAAGAGATGGGTTGTTAAAGAGATGGGTTGTTAAAATGCATTTAGATGTACAGTGAGTCTTGACTCTAAACCATCTGACTGACGACCTAGCAAACCACAGAGCTAGATAAAAATACGTTGGGCCAAAAAGACCCATTTTTAGAAAAGGGCATATCAGGCCGTAAAAAGGTGCGGCCGAAAAAATGATCCAAATAAGGGACACATATTTTGTGCACACAACTGAGTAGCAGTCTCTATGTACTGAAAAGTGTAACATATTTATCAAGTTTACCTTCTTCTCTGGCCTTCAATAAATCTAGCAGCAGTGGCGAAGCAGAAATCTTTTTCAGTGGGGGCAAAATTATTATTAAGCAATAAATAAATCAGAGTGTGGCAGCAGTGGCGAAGCCAAAAATCCATTCCAGTGAGGTCACACACACACACACACACACACACACACACACACACACACATATATATATATATATATATATATATATATATATATATATATATATATATATTACAATAACAATATAATAAATAATAATATATGGTATATATACACTATACTGACTCAAAATAGATTTTTTTAATCACAGTTGTTCATAAATAATTAATGAATTATTTTTAAAATTAATATAAATTAGATTATTATTTAGTTTAACATATTTTATATATATATATATATATATATATATATATATATATATATATATTGAGAGAATATGAATCATATGTGGTTAACATTTGATTGACAAAGTTATAAATTTTCAATTTGACCTCGTATAGTAGAAAATTTATAAAATTTTAGTAGGGTCAATTTATATATAATACTTAAAATTTTTAAAATTTACCTTACATTAGAAATCAATTATATTTTTCAGTGGAGTCAATTTACCCTACAATTATGTAGCTTCGCCATTGTGTAGCAGTCTCGATGTGAAACATATTTATCAAGTTTACCTTTGTCTCTGGCCTTCTATAAATCAGAATTATGCTAAATTTTGACTTATCAAATTTAACTTGATTAATATTTTAAAAAAACGAATCAAGTCTATATTGTTGAAAAAAAAACCAATTTCTCTATTTGATGTCGATTCATTCACGCTTTCATTCCTTGTAGAGGAAGACTAACTGCTTGCTGATTGAGAGCAGTATGAGTGGTAAAGTTCACGTACATACGGTTTCGTGAGGGCGGTGAATAGAAATGGCATTATTGTACGTCACTCTCATCTTCAATGGAGTCTACTCTTTCTTTTTTGAGGGAGTATGCCAATATGATCTTAATGAAGTGTAGGTGTAGGGCTTTGCATCTAACATTAGTTGGGCTTCCCTCTTCGGGAGCCTACGTCTCGGCGTTTTGTGCAATAAACACCTCCAGTCGAAGACTAGTGGTAGGTGGTCCTGCAGAGCTTTCGGAAAGGGTAGCCTAGTGGGTAAGCACAACAATGAACCACGACGAACCCTTGGAGAACCTATTTAAGATAAGGAGAGATCCTCAATAATGGTGACCCTTTCACTCTTTTACGGTCTGATACATATACCGAATGCTCATACAAAAAAATTGACTCCCGAGTCTGGAACCAGAGGGGTTGCTCTGAAAAATCATTTATTTCTTGTCCACCATTACAGGTGATATAGTTCAAGAATGACATGGAAATTAATAGTAGTACATTGCTTTCACTTCTATAATAGAAGCGTTGTAATAGGCGTGCTTGGTTAACGAATAAAAACGGTCGTACTCATTATATATATATAGGGAAAAATATATGTATACAGCTGTGTAGTATACAGTCGGTTATGACGACGATTTTTTGGGTTATAACTATAGTTTCACCCGTCGTCATAGTTATTCTGGTGTGTACTACACAATTACGAATATACATATAGTATATAAGTTTTATTAGCAAAATTTTAGTTTTGCAACTATTAATAATTGTAAAAGTTGAAACAATGTTTTCAAGTTTGTCATCATTATTCTATTTATTATATATTACTATTTGACTAACAATTAAATATTCTTAAAACTAAACATCAAATAAAAATAAATTCTTAACATTTAAATTTTTTACAAATAAGAGTCGTTTGATAAATTAGAGAGAATACTATATAGTCGGGCTTAAATGAATTGGTACCTATTCAACCTCGAGTTAAGTTTTTGAATCCAGTTTAATACTCCCTCCTATTAAGATTAAATGACATTTTAGAGTTAAGCACACTTATTAAGAAATAACACAAAATGTCTTTTGTGTCCCTAATTAATTATTTCTCTCTCTAAAATTGTCTTTTCTTATTCTCCACAATTGTTCTTGTGGCGCCCCCAAAATAAGTATACATCACCTATTCTGAGTCGCCAAAAATATGGTACAAAATTTAAATACAACTTAATTATACAACTGTCGTGTAAAATACAGCAAAACATAAGCTGTGAGTTTAAATACAACACTTTCTTCTAAACAGGATTCAAACTCAAAATAAGTTCTCAATACATTTATTTTCACACTATTTCATAGAATAGTGAGGACTACTAATGCTATCATCTGAACCGTCACTCCGTTCCCCGACTAGTCCCCGCTACGTTCTCATTTTCTGAAGAGAACAATGAAAACAAAAGGGTGAGCTCAACTAGCCCAGTAAGAAATATTATAACTAAAATAATGCAGAATAAACTATCATTAGCCTTCAACAGTGTTAAACTGATAAAATATAACAAACATCAAGTTTAACTACAGCGGAACAAGCAACCCATTAAAAGAGTCAAGTAGAGAATAAAATCTACTATCTTCTATGATTTAAAATGATTTTCATGACTTTTAACGTTGGGACTCAGCTTAATAATAATTCACATCATCCCTGCACTACGACTAAGGATATTCATTAGTATCACAACCACAAATTATCCATGCACTACGGGCCAAGGATATTCGTGTATTCATCAATGGTCATGATCATGCTAACCACTGTCCATCAATGCACTACGGGCCAATGAGGACTTTTACCATATCATTTGTAACATTACGGTCATGATTATACCGAATAATCCCTGGTCATAATCATACCAAGTCTATCTATGCACTACAGACCACAGATGACTTTCAACAGAATATAAACATGAGGATGATTACAATGATATAAGAATTCAATAAAACAAGTTCAAGAATTAATTTATCCAGGAACCAATAACGTCCAAATTATCAACATGATACTGCTTTGTGGAGTAAAATTCAAGAATGCTCGGAAGAATATTTTCATGAAAAGATACTGGATGAAGCGCAAATATCAAGGATGTAAGACCCCGAATTTTATGAAATAAAAGTATTCAATTTTTCTTATAATTACTATTCAGTAAATGGTTAAATTGATAAATATTAAAGTTAAGGGTGATATATGAATTTTTTTGGAAATACACAAGTGGTTATAAAATATTCATTGTTGTCGGGGAATATTCGTTTGGTCGTGGAATATTCTTACTGTCGGAGAATATTCGTATGACGGCGCAGTCTTTTGTGGGCCCCATAACGGAAAGCGATTGGATGAAGAAAACGACAAGAGTAAGTTATTTATAAATAACGGCATAGTTGTTACCGTTAACACTGTTGGAATACCCGGTGGTTAAAATACAGTAATACGCGTTGTTGCATAGTAGCACACGGTATTGCACCAATTATTGATTTTTACGTAAGAAGGCATTACTCAATAATTATTACAGTAATTACTGTTCAGTATTTTATTTTATTGATTCAATAATTGCTGCGTTGATATTTTATATTACTGTTGTTTTAATAATTGTCACTACACAGTATTTTCTATTATCGGAACAATAATTCATATTATCTGAATAATATTATTAGATAATATTATTGGCAATGTCTAGAAAGTTCTGTCTAAGGAGAGGTTTGATCATCTAATTGCGCGCCAGTAAGGAAGAGATCCTTATTGGAAAGCCCCCTCTTTCCTAGGAACGGCCTGGTTGCCAGTACTGTGATTCTGTAATATTATTTGTGTATAATTAATTATTAATTTATATGATGAGGAAAATATTAATTTTATGTGGATATAGATGGAGAAAATTTTTAATGTGACAATTGTTGAAAATTAATATTTTATCTTTTTCTGATAAAATAATTCATTTAAATATATTATTTTAATAATATCTTGATGGTGATATTTTTACAATGAATGTGGGATATATGAGTATATGAGGAGGAAGAGTATTTTTGTGGCATTAAATGATTAACACATGTTTTGTGTGTTGGTGGACACAATTCTTGACCGAAAATTTATTATTGACTGTAAAATCGCCCGTTTGTGGATTTCGGTCAATTTCTGTTTGGAATTTGGAAAAACTTTCTTCTGCAAAGTTGTAGAGAATTGAATTTCCTATAAAAACTCGCGAGATTCAAATTTTCTGATGAAAGGGCTATTTATTATGAATTATTGAAGTTCTGAAGTTCTGAAATTATTGATTTTTGGAAGTTTTAATTATTTTTATTAAGAAAAACGTTTTTTTTTTTACTTTTTCTAGAAGGGTAGCATGTGTTTATGGCTGAATTCAAGTATACAGAGGTGGGCTTGAATATTTTGTAATTATATTATTATTATATTTAATTTTCTGCTTTGGTGTTCTAAGCATTTTCCTATAAATAGGGTGCTTAGGTTAGAATTGAAAAATACACCAGAAACTGAAGTTTTCTCTCTATTTCTCTCTCTATATTATCGAGTGTATTCTTGTGAGTTTTTTTGATATCTTGAGTGTTGATATACGGTGCAAGTTCGTTCAGCGTTATTCCAGTCAGAAGTACTGCTCTTTTGAGGTAAGGGATAGTAAGGGATGTTATTTCTTCTTAAATGATATTATTTTCTTCAATATCATTATGCCGAAGTATTGATCTGAACTTTTTATCAAATTTGGAACTTTTCATGTCGGGGTTACTATTCATGAGTTACTATTCACAAGTTACTATTCACGAGTTACTATTCACGAGTTACTATTCATGAGTTACTATTCACGAGTTATTATTCATGAGTTACTATTCACGAGTTACTATTCATGAGTTACTATTCACGAGTTCCTATTCATGAGTTACTATTCATGGGTTACTATTCACGAGTTACTATTCATGACAAAATTGGTTTCTTTTTCTAACCAAATTATAGTTGATTTATGAATATTACTCTTGAGATTAAAACTATATGTTGATCATATTATTTTTTATCATATATAACATTTTTATAATCCTAATGATGATATTTCTCTTTGACTTGAGTGTAAAGATGGGTAGATTATTAGTATGATCATGACTAGGGTTCTCTTTGTCCAGTAGTGAAAAGTTGAATTGTGACTGGTATGATCATGACCATTGAATTTATAATTGAATATCTTTAGCTTAAGTGCAAAGGTGAAATGATCAACATGGTTATAATTATTGGTTATATAAATTCTGAAATGATTATATATTTCTTTGAGATAATAATATATTTGGCCTGTAGTGCAAATATGAACTATTGAGGAATATCTTTGGCCTGTAGTGCAAAGATGAGTTGTTGATGAATATCTTTGGCCCGTAGTGCAAAGATGACCTGTTGTTGAATATCTTTTGGCCTGTAGTGCAAAGATGAACTGTTGATGAATATCTTTGGCCTGTAGTGCAAAGATGAATTTATTAGTATGATTATGAACAGGAACTGTGATTTGGTATAATCATGATCTTTGATGTTTCAGGTAAAGACAGGTGATGAAAATTATCTTCGTCCTGAATGCGAAGAGAAATTTAGAACTACAATTATGATTATGAGTTATTTATATGATTGTGGAAAGGAACTGTTGATTGATGTTACAGGGATAAAATATTGTTGGTGGACTTTTAACATGGAGAAGATAATAGACTTTATGGTCTATGTGACTCTTCTAATGGATTGCTCGTTCCGCTGCAACTATGGTTGAAAAGTTTTATCATCTACCATATGTTCTAAATCTCTAATTTAATTCTGTTGAAGACTATTGATAATTTATCTTTAGTCATGATATTCTTTACTGAGCTAGTTGTGCTCACCCTTTTGCTTCACAATTCCTTTCAGGTAATAAAAGTGTAGCTGGGTCGAGCGAGGGATAACAAGGGAATAGAACGGTGGTCTATAGATATTGAGGGTGAGGTGAATTTAACTTGGAAGGGTGTTTTGCCACTATCTTACAGGATGTATAATGACATACAACCTCGTGTCATCATAAGACATGGTTGTGCACATCCATTTATCGAGTATATCTACGAGCACTACCTATATAATCTTGGTGTTTGTTTGATAATAGAAAATACTGTGTAGTGACAATTATTAAAACAACAGTAATATAAAATATCAACGCAGCAATTATTGAATCAATAAAATAAAATACTGAACAGTAATTACTGTAACAATTATTGAGTAATGCCTTCTTACGTAAAAATCAATAATTGGTGCAATACCGTGTGCTACTATGCAACAACGCGTATTACTGTGTTTTAACCACCGGGTATTTCAACAGTGTTAACGGTAACAACTATGCCGTTATTTATAAACAACTTACTCTTGTCGTTTTCTTCATCCAATCGCTTTCCGTTATGGGGCCCACAAAAGACTGCGCCGTCGTACGAATATTCTCCGATAGTAAGAATATTCCACGACCAAGCGAATATTCCCCGACAACAATGAATATTTTATAACCACTTGTGTATTTCTAAAAAAATTCATATATCACCCTTAACTTTAATATTTATCAATTTAACCATTTACTGAATAGTAATTATAAGAAAAATTGAATACTTTTATTTCATAAAAGTCGGGGTCTTACAATCTCCCCTCCTTATGAAATTTCGTCCTCGAAATTTACGTACCTGGTATTTCAAAGAGTTGAGAATACCTTGCTTTCATTTCGGATTCCATCTTTCTTGTCATTATGATTTCTCCATTGCTCATCTCCTGTATTTCAGATATCATTCTAGAATACAGCTTCAAAAACAAAGGTTAATTTAACAAATTAACATATCACATAATATCCCGATATTATGACTGACCAACAAATAAGCTTAGGTAGGACACACTAGCGAAGGATTTACTCGTCTCTCCCCTCCTAGTCCTATTCTCCGATCTCCGCCAGAGATCATATCCCTAAGCTCTGATACCAAATGTAACTCTCATGGTGCTTCAACCACAGCACCTCACAATGGTACCTATCAGTTTGCCACCGCAGAACGGCGTCCCCTACGGAGAGTCTGGCTTCGGTGCATCCCCCATCAACAGGAAGTCACCAGCGAGAGGCTCGGGGCTCTTTACTTATAGCTCTGATACCAAATGTAACGCCTCCAAAATAGGTCCAATCCATCCAACCCATTCTGAGTCGCCAAATACATGGTACAGATAACAACTACAACTTTATTACAATAATTGTCGTGCGAAATACAACAACACATATGCTATGAGTTTGGGTACAAATATATACCAACTGTGACAATTTCCCAACCTTGGATAGCACGTCACAATGACACCTTACATAAAGGTATAGTCAAAAACTGTTTTAGAAATTAGAATCTTTGGGAAGTGCTCAAGGAAACCCTCGTACATGGGAGGCCATGCTTCTAGGTTATGATAGATATCATATGGACACAGAATTATCCTTGGTTGACCCAATAAACCCCAAAGAAAAATAAGAAAATTACTATCATATCATTCCCAATGGTGAGTCTTCTCTCGACTTATCGTTATCTCAACTGTCTCTAATTGAGAATTATACTTCAAAGAAACACCAAGATTATATAGGTAGTGCTCGTAGATATACTCAGCAAGTGGATATGCACAACCATGTCTTATGATGACTCGAGGTTGTGTGTCGTTAGACATCTTGTATGATAGTGGCAAAACACCCTTCCAACGTTGGGTTCGCTTCACCCTAGATGATTTACCAAATATAACTACTAAATGAACTTTTCTATACTGCTTCGGGAGAACCTCCACAGCTAGAGACCACCGTTCTATTTTCCTGTTACCCTCGCTCGACCCAGCTACACTTTTATTACCTGAAAGGAATTGTGAAGCAAAAGGGTGAGCACAACTAGCTCAGTAAAGAATATCATGACTAAAGATAAATTATCAATAGTCTTCAACAGTAATAAATAAGAGATTTAGAACATATGGTAGATGATAAAACTTTTCAACCATAGTTGCAGCGGAACGAGCAATCCATTAGAAGAGTCACATAGACCATAAAGTTTATTATCTTCTCCATGTTAAAAGTCCACCAACAATATTTTATCCCTATAACATCAATCAACAGTTCCTTCCACAATCATATAAATAACTCATAATCATAATTGTAGTTCTAAATTTCTCTTCGCATTCAGGACGAAGATAATTTTCATCACCTGTCTTTACCTGAAACATCAAAGATCATGATTATACCAAATCACAGTTCCTGTTCATAATCATACTAATAAATTTATCTTTGCACTACAGGCCAAAGATATTCATCAACAAACCATCTTTGCACTACGGGCCAAAGATATTCAATAACAGTTCATCTTCGCACTACAGGCCAAAGATATTCATCAATAATTCATCTTTGAACTACAGGCCAAAGATATTCATCAACAGTTCATCTTTGCACTACAGGCCAAAGATATTCATCAATAATTCATCTTTGCACTACAGGCCAAAGATATTCTTCAACAGTTCATATTTGCACTACAGGCCAAATATATTCATATCTCAAAGAAATATATAATTATTTCAGAATTTATATAAACAATAATTATAACCATGTTAATCATTTCATCTTTACACTTAAGCTAAAGATATTCAATTATAAATTCAATGGTCATGATCATACCAGTTAACAATTCATCTTTGCACTACATGCTAAAGATATTCCTCAGTCACGATCATACCAATAATTTACCCATCTTTACACTCAAGTGAAAGAGAAATTCAACATCAGGGTTATAAAAATGTTATATATGATAATAAAAATAATATGATCAACATATAGTTTTAATCTCAAGAGTAATATTCATAAATCAACTATAATTTGGTTAGAAAAAGAAACCAATTTTGTCATAAATAGTAACTCGTGAATAGTAACCCGTGAATAGTAACTCGTGAATAGTAACTCATGAATAGTAACTCGTGAATAGTAACTCGTGAATAGTAACTCGTGAATAATAACTCGTGAATAGTAACTCATGAATAGTAACTCGTGAATAGTAACTCGTGAATAGTAACCCCGACATGAAAAGTTCCAAATTTGATAAAAAGTTCAGATCAATACTTCGGCATAATGATATTGAAAAAAAATAATATCATTTAAGAAAAAATAACATCCCTTACAATCCCTTACAATTCCTTACTATCCCTTACCTCAAAAGAGCAGTACTCCTGACTGGAATAACGCTGAACGAACTTGCACCGTATAGCAACACTCAAGATATCAAAATACTCACAAGAATACACTCGATATATAGAGAGAGAAATAGAGAGAAAACTTCAGTTTCTGGTGTGTTTTTCAATTCTAACCTAAGCACCCTATTTATAGGAAAATGCTTAGAACACCAAAGCAGAAAGTTAAATATAATAATAATATAATTACAAAATATTCAAGCCCACCTCTGTATACTTGAATTCAGCCATAAACACATGCTAACCTTCTAGAAAAAGTAAAAAAAAAACGTTTTTCTTAATAAAAATAATTAAAACTTCCAAAAATCAATAATTTCGGAACTTCAGAACTTCAATAATTCATAATAAATAGCCCTTTCATCAGAAAATTTGAATCTCGCGAGTTTTTATAGGAAATTCAATTCTCTACAACTTTGCAGAAGAAAGTTTTTCCAAATTCTAAACAGAAATTGACCGAAATCCACAAACGGGCGATTTTACAGTCAATAATAAATTTTCGGTCAAGAATTGTGTCCACCAACACACAAAACATGTGTTAAACATTTAATCCACAAAAATACTCTTCCTCCTCATATACTCATATATCCCACATTCATTGTAAAAATATCACCGTTAATATATTATTAAAATAATATATTTAAATGAATTATTTTATCAGAAAAAGATAAAATATTAATTTTCAACAATTGTCACATTTAAAAATTTTCTCCATCTATATCCACATAAAATCAATATTTTCCTCATCATATAAATCAATAATTAATTATTCACAAATAATATTATAGAATCAGAGTACTGGCAACCAGACCGTTCCCAGGAAAGAGGGGGCTTTCCAATAAGGATCTCTTCCTTACTGGCGCGCAATTAGATGACCAAACCTCTCCTTAGACAGAACTTTCTAGATATTGTCAATAATGTTATCTAATAATATTATTCAGATAATATGAATTATTGCTCCGATAATAGAAAATACTGTGTAGTGACAATTATTAAAACAACAGTAATATAAAATATCAACGCAGCAATTATTGAATAATGCATTCTTACGTAAAAATCAATAATTGGTGCAATACAACGCGTATTACTGTGTTTTAACCACCGGGTATTCCAACAGTGTTAACGATAACAACTACGCCGTTATTTATAAACAACTTACTCTTGTCGTTTTCTTCATCCAATCGCTTTTTGTTATGGGGCCCACAAAAGACTGCGCCGTCGTACGAATATTCTCCGACAGTAAGAATATTCCACGACCAAGCGAATATTCCCCGACAACAATGAATATTTTATAACCACTTGCTTATTTTAAAAATTTTCATATATCACCCTTAACTTTAACCTTTTTATCAATTTAACTAATTACTGAATTGTAATTATAAGAAAAATTGAATACTTTTATTTCATAAAATTCGGGGTCTTACAATCTCCCCTCCTTATGAAATTTCGTCCCCGAAATTTACGTACCTGGTATTTCAAAGAGTTGAGAATACCTTGCTTTCATTTCGGATTCCATCTTTTTTGTCATCATGATTTCTCCATTGCTCATCTCCTGTATTTCAGATATCATTCTAGAATACAGCTTCAAAAACAAAGGTTAATTTAACAAATTAACATATAACATAATATCCCGATATTATGACTGACCAACAAATAAGCTTAGGTAGGACACACTAGCGAAGGATTTACTCGTCTCTCCCCTCCTAGTCCTATTCCTCGATCTCCGCCAGAGATTATATCCCTAAGCTCTGATACCAAATGTAACAAATGTCCCATCAGTGGACAGCACCTCACATTGGTACCTATCAGTTTACCACCGCAGAACGGCGTCCCCTACGGAGAGTCTGGCTTCGGTGCATCCCCCATCAACAGGAAGTCACCAGCGAGAGGCTCGGGGCTCTTTACTTATAGCTCTGATACCAACTGTGACTCTCATGGTGCTTCAACCACAGCACCTCACAATGGTACCTATCAGTTTGCCACCGCAGAACGGCGTCCCCTACGGAGAGTCTGGCTTCGGTGCATCCCCCATTAACAGGAAGTCACCAGCGAGAGGCTCGGGGCTCTTTACATATAGCTCTGATACCAAATGTAACGCCCCCAAAATAGGTCCATTCCATCCAACCTATTCTGAGTCGTCAAATACATGGTACAGATAACAACTACAACTTTATTACAATAATTATCGTGTAAAATACAACAACACATATGCTGTGAGTTTGGATACAAATATATACCAAATGTGACTCATATCCCAACCGTGGATAGCACCTCACAATGACACCTTACATAAAGGTATAATCAAAAACTGTTTTAAAAATTAGAATCTTTGGGAAGTGCTCAAGGAAACCCTCGTACATGGGAGACCATGCTTCTAGGTTATGATAGATATCATATGGCCACAGAATTATCCTTGGTTGACCCAATAGACCCCAAAGAAAAATGAGAATTTTACTATCATATCATTTCTAATGGTGAGTCTTCTCTTGACATATCATTATCTCCACTGTCTCTAACTGAGAATTATACTTCAAACAAACACCAAGATTATATAGGTAGTGCTCGTAAATATACTCAGCAAGTGGATGAGCACATCCCTGTCTTATGATGACACGAGATTGTATGTTATTAGACATCTGGTATGATAGTGGCAAAACACCCTTCTAACGTTGGGTTCGCCTCACCCTAGATGATTCATCAAATATAACTACTAAATGATGACCACCGTTCTATTCCCTTGTTATCCCTCGCTCGACCCAGCTACACTTTTATTACCTGAAAGGAATTGTGAAGCAAAAGGGTGAGCACAACTAGCTTAGTAAAGAATATCATGACTAAAGATAAATTATCAATAGTCTTCAACAGTAATAAATCAGAGATTTAGAACATATGGTAGATGATAAAACTTTTCAACCATAGTTGCAGCGGAACGAGCAATCCATTAGAAGAGTCAAATAGACTATAAAGTCTATTATCTTCTCCACGTTAAAAGTCCACCAACAATGTTTTATCCCTGTAACATCAATCAATAGTTCCTTTCTACAATCATATGAATAATTCATAATCATAATTGTGATTCTAAATTTCCCATCCAAGACGAAGATAATTTTTATCACCTGTCTTTACCTAAAACATCAAAGATCATGGTTATACCAAATCACAGTTCCTGTTCATAATCATACTAATAAATTCATCTTTGCATCACGGGCCAAAGATATTCATCAACAATTCATCTTTACACTACATACCAAAGATATTCAACAACAAGTCTTCTTTGCACTACGGGCCAAATATATTCATCAACAACTCATCTTTGCACTACAGGCCAAAGATATTCCTCAATAGTTCATATTTGCACTACAGGCCAAATATATTATTATCTCAAAGAAATATATAATCATTTCAGAATTTATATAACCAATAATTATAACCATGTTGATCATTTCACCTTTGCACTTAAGCTAAAGATATTCAATTATAAATTCAATAGTCATGATCATACCAGTCACAATTCAACTTTTCACTACTGGACAAAGAGAACCCTAGTCATGATCATACCAATAATCTACCCATCTTTACACTCAAGTCAAAGAGAAATATCATCATTAGGGTTATAAAAATGTTATATATGATAAAATAATATGATCAACATATAGTTTTAATCTCAAGAGTAATATTCATAAATTAACTATAATTTGGTTAGAAAAATAAACCAATTTTGTCATGAATAGTAACTCGTGAATAGTAACCCATGAATAGTAACTCGTGAATAGTAACTCGTGAATAGAAACTCGTAAATAGTAACTCATGAATAGTAACTCGTGAATAGTAACTCATGAATGGTAACTCGTGAATACTAACTCGTGAATAATAACTCGTGAATAGTAACTTGTGAATAGTAACTCATGAATAGTAACTCATGAATAGTAACTCGTGAATAGTAACTCCGACATGAAAAGTTTTAAATTTGATAAAAATTTCCAACCAATATTTCGGCATAATGATATTGAAGAAATAATATCATTTTCAAATAAAATAACATCCCTTAGGGGTGTTCAAACTGGTCGGTTTTTTCGATTTTTAGGGAAACCGAACCGGTTCGAACCGATCGGTTCGGTACAAAATTGAACCGGTTCGGTACCGGTACAAAAAATCGGTACATACCGAATTTTCGGTTCCGATTTCGGTTGGATGTTTGGCTTGGTCGGTAAATACCGAACCGAACCGATCGTACCAATTATTTAAATAATAAATTAAAAAATAACTTGAAGGACCAATTTTTTAAGACTCATTTGTCTAACTATGTAAAAGTTTTAAGGCTCTTTTGTCTAACTATATAAAATTAATTGAAAGTCTCTCTATTTATAGAATAGAGGTAAGACAAGAGATGACATACTAGACAATGTGGGATGTTTAGTTGTCTAGCCATGTAAAATTAACTTGAAAGTCTCTTCTATTTATAGAATAGAGGTAAGACAAGAGATGACATACTAGACAATGTGGGATGTATTCAATGTGGGACTTATTAAACAAGAGATGACATACTACATTACTACCAAGTGAATCTCCAAGTCCCATATTGGCTAAATTGGTAAAACTTTAAGAAAATTTTCCTTATAAATTGATTATTATGTCTTAATGAATTTAAGATAACAAATAATCAAAGCATTATTAGTATTAAGAATGTAAATAACTTAACCTTTATAATGACACTAATGAAGAATTTATGACACCATTGCTTGTTTCTAAGTCCCACATTGATTAGATTATAAAAAATTTAGAAAGTTTTCTTTATAAAAATACCATTTGCTAAAACTTGAAGTAAATTTACCAACTTAAACTTTCATCAAATCAAACCAACTATAATGACACTAATGAATGCCAAGGAAATCACATAATGGAACTTATGGCACCATCTTACATAACTTGTTTCTAAGTCCCACATAGATTAGATTATAAAAATTTAAGAAAGTTTTCTTTATAAAAACACTACCAAGTGAAGTGTTTACTATTTAGTTGTCTCCAAGTCCCATATTGGCTAAATTGGTAAAACTTTAAGGAAATTTTTCTTATAAATTGATTATCATGTAATAATAAATTTAAGATAACAAATAATCAATGCATTATTAATAATAAGAATGTAAATAACTTAACCCTTATAATGAATGACACTAATGAAGAACTTATGGCACCATTGCTTGTTTCTAAGTCTCACAATGATTAGATTATAAAAAATTAAGAAAGTTTTCTTTATAAAAACACCATTGCTAAAACTTTAAATAAATTTACAAACTTAGACTTTCATAACTTGAAAATCACATAAGGGAACTTATGACACCATCTTACATAACTTGTTTCTAAGTCCCACATTGATTAGATTATAAAAATTTAAGAAAGTTTTCTTTATAAAAATACTACCAAGTGAAGCCTTTACTATTTAGTTGTCTCCAAGTCCCATATTGGTTAAATTGGTAAAACTTTAAGGAGATTCTCCTTATAAAATGATTACCGATTACCATGTAACAATAAATTCCAATTGGGCCAATTTTTCGCTTATAATTTTGTGTTTGGGCTCTAATAGGTCTATCTTACTAAGCTTTTGGGCTGGCATAATTTTGGGCTTAAAAATTTAAGTCAGTATTTAAAGTTTTGGGTTGAAAGTTTTTGGGCTAAAAATCTTGTTTTTGGGCTGAAATTGGTTGGGTTGAAATTCCGGTACAAGTCGGTAAAAATCGGGACCGGTCCGGTACCGAACCGGCTATTCGGTTCGGTTTACCGGTTCATTCGGTTCCGGTATCGGTACCCAATTATTAGTAGTTTTGGTAATCGGTTCGGTTCGGTTCGGGCCGGTATTTTACCGATGAGCACCCCTAACATCCATTACCATCCCTTACCTCAAAAGAGCAGTACTCCTGACTGGAATAACGCTGAACGAACTTGCACCGTATAACAACACTCAAGATATCAAAATACTCACAAGAATACACTCGATAATATAGAGAGAGAAATAGAGAGAAAACTTCAGTTTCTGGTGTGATTTTCAATTCTAACCTAAGCACCCTATTTATAGGAAAATGCTTAGAACACTAAAACAGAAAATTGAATATAATATTAATATAATTACAAAATATTCAAGCCCACCTCTAGATACTTGAATTCAGCCATAAACACATGCTAACCTTCTAGAAAAAGTAAGAAAAAACGTTTTTCTTTAAAATAATAATTAAAACTTCCAAAAATCAATTATTTCGGAACTTCAGAACTTCAATAATTCATAATAAATAGCCCTTTTATCAGAAAATTCAAATCTCGCGAGTTTTTATAGGAAATTCAATTCTCTACAACTTTGCAGAAGAAAGTTTTTCCAAATTCCAAACAGAAATTGACCAAAATCCATAAACGGACGATTTTACAGTCAATAATAAATTTTTGGTCAAGAATTGTGTCCACCAACACACAAAACATGTGTTAATCATTTAATGCCACAAAAATACTCTTCCTCCTCATATACTCATATATTTCACATTCATTGTAAAAATATCACCATCAATATATTATTAAAATAATATATTTAAATGAATTATTTTATCAGAAAAAGATAAAATATTAACTTTTAACAATTGTCACATTAATTTTTTTTTTCCATCTATATCCTCATAAAATCAATATTTTCCTCATCATATAAATCAATAATTAATTATATACAAATAATATTACAGAATCACAGTACTGGCAACCAGGCCGTTCCCAGGAAAGAGGGGGCTTTCCAATAAGGATCTCTTCCTTATTGGCACGCAATTAGATGACCAAACCTCTCCTTAGACAGAACTTTCTAGACATTGCCAATAATGTTATCTAATAATATTATTCAGATAATATGAATTATTGTTCCGATAATAGAAAATACTGTGTAGTGACAACTATTAAAACAACAGTAATATAAAATATCAACGCAACAATTATTGAATCAATAAAATAAAATACTGAACAGTAATTACTGTAACAATTATTGAGTAATGCCTTCTTACGTAAAAATCAATAATTGGTGCAATACCGTGTGCTACTGTGCAACAACACGTATTACTGTGTTTTAACCACCGGGTATTCCAACAGTATTATAAACAACTTGTTTTTGTCGTTTTCTTTATCCAATCGCTTTTCGTTATGGGGCCCACACAAGATTGCGCCGTCGTACGAATATTCTCCGACAGTAAGAATATTCCACGACCAAGCGAATATTCCCCGACAACAATGAATATTTTATGACCACTTGCTTATTTTTGAAAAAAATTCATATAACGGAAATAAGCAAGTGGTTATAAAATAATCATTGATGTCGAGAAATATTCGTTTGGTCGTGGAATATTCTTTCTGTCGGGGAATATTCGTACAACGGCGCAGCTATTTGTGGGCCCTATAACTGAAAACGGTCGGATTAAGATAACGACAAAAAAATTGAGTTTTTTTCAAATAACGGCGTAGTTGTTACCATTAATACTGTTGGAATACCCGGTGGTTAAAACACAGTAATACGCGTTGTTATACAGTAGCACACGGTATTGCACCAATTATTGACTCTTACGTAAGAAGGCACTACTCAATAATTGTTACAGTAATTATTGTTCAGTATTTTATTTTATTGATTCAATAATTGCTGCGTTGATATTTTATATTACTGTTATTTTAATAATTGTCACTACACAGTATTTTCTATTATCGGAGCAATAATTCATATTATCTGAATAATATTATTAGATAATATTATTGGTAATGTCTAGAAAGTTCTGTCTAATGAGAGGTTTGGTCATCTAATTGCGCGCCAGTAAGGAAGAGATCCTTATTGAAAAGCCCCCTCTTTCCTAGGAACGGCCTGGTTGCCTGTACTGTGATTCTGTAATATTATTTGTGTATAATTAATTATTAATTTATATGATGAGGAAAATATTGATTTTATGTGGATATAGATGGAGAAAATTTTTAAATGTGACAATTGTTGAAAATTAATATTTTATCTTTTTCTGATAAAATAATTTATTTAAATATATTATTTTAATAATATATTAACGGTGATATTTTTACAATGAATGTGGGATATATGAGTATATGAGGAGGAAGAGTATTTTTGTGGATTAAATGTTTAACACATGTTTTGTGTGTTGGTGGACACAATTCTTGACCGAAAATTTATTATAGACTTTAAAATTATCCGTTTGTGGATTTTGGTCAATTTCTGTTTGAAATTTGGAAAAACTTTCTTCTGCAAAGTTGTAGAGAATTGAATTTCCTATAAAAACTAGCGAGATTCGAATTTTCTGATAAAAGGGCTATTTATTACGAATTATTGAAGTTCCGAATTATTGAGTCTGAATTGATTTTGTAACAAAAATTGTTTAAAATATGTTTTTCATTTTTGGTGCATTTGTGTGGAAAATGTGTTTTTGATGTGGTGGGCTAAGGAAAATTTGGTTATAAATATATTATTATATTCAATTTTCTGCTTTGGTGTTCTAAGCATTTTCCTATAAATAGGGTGCTTAGGTTAGATTTGAAAATCACACCAGAAACTGAAGTTTTCTCTCTATTTCTCTCTCTATATATCGAGCGTATTCTTATGAGTATTTTGATATATTGAGTGTTGCTATACGGTGCAAGTTCATTCAGCGATATTCGAGTCAGAAGTACTGCTCTTTTGAGGTAAAGGATAGTAAGGGATATTGTTGTAAGGGATGTTATTTCTTCTTAAATGATATTATTTTCTTCAATATCATTATGCCGAAGTATTGATCTGAACTTTTTATCAAATTTGAAACTTTTCATGTCGGGGTTACTATTCACGAGTTACTATTCACGAGTTACTATTCATGAGTTACTATTCACGAGTTACTATTCACGGGTTACTATTCACGAGTTACTATTTATGACAAAATTGGTTTCTTTTTCTAACCAAATTATAGTTGATTTATGAATATTACTCTTGAGATTAAAACTATATGTTGATCATATTATTTTTATTATCATATATAACATTTTTATAACCCTGATGTTGAATTTCTCTTTCACTTGAGTGTAAAGATGGGTAAATTATTGGTATGATCGTGACTGAGGAATATCTTTAGCATGTAGTGCAAAGATGAATTGTTAACTGGTATGATCATTACCATTGAATTTATAATTGAATATCTTTAGCTTAAGTGTAAAGATGAAATGATTAACATGGTTATAATTATTGTTTATATAAATTCTGAAATAATTATATATTTCTTTGAGATGTGAATATATTTGGCATGTAGTGCAAATATGAACTGTTGAGGAATATCTTTGGCACGTAGTGAAAAGATGAATTATTGATGAATATCTTTGGCCCGTAGTGCAAAGATGACATGTTGTTGAATATCTTTGGCCTGTAGTGCAAAGATGACCTGTTGTTGAATATCTTTGGCATGTAGTGCAAAGATGACCTGTTGTTGAATATCTTTGACTTGTAGTGCAAAGATGACCTGTTGTTGAATATCTTTGGCATGTAGTGCAAAGATGACTTGTTGATGAATATCTTTGGCCCGTAGTGCAAAGATGACTTGTTGATGAATATCTTTGGCCCGTAGTGCAAAGATGAATGGTGATGGAGAAAATTTTTAATGTGACAATTGTTGAAAATTAATATTTTATCTTTTTCTGATAAAATAATTCATTTAAATATATTATTTTAATAATATCTTGATGGTGATATTTTTACAATGAATGTGGGATATATGAGTATATGAGGAGGAAGAGTATTTTTGTGGCATTAAATGATTAACACATGTTTTGTGTGTTGGTGGACACAATTCTTGACCGAAAATTTATTATTGACTGTAAAATCGCCCGTTTGTGGATTTCGGTCAATTTCTGTTTGGAATTTGGAAAAACTTTCTTCTGTAAAGTTGTAGAGAATTGAATTTCCTATAAAAACTCGCGAGATTCAAATTTTCTGATGAAAGGGCTATTTATTATGAATTATTGAAGTTCTGAAGTTCCGAAATTATTGATTTTTGGAAGTTTTAATTATTTTTATTAAGAAAAACGTTTTTTTTTTACTTTTTCTAGAAGGTTAGCATGTGTTTATGGCTGAATTCAAGTATACAGAGGTGGGCTTGAATATTTTGTAATTATATTATTATTATATTTAATTTTCTGCTTTGGTGTTCTAAACATTTTTCTATAAATAGGGTGCTTAGGTTAGAATTGAAAAATACACCAGAAACTGAAGTTTTCTCTCTATTTCTCTCTCTATATTATCGAGTGTATTCTTGTGAGTTTTTTTGATATCTTGAGTGTTGATATACGGTGCAAGTTCGTTCAGCGTTATTCCAGTCAGAAGTACTGCTCTTTTGAGGTAAGGGATAGTAAGGGATGTTATTTCTTCTTAAATGATATTATTTTCTTCAATATCATTATGTCGAAGTATTGATCTGAACTTTTTATCAAATTTGGAACTTTTCATGTCGGGGTTACTATTCATGAGTTACTATTCATGAGTTACTATTCACGAGTTACTATTCACAAGTTACTATTCATGAGTTACTATTCACGAGTTATTATTCATGAGTTACTATTCACGAGTTACTATTCATGAGTTACTATTCACGAGTTCCTATTCATGAGTTACTATTCATGAGTTACTATTCATGGGTTACTATTCACGAGTTACTATTCATGACAAAATTGATTTCTTTTTCTAACCAAATTATAGTTGATTTATGAATATTACTCTTGAGATTAAAACTATATGTTGATCATATTATTTTTTATCATATATAACATTTTTATAACCCTAATGATGATATTTCTCTTTGACTTGAGTGTAAAGATGGATAGATTATTGGTATGATCATGACTAGGGTTCTCTTTGTCCAGTAGTGAAAAGTTGAATTGTGACTGGTATGATCATGACCATTGAATTTATAATTGAATATCTTTAGCTTAAGTGCAAAGGTGAAATGATCAACATGGTTATAATTATTGGTTATATAAATTCTGAAATGATTATATATTTCTTTGAGATAATAATATATTTGGCCTGTAGTGCAAATATGAACTATTGAGGAATATCTTTGGCCTGTAGTGCAAAGATGAGTTGTTGATGAATATCTTTGGCCCGTAGTGCAAAGATGACCTGTTGTTGAATATCTTTTGGCCTGTAGTGCAAAGATGAACTGTTGATGAATATCTTTGGCCTGTAGTGCAAAGATGAATTTATTAGTATGATTATGAACAGGAACTGTGATTTGGTATAATCATGATCTTTGATGTTTCAGGTAAAGACAGGTGATGAAAATTATCTTCGTCCTGAATGCGAAGAGAAATTTAGAACTACAATTATGATTATGAGTTATTTATATGATTGTGGAAAGGAACTGTTGATTGATATTACAGGGATAAAATATTGTTGGTGGACTTTTAACATGGAGAAGATAATAGACTTTATGGTCTATGTGACTCTTCTAATGGATTGCTCGTTCCGCTGCAACTATGGTTAAAAAGTTTTATCATCTACCATATGTTCTAAATCTCTAATTTAATTCTGTTGAAGACTATTGATAATTTATCTTTAGTCATGATATTCTTTACTGAGCTAGTTGTGCTCACCCTTTTGCTTCACAATTCCTTTCAGGTAATAAAAGTGTAGCTGGGTCGAGCGAGGGATAACAAGGGAATAGAACGGTGGTCTATAGATATTGAGGGTGAGGTGAATTTAACTTGGAAGGGTGTTTTGCCACTATCTTACAGGATGTATAATGACATACAACCTCGTGTCATCATAAAACATGGTTGTGCACATCCACTTATCGAGTATATCTACAAGCACTACCTATATAATCTTGGTGTTTGTTTGAAGTATAATTCTCAGTTAGAGACAGTGGAGATAATGATATGTCAAGAGAAGACTCACCATTGAAAATGATATGATAGTAAAATTCTCATTTTTCTTGGGGTCTATTGGGTCAACCAAGGATAATTCTGTGGCCATATGATATCTATCATAACCTAGAAGCATGGTCTCCCATGTACGAGGGTTTCCTTGAGCACTTCCCAAAGATTCTAATTTCTAAAACAGTTTTTGACTATACCTTTATGTAAGGTGTCATTGTGACGTGCTATCCAAGGTTGGGACATTGTCACAGTTGGTATATATTTGTACCCAAACTCATAGCATATGTGTTGTTGTATTTCGCACGACAATTGTTGTAATAAAGTTGTAGTTGTTATCTGTACCATGTATTTGGCGACTCAGAATGGGTTGGATGGATTGGACCTATTTTGGGGGCGTTAAAAAGGATATTCCACTAATTTCATAGAGTATAAAAGTTAAAACTTTAACCAACTGAATATAATAAAGAATGGAATAACAAAAGAAATCACCATGCATGCGATAGACCGCACAGACAGGTTATTCCAACAGAAAAATAAATAATGGAACCAGGTCATGCGTAAACGCACCGATAGGATATTCCGACAGAATAATAAATAATGAAACCAGGTCCGGCGTAAACGCACAGACAGGATATTCCGACAGAATAATGAATAATAGAACCAGGTCCGGCGTAAATGCACAGACATGATATTCCGACAGAATAATGAATAATGGAACCAGGTCCGGCGTAAAACGCATAGACAGGATATTCCAACAGAATAATAGTAAAGACGGAACCAGGTCCAGCGTAAAACGCACAGACAGGATATTCCAACAGAATAATAATAAAGACAGAATAATAGAAGAATGTCACCAAGTATAGGGTAGTCCGCGTATACTGGTTATTCCAGCAGAATAATAAAGAATGGAATAACAGAAGTTCTCTTCATGAATACAAAAGAAAATAATACTCCTTACGAGTACAACAAATAATATCCCTTACGAGTACAACAAATAATATCCCTTACGTGTACAACAAATAATATCTCTTACCGTAAAAGAAACTTGATATCGGAGTAGTGAAGTAGCAGAATACTTTTCTTCTTTCTCTCTATAACTTCTCTCTCTAGAGTTTCAGTGAATTCGTAAGAAATAATGAAGGAATAAGCTTCTATTTATAGAAAAATGGACTGCATAGTAACTAATTCATGAACGGTCCTGATTGATTTACTTTAATCCGACGGTCCATATTTAAAGCAAAATTTTTTAAACAAAATATAATATATTCTATTTATAATCTAATAAAACAAATAACTTTATAAAAGATTTTATTATGCAAATACTATGCAGGCACTATGCAAACACTATGCATATTAAAATATAATATATTCTAATTATTATCTAATAAAAAAGATAACTTTATAAAAGTATTCTGTTTTCTATAAAAAGATTTTACTATTAACCTAATAAAACAAATAACTTTATAAAAGTATTCTGTTTTATATAAAAAGCTTTTCTGTTTTATTACATTAATAATACCAATAAAATAAAACTGAGTGACTTATCACGTAAGCATCAATAATCAATACCGTGTGCTACTATGCAACCATGCATATTACTGTACTTTTACTACCGAGTAGTTCAACAGTATTAATGGTAAAACTTTCGCCGTTATTTTCATAAAGTATTTTTGTCATTTTCTCAATCCGACAATAATTTCGTTGTGGGGTCCACCAATGATTGTGTCGTCGTACGAATATTTCCTGTTAAAACGAATATTCTCCGACCAATCGAATATTATATAGCAACTTGCGTACTTTGCAAAATTTATAAATATTACCCACAACTATAACATTATATCAATTTCACTCCATAATATTTAAAAATGATATTTATAAAAAATTCATCTTTATTTATAAAAGTTGGGGTCTTACAACCTCCCATTCTTATGAAATTTCGCCCTCGAAATTAGCGTACGTACTTGGTATATCGAAGAGGTAAGGAAACCTTAACTTCATTTCAGATTCTAACTCCCAGGTCATTTCCTCAACATTGTGGTTTCTCCACAAAACTTTGACTTGAGGTATAACCTTGGAGCGTAGAATATGTTCCTTCTTATCCAAGATTTGAACATGAACCTCTTCATACGTTAAATCTTCCGCTATTTCGTCCAGTTCTAACTCAATAATGTGGTTCGGATCTTTCACATATTTACGTAACATGGATATGTGAAAAACATTATGAACACGAGACATACTTGGCGGTAAAGCGAGTCTATAGGCCACAGTTCCTACTCGATCGAGGATTAAAAATGGGCCAATGAATCGAGGATTGAGCTTTCCTCTCTTCCCAAATCTCGTAACTCCTTTTCACGGAGCAACTCGTAACAACACATGATCTCCTATATCAAATTTCACGTCCTTTCGATGAAGATCAGCATAACTCTTTTGTCGATCTTGTGAGATTTTTATACGTTGCCGGATCGTTTGAATCTTTTTCGTAGTCATACGTACCAACTCCAGTCCCAACAACGTTGCTTCACCCACCTCATCCCAGCATACTGGAGAACGACACTTTCTTCCATACAATGCCTCGAATGGAGCCATGCCAATACTTGCTTGATAACTGTTGTTGTAGGAAAACTCCACCAATGGTAAGAACTTATCCCAACTTCCCTTGAAGTCAAGGACACAGAGTCTTAATAAATCTTCAAGAGTTTGAATAGTCATCTCTGATTGTCCGTCCGTCTGGAGATGATATGCCGAACTAAATCGTAAATCCGTGTCCATAGCTTTTTGCAAACTAACCCAAAATCGTGAAGTGAATCTTGTGTCTCGATCAGAAACTATGGATAATGGCATACAATGCAGTCTTACAATCTCGTTTATGTACATATGAGCAAGACGTTCAAGTGTATAAGTTTCTCGTATCGGTAAAAAATGAGCAGACTTGGTCAATCTATCAACAATGACCCAAATCACATCTATACCTTGAGAAACCTTAGGAAGACCGGTAACGAAATCTATGGTAATGTGCTCCCACTTTCATTCTGGAATTTCAAGTGATTGCAATGGACCTTTTGGTACTTGATGCTCTGCTTTGACTCATTGACAAGTTAGACACCTTGAGATAAACAACGCTATCTCTCTCTTCATATTGCTCCACCAAAATGTATGACGAAGATCACAATACATTTTGGTACTCCCAGGATGGATTGCAAACGGTGTGTTGTGCGCCTCCATAATGATTTTATACTTTAAATCAGGGTCGTTAGGAACACAAAGTCTGGAGTTGACTCGAAGTATTCCTTCTTCATCGATTCTTGCTTCCGACATAGCACCTTCTTGCACTTTCTTCCTCATACGTATCAGCTCCAGGTCTGTAGCCTGAGTAGCCTTAACTTAATCAATTAAAGTCGGTTCTACTCGTATATTCGCCATCATCATATAGGTCCCTGAAGTCTTTAACTCTATCTCCATCCTTTGCAAGTCACACAAAATGGTCCTTTGCGTTGACAATATCGCGCTCATACTTGTATATGATCTTCTACTCAATGCATCAGCTACCACGTTCGCTTTTTCAGGATGGTATTGGATGGTATGATCATAATCTTTCAACAGTTCCAGCCAACGTCGTAGTCGCATGTTGAGTTCCTTTTGAGTGAAGAAATATTTGAGGCTTTTATGATCCGTAAAGATCTCCACTTTCTCCCTATACAAGTAATGCCTCCAAATTTTAAGTGCGAAGACAACAGCTGCCAACTCTAGATCATGAGTAGGATAATTCCTCTCATATTCTTTGAGTTGTCTTGAGGCATAGGCTATGACTTTCCCATGTTGCATGAGAACACATCCCAACCCATTGCCCGAAGCATCACTGTAGATGACAAATCCCTCCGAGCCAGATGGTATTGTCAGAACATGTTCTGAAATGAGTCTCCTCTTGAGTTCTTGAAAACTCTTCTCACATTCTTCGCTCCAACCGAACTTTGTATCTTTCCGAGTCAGCTGAGTTAATGGAGTAGCGATTCGAGAAAATCCTTCCACGAATCTCCGATAATAACCAGCTAAACCGAGAAAGCTACGTACTTCGGTCACTGATTTAGGTTGCTCCCAGCTTTGAATTGCTTCAATCTTTGTCGGGTCAACAGATATTCCATGACTTGATACTACGTGCCCAAGGAATACTACTTCCTCAAGCCAGAACTTGTATTTCTTCAACTTGGCATAAAGCTTGTATTCACGAAGCTTTTGGAGTGTCAGCCTCAAGTATTGTTCATGATCTCGCGACTTTTAGAATAAATAAGGATGTCATCAATAAAGACGACCACAAAGTGATCCAAATATTCCTTGAATACTCAGTTCATCATATCCATGAAGGCAACAGGAGCATTAGTCAATCCAAAAGACATGACTAAGAATTTATAATGCCCATACCGAGTTCTGAAGGCAGTCTTTGGAATATCCTCAATTCTAACCTTCAGCTGATGATATCCAGAACAAAGATCAATTTTTGAAAAGAATTGTGCTCCTTGCAACTAGTCAAACAGGTCATCAATACGTGGCAATGGGTACCTATTTTTGATGGTGACATGATTCAACTCCCGATAATCAATACAAAGTCGCATACTCCCATCTTTCTTCTTCACGAATAGAACAGGAGCACCCCAAGGAGAAGTACTAGAACGAATAAAGCAATGTCTAACAATTCCTGCAGTTGGGTCTTTAACTCCTGAAGTTCAATGGGAGCCATTCGATATGGGGCTTCGGAAATGGGTTTTGTACCGGGTTCAAGGTCGATATAAAATTCAATTTCACTCTCTGGGGGTAGGCCAGGAAGTTCTTCAGGGAATACGTCAGGAAATTCATTAACAATAGAAATATCATTTAAAACTGAAGTATTTTTGTTTAGATCCGTAACATGAGCTAAGAAAGCTTGACATCCGTTTTTCAATAAATGAATAGCTTTATGGCTTGAGATGACAGTGATTGATTTTAATGGTTTGGTTGTTTGAATTCGCATAATAGGTTGATTAGGAATATGAAAGGTAACAACCCTACGAAAATAATTAATTTTTGCATGATGAGTAGTTAACCAATCAATCTCTAGAATTACATCAAATGCAAGTATTTTCAATGAAATAAGATCGACAGGTAATGTGAGGGCACCGATTTGAACCAAACAAGACTTATAAACAGTGGATGTAATGAAGGTTTCTCCCAACGGAGTTTCCACAGATAAATCAAAGTCTAATTTCTCCGGAGTCAAATTTAATCGTTGAGCGCAAATAGGAGAAATAAAAGAATGGGTAGAACAGGTATCAAATAAGGTATAGACTTCGCTAGAGTTTATGATAAGCTTACCCGTGATGACCTCGTTCGGGTTCCTTACTTTCTAGGAGGTCACAACAAACGCTCTCCCTTGCACTACGGGTTTTGGCTTTTCTGGGACGTCCTTTGGTGCCTCCATCCTAGCTGAACTTGTCTTCGGTGAACGACAAAATCGGGCTAGGTGACCTTCTCTTCCATAATTATAACATGCTTTGGACGACATCGCGCAGTTTGGACTGATGTGTCCTTTCCCTCCGCATTTGAAGCATATGATAGGTGGTCGTTCTCCTTCCTTAACCACGGGTGCTGGTGCTGACGTCTTTCCATCATTGTTGAATCTTCTCTTCTTGAAATGTCCATTCTTATTGTTTTGGCCATGATTACCACCGAAGTAGTTACCATTTCTTGTAAGACCCTAACTTATTAATGAATAAAATCAAATTTTCTCTAAATATTATTGTGAATAATAAGGGGTTAATTTGATATAATACTTTGGTTATGGGTGAAATGTGTAAATTTTGTAAAATAAGAAAGTGGTTATAAAATATTCATTTTGTCGGGGAATATTCGTACGACGGCGCAGCCTTGTGTGGGCCCCATAACGAAAAGCGATTGGATGAAGAAAACGACAAGTATAAGTTATTTATAAATAACGGCGTAGTTGTTACCATTATTACTGTTGGAAGACCCGGTGGTTAAAATACAGTAGCACACGGTATTTCACCAATTATTGATTCTTACGTAAGAAGGCACTACTCAATAATTGTTACAGTATTTATTGTTCAATATTTTATTTTATTGATTCAATAATTGTTGCGTTGATATTTTATATTATTATTGTTTCAATAATTGTCACTGCACAGTATTTTCCTTTATCAGATCAATAATTCATATTATTTGAATAATATTATTAGATAATATTATTGGCAATGTCTAGAAAGTTCTGTCTAATGAGAGGTTTGGTCATCTAATTGCGCGCCAATAAGGAGAAATTCTTATTGGAAAGCCCCCTCTTTCCTGGAAACGGCCTGGTTGTCATAAATGTGATTCTGTAATATTATTTGTGAATAATTAATTATTGATTCATATGATAAGAAAATATTTATTTTATGTGGATATAAATAAGGGATATATTTTTGTGGTTAAAAATGAAGGAGTTAATGTTGAGATTTTTATCAGTATTTTTGTCAGAATGAAGGTATTAAAAATCAGGGTTTTTGAGATATTTTGCGGGGGTTATAATTTTTAATCCGACTGTTGGATCGTGGTAATTTTTAGATATGTTATACATATATAAGTTGAGTATATGTCCACAAATTTTGAACCGTTAAAAATGAACGTATGATTTATTATGAATTTTACGAGATGACTGGTTCAGAAATTGTTGAATTTTCGGAGTTAATCATTTTGGTAGAAAATTCTAGAATTGGTGGGCCCCACTCTTGGTTGGTGAAGAAATGTGCTGAGATTTTTATTCAAATGTGGTGGGTGGGAATAGTAGCAGGTAAAGCCATCAGGTTGCAGGTTAAGCCTGCTTCGGCGTGCTAACATTTTACTATAAATAGAGGGCTAAGTTAGAATTAAAAATCACACCAGAAACAAGTTTTCTCTCTTTTTCTCTCTAGATTATTGAGTGTATTTTGTGAGTATTTAGATACTTTGAGGGTTTCTATTCATCAGAGCAAGTTTCTTTCAGCCTTATACCGGTATTCCGACCAGAAGTACTGATATTTTGAGGTAAGGAATATTATTTTCTTCTTAATGATATTTATTTTCTTCAATATCATTATGCTGAAATATTGATGAGTTTTTATCAAATTTGGAACTTTTTGTGTCGGGGTTACTATTCACGTATACGGTACTATTCACGAATACGTCACTATTCACCGAAAAATAAAATTTTCTCTTTTTGTCCAAGATGTCTATTATGGTTACTATATTTGATTGTATCCATGTTTTGATCTTTATTTTTGAATTCTGTTTCATAATTGATTATTATGAAGTATTATTGATCTTGGATAAACTGTTATACGAATCCCTAATATTTGTCCTTCTGTCTCACTGGATTCGTTCTCTTTAAGATATGTTTCATCATCCTCAGTCCTAAATAATGATATTACTGAATATCTTTGGCCTGTACTGCAAAGATGTATGATTACTTGATGAATATCTTTGGCCTGTAGTGCAAAGATGAACAGGTGTTGAGATGAACATGACTGACAGGTGATACAAATGAATATCTTTGGCCTGTAGTGCAAAGATGAATATTTGGATAAAGATGATTATTAATTGATGTTACAGGGATAAAATATTGATGATGGACTTTTAAATCTTAGAAGATAGTAGAATTCTTTCTCTACTTGACTCTTCTAATGGTTTGCTATTTTCGCTGTAGTTGTTGATCTAAAACTTGTTGTCGATTATATTCTATCAGATTTTCCCTGTTGAAGACTAACGATAATTTGTTGTATATTATCTTAGTCATAATATTCTTTACTGGGCTAGTTGAGCTCACCCTTTTCCTTTTTGTTCCATTTTTCTTCTCAGGAGGTGAGAACATAGCACGATCTAGTCGGGGTATGGAGTGATGGTTCTAGAAAGATGTTTTAGCAGTCCTCACTATTTCTGTAAAATAGTGTTTGAATAATTGTAATGAGGATTTATTTGAGTGTGGATATTATCCAGAAGACAATATTTGTATTTAAACTCACAGTATGTGTTGTCGTATTTTGCACGGCAATTGTATTATTGAAGTTGTAGTTTGCTTTCTGTATCATGTATTTGGCGACTCGGAATGGGTGTTGTATACCTATTTTGGGGGCGTCACAGTTGGTATCAGAGCTTAGGGATATGATCCCTGGCTGAGATGTGAGACAAGAACTAGGAGGGGAGAGACGGGGAATTCCTTCGCTAGTATGACTTGACTAAGTTTATTTGGTATTTATTTGGTCGGTCAGAGTATAGGGATATTATATGACATGACTATTAACCCTTGTTTTATGGCAGTATTTAAGAATGGCAGCTGAGAACGTTAATAATGGAGTAAATCAGACCGTGGAGACACCTTTGATCACCACCCAGGGGAACGTGCAACAGGAAGACAATATTCCTCCTGTAAACAACGTTACCGAGCAAACGATGAATGATGGAATGTTTAGGAGCTTTTTGCAGTTCATGCAAAATCAGACAAGGGAGACTCGTGTGCAGAATACGGGTGGAAATGATAACAACGCGCGGATTGTCACAGCTAAGCAGTTCAAAGAATTAGGACCACCAGAATTTAAGGGAAAGCCGGATCCGATCATGGAGAAAACGTGGGTCAAGCAAATTACCAAGATATTCAATGTCTTGGGATGCACGGAGGAACAGAAGGTTCCATTCGCCACCTTTATGTTCCGCGGTGAGGTAGACTACTGGTGGGAGTATGTGAAGTGTACCCAGCCTGACGCACTCAACATGTCCTGGGAAACATTTCAAAAACTGTTCAATGACAAGTACTTTCCTGAAAGTATTCGTCATATGAAGGAGGTGGAGTTTATCAGACTGGAACAAAACAACATAACGGTGTTCCAGTACGAGGCGAAGTTTGCAGAGTTATCTAGGTTTGCACCTCATTTGGTCGAAAATGAGGAACGAATGACAAGGATGTTTCTGAGAGGTCTAAAACCCGAGATTCGACAATATCTTTCTTTATATTCAGATGTTGTAAACAGGGCTCAATTATTAGAGCGAGATAATGAGTATGTGCAACCGAGGGACCACAACCAGGGTCATACCGGTGGCGGTAGTCATCGAAGCAATGAAAACCAGCAGGGAGGAAAACATTCGGACAAAAGCGGTAACCACTCTGGTGGTAATCGTGGTCGTGATAATAGAAGGAGCGAGTCGGGAGGAGATTTCAAGTAGAGAAGGTACAACAATGATAACGTGAAGACGTCAGCACAAACATCAACTGTTTCTAGGGGAGGAGAACGACCACCGGTCGTATGTTACAAATGTGGGAAAGAGGGACATATCAGCCCAAACTGCCCACAACAATCTAAGGTATGTTATAACTGTGGAAAGGAGGGTCATATAGCTCGAGAGTGTTCTGTAGCAAAACCAAGTTCAGCGGGGATGGTGACTCCAAAAGTTGTCTCGGATAAGTCGAAATCAGCAGTTCCTGGAAGGGCGTTTGTCGTGACTGGCCAAAACGCGATAAACCCGAACGAGGTGATCACGGGTAAGCTAATCTTGAATTCTTGCGAAGTTTATACTTTACTAGATACCGGTTCTACCCATTCTTTTATCTCTCCTACTTGTGCTCAACGTTTAAACTTGACTCCGGAGAAATTGGACTTTAACTTATCTGTTGAAACTCCGTTGGGTGAAACCTTCGTTACATCTACAGTTTATAAATCTTGCATGATCCAAGTTGGCACTATCACATTACCTGTTGATCTTATCTCTTTAAAGATACTTGCTTTTGATGTGATTTTAGGAATTGATTGGTTAACCACTCATCATGCCAAAATGGATTATTTTCGTAAGGTTGTTAGTTTTCATATTCCTAACCAACCTGTTATGCGAATTCAAGCAACCAAACCACTAAAATCAATCGCTGTCATACCAAGCCATAAAGTCATTCGTTTATTGAAAAACGAATGTCAAGCTTTCTTAGCCCATGTCATGGACTTGAACAAAAATACGTCAGATTTGAATGATATTTTTGTTGTTAGTGAATTTCCTGACGTATTTCCTGAAGAATTTTCTGGCCTAACCCAGAGCGTGATATTAAATTTTTGTATTGATCTTCAACCCGATACAAAACCCATTTCTAAAATCTCATATTGAATAGCTCTTATTGAACTTCAGGAGTTAAAAACTCAACTATAGAAGTTGGTACCCGAGCCTCTATCTGGTGACTTCCTTTGTGGAATGCACCAAAGCCAGACTCTCCGTAAGGGACTCTATATTTGTGTGGTGGTAAAACAATAGGTGCCATTGTGACGTGCTATCCAAGATTGAGATATGAATCACAATTGAGAGCAACCGAAGTCGGTGACCAAAGTACGTAGCTTTCTGGGCTAAGTTGGTTACTATCGGAGATTCGTGGAAGGATTTTCTCGAATCGCTACTCCGTTAACTTAGCTAACTCAGAAAGATACAAAATTCGTATGGAGCGAGAAATGCGAGAAGATTTTCCAATAGCTCAAGAGGCGACTCATTCGGAACCTGTTCTGACCATACCATCCTAGAAAAGCGAATGTGGTAGCTGACGCGTTGAGTAGAAGATTGTACGCGAGTACGAGTGCGATATTGTTGAACACAAAGACCTATTTTGTATAATTTATAAATGATAGAGATAGAGTTAATGACTCTAGGGACCCACGTCATGATATACGAGTAAAATCGACTTTAATCGATAACGTTAAAGCAGCTCATGCTACGGACATAGAGCTGATGCGTATGAAGAAGAAAGTGCAAGAAGGTGCTATTCCAGAAGCAAGAATCGATGAAGAAAGAATACTTCGAGTCAACTCCAGACTTTGTGTTCCTAACGATTTTGACTTGAAGCATAGAATAATGATGGAGGCACACAACACACCGTTTGCAATCCATCCTGGGAGTACCAAAATATATCACGATCTTCGACATACATTTTGGTGGAGCAATATGAAAAGAGAGATCGCAGAGTTTATCTCGAGATGTTTAACTTGTCAACGTGTAAAAGCGGAGCATCAAGTACCAAAGGATCCATTGCAACCACTTGAGATTCCGAAATGGAAGTGGGAACACATTACTTGTAAGACCCCGAATTTTATGAAATAAAAGTATTCAATTTTTCTTATAATTACTATTCAGTAAATGGTTAAATTGATAAAAGTTTAAAGTTATGAGTGAAATATAATTTTTTTTTCAAAATAAGCAAGTGGTTATAAAATAATCATTGTTGTCGGGGAATATTCTTTCTGTCGGGGAATATTCGTACGACGGCGCAGCCATTTGTGGGCCCCATAACAGAATAACTGTCGGGTGAAGAAAATGACAAATTTGAGTTTTTACAAATAACGGCGTAGTTGTTACCGTTAACACTGTTGGAATACCCGGTGGTTAAAATACAGTAATACGCGTTATTGCACAGTAGCACACGGTATTGCATAGTATTTTTGAAATTATTGATTCTTACGTAAGAAGGCACTACTCAATAATTGTTACAGTAATTACTGTTCAATATTTTATTTTATTGATTCAATAATTGCTACGTTGAAATTTTGTATTATTGTTGTTCAATAATTGTTGCTGCACAGTATTTCCCATTATCAGATCAATAATTCATATTATTTGAATAGTATTATTAGATAGCATTATTGGCAATGTCTAGAAAGTTCTGTCTAAGGAGAGGTTTGGTCATCTAATTGCGCGCCAGTAAGGAGAAATCCTTATTGAAAAGCCCCCTCTTTCCTGGGAACGGCCTGGTTGTCATAAATGTGATTCTGTAATATTATTTGTGAATAATTAATTATTGATTCATATGATAAGGAAATATTTATTTTATGTGGATATAAACGAGGGATATATTTTTGTGGTTAAAAATGAAGGAGTTAATGTTGAGATTTTTATCCGTATTTTTGTCGGAATGGAGGTATTAAAAATCAGGGTTTTTGAGATATTTTGCGGGGGTTATAATTTTTAATCCGACCGTTGGATCGTGGTAATTTTTGGATATGTTATACATATATAAGTTGAGTATATGCCCACAAATTTTGAACCGTTAAAAATGAACGTATGATTTATTATGAATTTTACGAGATGACTGGTTCAGAAATTGTTGAATTTTCAGAGTTTATCATTTTGGTGGAAAATTCTAGAATTGGTGGGCCCCACTTGTGGTTGGTGAAGAAATGTGCTGAATTATATTTCAAATGTGGTGGGTGGGAATAGTAGCAGGTAAAGCCATCAGGTTGCAGGTCAAACCTACCAAAATTTTCCTATAAATAGAGGGCTAAGTTAGAATTGAAAAACACACCAGAAACATAAGCTTTCTCTCTTTCTCTCTCTATATTATGAAGCATATTTTGTGAGTTTTTAGATACTTGGTGAGTTGCTATTCATTAGTGCAAGTTTTCTTCAGCATCACATCCGATATCCAGTCAGAAGTACTGCTCTTTTGAGGTAAGGGATAGTAATGGATTTTAAGGGTTGTTATGATTTTCAGTTTCGTAATTTTTCTGATCTTCAAAAATTCTGGAAAAATTTGAAATGATATTTTGATGAGTTTTATTGATTGTGTCCAAAAATGGTGATTTTTGGATGTATAGATTAAGAGTTATGAATTTTATGAGAAAAGACTATTTTAAAAGTAACCGCTTATAATTCCTTGTGGTTAACTCCAAAATTGATGAAATTTTTATTGGGAGTACATGTGTATGATAGAAGTATACTCTGTAAATTTCAGAATTTTTGGACAAAAGTACAATTTTTGATAAATGTCTAAATATTCGGTGTTTTTGGCCATATGAAAAATAGTAAATGACTTTTAAAAATTCTGAGAAAAATATATGTTCAATATGGGACTATATTATGCTAAATCCCAGAAAAGAAATATTTTTGGAACTGATTTGGTATTTTTCATGAAAATGGACTAGTTATGAGTAAATGAATTAAATATGTTATGTGAAGTAAGAAAATTGGAAAATAGGATTTTATGGCTTGAGAATCCTATATGAGGTATATGCAGATTTTTGATGAGGGTTTTGATTATTGGTGATAAAATCTTATGAGTTTGGTATTTTAGAATGATTAAATGCATTATTTAGTAAAGTGTAAACAATTTAAATAAATTGTTTATAAGCTTAAGAAATATTATTCTTTCAATATCATTATACCGAAATACTGGTATGGATTTTATTATGAAATTTCTACCTTTTTGTGTCGAGTTACTATTCATGAGTTACTATTCACGAGTTACTATTCACGATAAAAATTGGTTTCTTTTTCTAACCAAATTATAGTTGAGTTATGAATATTACTCTTGAGATTAAAACTATGTATTGATTATATTAATTTTATTATCATATATAACATTTTTATAACCCTGATGTTGAAATTCTCTTTCACTAGAGTGTAAAGATGGGTAGATTATTGGTATGATCATGACTAGGGTTCTCTTTGGCCTGTAGTGCAAAGTTGAATTGTGACTGGTATGATCATGACCATTGAATTTATAAGTGAATATCTTTAGCTTAAGTGCAAAGGTGAATTGATCAACATGGTTATAATTATTGTTTATATAAATTCTGAAATGATTATATATTTCTTTGAGATATTAATATCTTTGGCCTGTAGTGCAAAGATGAAATATTGATGAATATCTTTGGCCTGTAGTGCAAAGATGAATTGTTGATGAATATCTTTGGCCCGTAGTGCAAAGATGACATGTTGTTGAATATCTTTGGCCAGTAGTGCAAAGATGAACAGATGTTGAGATAAACATGACCAACTGGTGATACAAATGAATATCTTTGGATGTAGTGCAAAGATGAAGTTATTAGTATGATTATGAACAGGAAATGTGATTTGGTGTAACCATGATCTTTGATGTTTCAGGTAAAGATAGGTGATGAAAATTATCTTCGTCCTGGATGAGAAGAGGAATTTAGAACTACAGTTATGATTATGAGTTATTCATATGATTGTGGACCAGAATTGTTGATTGATGTTACAGGGATAAAACATTGTTGGTGGATTTTTAACATGGAGAAGATAATAGACTTTATAGTCTATTTGACTCTTCTAATGGATTGCTCGTTCCGCTGCAACTATGGTTGAAATTTTTATCATTTACCATATGTTCTAAATCTCTGATTTATTGTTGATGAAGGCTATTGATAATTGAATTATCTTTAGTCATGATATTCTTTACTGAGCTAGTTGTGCTCACCCTTTTGCTTCACAATTCCTTTCAGGTAATAAGAGTGTAGCTGGGTCGAGCGGGGGTAACAAGGGAATAGAACGGTGGTCATCATTTAGTAGTTATATTTGGTGAAGAAAATAGGGTGAGGCGAACCCAACGTTGGAAGGGTGTTTTGTCACTATCATACAAGATGTCTAATGACATACAACCTCGTGTCATCATAAGACAGGGTTGTGCTCATCCACTTGCTGAGTATATCTATGGGCACTACCTATATAATCTTGGTGTTTGTTTGAAGTATAATTCTCAATTAGAGACAGTGGAGATAATGATAAGTCAAGAGAAGACTCACCATTGGGAAGAATATGATAGTAATCTTCTCGTTTTTCTTTGGGGTCTATTGGGTCAACCAAGGATAATTCTGTGGCCATATGATATCTATCATAACCTAGACGCGTGGCCTCCCATGTACGAAGGTTTCCTTGAGCACTTCCCAAAGATTCTAATTTCTAAAACAGTTTTTGACTATACCTTTATGTAAGGTGTTATTGTGAGGTGATGTCCACGGTTGGAACATGAGTCACATTTGGTATATATTTGTATCCAAACTCACAGCATATGTGTTGTTGTATTTTGCACGACAATTGTTGTAATAAAGTTGTAGTTATTTTCTGTACCATGTATTTGGCGACTCAGAATAGGTTGGATGGAATGAACCTATTTTGGGGTTGTCACAGGTGGTATCAGAGCTTAGGGATATGATCTCTGGCGGAGATCGGGGAATACAACTAGGAGGGGAGAGATGAGTAAATCCTTCGCTAGTGTGTCCTACCTAAGCTTATTTGTTGGTCAGTCATAATATTGGGATATTATGTGATATGTTAATTTGTTTAATTAACCCTTGTTTTATGGCAGTATTTGAGAATGGCAGCTGAGAATGCTAATAATGGAGTGAATGAGACTGTGGGGATACCTCTAATCACTAACCGTGATAATGTGATGTCAGACGAAGAAGGAATTAGAGATATCCATGTGGTGAGTGAAGAATTGATAGTTACACCCGAGATAGTCGCAGAGGTAACAGCTGAGACTGAGGAAGAAGAGGAAGAAGAAGTACCAGATGAGAGTTTATTAGAGGTATTATATGATCAAAATGTAGAATTTCAAAATCGTATTCATGAGTTAGAAGAGCAGGCAGAAGAACGACAGGCGGTCGTGGAACAAAAGGATGCAACAATTCAAGCTTGTGTTACCCGATATGTGATGCTTGAACAGAAGCATTCTTTGGCAGAGTATAAGATGATAAAAATAGAATCTGAGCTGAGAGAAGAAAAAACTGAACGAGTGAGAATAAGTGATGCATGGGCAAAAGCCGCACGACACGTGGATATTGTGGAAAGAGATGTTCGATCTAAGAAGGCTAAAATAGATGATATGAATTTCTCTTTTTGGAAAGCAATTGGGAGAACCCAACATCGAGTTTTGAATTACCTTGTACATAGCGGTCAACCTGAATCCGATATGGATCGAAGATTGATGATTCAGATCATGAATGAGGAGTACGAAGAGGCAGTTGAGGGAGGAATATGTCCTATAGAAAGGTATATTCCAACGGTAATGATGACGCCAAATGCTACTCCAGACAAGTCAAAGCCGAGTAGTTCGAGGGATGGCGGTTGTCATGACTTCCCAACAAATGAGGAACCCAAATAAAGTTATCATGGGAGATGAGCAATGGAGAAATCATGATGATCTGAGAGATAGAATCTGAAATAAAAGCAAGGTATTCTCAACTCTTCGAAATACCAGGTACGTAAATTTCGGGGACGAAATTTCATAAGGAGGGGAGATTGTAAGACCCCGAATTTTATGAAATAAAAGTATTCAATTTTTCTTATAATTACTATTCAGTAAATGGTTAAATTGATAAAAGTTTAAAGTTATGAGTGAAATATAATTTTTTTTTCAAAATAAGCAAGTGGTTATAAAATAATCATTGTTGTCGGGGAATATTCTTTCTGTCGGGGAATATTCGTACGACGGCGCAACCATTTGTGGGCCCCATAACAGAATAACTGTCGGGTGAAGAAAACGACAAATTTGAGTTTTTACAAATAACGGCGTAGTTGTTACCGTTAACACTGTTGGAATACCCGGTGGTTAAAATACAGTAATACGCGTTATTGCACAGTAGCACACGGTATTGCATAGTATTTTTGAAATTATTGATTCTTACGTAAGAAGGCACTACTCAATAATTGTTACAGTAATTACTGTTCAATATTTTATTTTATTGATTCAATAATTGCTACGTTGAAATTTTGTATTATTGTTGTTCAATAATTGTTGCTGCACAGTATTTCCCATTATCAGATCAATAATTCATATTATTTGAATAGTATTATTAGATAGTATTATTGGCAATGTCTAGAAAGTTCTGTCTAAGGAGAGGTTTGGTCATCTAATTGCGCGCCAGTAAGGAGAAATCCTTATTGAAAAGCCCCCTCTTTCCTGGGAACGGCCTGGTTGTCATAAATGTGATTCTGTAATATTATTTGTGAATAATTAATTATTGATTCATATGATAAGGAAATATTTATTTTATGTGGATATAAACGAGGGATATATTTTTGTGGTTAAAAATGAAGGAGTTAATGTTGTGATTTTTATCCGTATTTTTGTCGGAATGGAGGTATTAAAAATCAGGGTTTTTGAGATATTTTGCGGGGTTATAATTTTTAATCCGACCGTTGGATCGTGGTAATTTTTGGATATGTTATACATATATAAGTTGAGTATATGCCCACAAATTTTGAACCGTTAAAAATGAACGTATGATTTATTATGAATTTTACGAGATGACTGGTTCAGAAATTGTTGAATTTTCGGAGTTTATCATTTTGGTGAAAAATTCTAGAATTGGTGGGCCCCACTTGTGGTTGGTGAAGAAATGTGCTGAATTATATTTCAAATGTGGTGGGTAGGAATAGTAGCAGGTAAAGCCATCAGGTTGCAGGTCAAACCTACCAAAATTTTCCTATAAATAGAGGGCTAAGTTAGAATTGAAAAACACACCAGAAACATAAGCTTTCTCTCTTTCTCTCTCTATATTATGAAGCATATTTTGTGAGTTTTTAGATACTTGGTGAGTTGCTATTCATTAGTGCAAGTTTTCTTCAGCATCACATCCGATATCCAGTCAGAAGTACTGCTCTTTTGAGGTAAGGGATAGTAATGGATTTTAAGGGTTGTTATGATTTTCAGTTTCGTAATTTTTCTGATCTTCAAAAATTCTGAAAAAATTTGAAATGATATTTTGATGAGTTTTATTGATTGTGTCCAAAAATGGTGATTTTTGGATGTATAGATTAAGAGTTATGAATTTTACGGGAAAAGACTATTTTAAAAGTAACCGCTTATAATTCCTTGTGGTTAACTCTAAAATTGATGAAATTTTTATTGGGAGTACATGTATATGATAGAAGTATACTCTGTAAATTTCAGAATTTTTGGACAAAAGTACAATTTTTGATAAATGTCTAAATATTCGGTGGTTTTGGCCATATGAAAAATAGTAAATGAGTTTTAAAAATTCTGAGAAAAATATATGTTCAATATGGGACTATATTATGCTAAATCCCAGAAAAGAAATATTTTTGGAACTGATTTGGTATTTTTCATGAAAATGGACTAGTTATGAGTAAATGAATTAAATATGTTATGTGAAGTAAGAAAATTGGAAAATAGGATTTTATGGCTTGAGAATCCTATATGAGGTATATGCAGATTTTTGATGAGGGTTTTGATTATTGGTGATAAAATCTTATGAGTTTGGTATTTTAGAATGATTAAATGCATTATTTAGTAAAGTGTAAACAATTTAAATAAATTGTTTATAAGCTTAAGAAATATTATTCTTTCAATATCATTATACCGAAATACTGGTATGGATTTTATTGTAAAATTTCTACCTTTTTGTGTCGAGTTACTATTCATGAGTTACTATTCACGAGTTACTATTCACGATAAAAATTGGTTTCTTTTTCTAACCAAATTATAGTTGAGTTATGAATATTACTCTTGAGATTAAAACTATATATTGATTATATTAATTTTATTATCATATATAACATTTTTATAACCCTGATGTTGAAATTCTCTTTCACTAGAGTGTAAAGATGGGTAGATTATTGGTATGATTATGACTAGGGTTCTCTTTGGCCTGTAGTGCAAAGTTGAATTGTGACTGGTATGATCATGACCATTGAATTTATAAGTGAATATCTTTAGCTTAAGTGCAAAGGTGAATTGATCAACATGGTTATAATTATTGTTTATATAAATTCTGAAATGATTATATATTTCTTTGAGATATTAATATCTTTGGCCTGTAGTGCAAAGATGAAATATTGATGAATATCTTTGGCCTGTAGTGCAAAGATGAATTGTTGATGAATATCTTTGGCCCGTAGTGCAAAGATGACATGTTGTTGAATATCTTTGGCCAGTAGTGCAAAGATGAACAGATGTTGAGATAAACATGACCAACTGGTGATACAAATGAATATCTTTGAACGTAGTGCAAAGATGAAGTTATTAGTATGATTATGAACAGGAAATGTGATTTGGTGTAACCATGATCTTTGATGTTTCAGGTAAAGATAGGTGATGAAAATTATCATCGTCCTGGATGAGAAGAGGAATTTAGAACTACAGTTATGATTATGAGTTATTCATATGATTGTGGACCAGAATTGTTGATTGATGTTACAGGGATAAAATATTGTTGGTGGATTTTTAACGTGGAGAAGATAATAGACTTTATAGTTTATTTGACTCTTCTAATGGATTGCTCGTTCCGCTGCAACTATGGTTGAAATTTTTATCATTTACCATATGTTCTAAATCTCTGATTTATTGTTGATGAAGGCTATTGATAATTGAATTATCTTTAGTCATGATATTCTTTACTGAGCTAGTTGTGCTCACCCTTTTGCTTCACAATTCCTTTCAGGTAATAAGAGTGTAGCTGGGTCGAGCGGGGGTAACAAGGGAATAGAACGGTGGTCATCATTTAGTAGTTATATTTGGTGAAGAAAATAGGGTGAGGCGAACCCAACGTTGGAAGGGTGTTTTGTTACTATCATACAAGATGTCTAATGACATACAACCTCGTGTCATCATAAGACAGGGTTGTGCTCATTCACTTGCTGAGTATATCTATGGGCACTACCTATATAATCTTGGTGTTTGTTTGAAGTATAATTCTCAATTAGAGACAGTGGAGATAATGATAAGTCAAGAGAAGACTCACCATTGGGAAGAATATGATAGTAATCTTCTCGTTTTTCTTTGGGGTCTATTGGGTCAACCAAGGATAATTCTGTGGCCATATGATATCTATCATAACCTAGATGCGTGGCCTCCCATGTACGAAGGTTTCCTTGAGCACTTCCCAAAGATTCTAATTTCTAAAACAGTTTTTGACTATACCTTTATGTAAGGTGTTATTGTGAGGTGATGTCCACGGTTGGAACATGAGTCACATTTGGTATATATTTGTATCCAAACTCACAGCATATGTGTTGTTGTATTTTGCACGACAATTGTTGTAATAAAGTTGTAGTTGTTTTCTGTACCATGTATTTGGCGACTCAGAATAGGTTGGATGGAATGAACCTATTTTGGGGTTGTCACATTACTATGGATTTTGTTACGGGTCTTCCCAAGGTTTCTCAAGGCATAGATGCGATTTGGGTTATTGTTGATAGATTAACCAAGGCCGCTCATTTCTTGCCGATACGTGAGACTTATTCCCTTGAACATCTTGCTAGTTTGTACGTGAATGAGATTGTGAGATTGCATGGCATGCTAGTATCCATAGTTTCGGATCGTGACCCAAGATTCACTTCACGATTTTGGGTTAGCTTGCAGAAAGCTATGGGCACGGATTTACGATTCAGTTCGGCATACCATCCTCAAACAGTCGGACAATCAGAGAGGACTATTCAAACTCTTGAAGATCTATTAAGACTTTGTGTCCTAGATCTCAAAGGGAGTTGGGATAAGTACCTACCATTGGTGGAATTCTCCTACAACAACAGTTATCAGGCGAGCATAGGTGTGGCTCCATTCGAGGCGTTGTATGGAAGAAAATATCGTTCTCCAGTATGCTGGGACGAGGTGGGTGAAGCAACATTGCTGGGACCAGAGTTGGTACGCATTACTACAGAGAAGATCCAAACGATTCGACAACGTATACAAACGGCACATGATCGACAAAAGAGTTATGCGGATCTTCATCGGAAGGACGTGGAATTTAATATTGGAGATCATGTATTATTACGTGTTGCACCATGGAAGGGAGTTACAAGATTTGGGAAGAGAGGAAAGCTCAATCCAAGATTTGTTGGTCCATTTGAGATTCTTGAGCGAATAGGAAATGTGACATATAGACTCGCATTACCTCCAAGCATGTCTCGTGTTCATAATATTTTTCACATATCTATACTTCGTAAATATGTTAAAGACCCGAACCACATTATTGAGTTAGAACCAGACGAGATAGCTGAAGATTTAACGTACGAGGAGGTACCTGTTAAGATCTTGGATAGGAAAGAGCATGTCCTGCGCACGAAGGTTATACCACAAGTTAAGGTTTTGTGGAGAAACCATGCTATTGAAGAAATGACCTGGGAGTTGCAATCAGAAATGAAAGCGAGGTATCCTCACCTTTTTGAAACATCAGGTACGTACGTCAATTTCGAGGACGAAATTTCATAAGGAGGGGAGGTTGTAAGACCCCAACTTATTAATGAATAAAATTAAATTTTCTCTACATATTATTGTGAATAATAAGGGGTTGATTTGATATAATACTTTGGTTATGGGTAAAATGTGCAAATTTTGTAAAATAAGAAAGTGGTTATAAAATATTCATTTTGTCGGGGAATATTCGTTTGGTCGTGAAATATTCTTGCTGTCGGGGAATATTCGTACGACGGCGCAGCCTTGTATGGGCCCCATAACGAAAAGCGATTGGATGAAGAAAATGACAAGTATAAGTTATTTATAAATAACGGCGTAGTTGTTACCGTTATTACTGTTGGAATACCCGGTGGTTAAAATACAGTAGCACACGGTATTGCACCAATTATTGATTCTTACGTAAGAAGGCACTACTCAATAATTGTTACAGTAGTTATTGTTCAATATTTTATTTTATTGATTCAATAATTATTGCGTTGATATTTTATATTATTGTTGTTTCAATAATTGTCACTGCACAGTATTTTCCTTTATCAGATCAATAATTCATATTATTTGAATAATATTATTAGATAACATTATTGGCAATGTCTAGAAAGTTCTGTCTAAGGAGAGGTTTGGTCATCTAATTGCGCGCCAATAAGGAGAAATTCTTATTGGAAAGCCCCCTCTTTCCTGGGAACGGCCTGGTAGTCATAAATGTGATTCTGTAATATTATTTGTGAATAATTAATTATTGATTCATATGATAAGGAAATATTTATTTTATGTGGATATAAATGAGAGATATATTTTTGTGGTTAAAAATGAAGGAGTTAATGTTGAGGTTTTTATCAGTATTTTTGTCAGAATGGAGGTATTAAAAATCAGGTTTTTTGAGATATTTTGCAGGGGTTATAATTTTTAATCCGACCGTTGGATCGTGGTAATTTTTGGATATGTTATACATATATAAGTTGAGTATATGTCCACAAATTTTGAACCGTTAAAAATGAACGTATGATTTATTATGAATTTTACGAGATGACTGGTTCAGAAATTGTTGAATTTTCGGAGTTAATCATTTTGGTGGAATAATTGTAATGAGTATGAATTTGAGTGTGGATATTGTCCAGAAGACAATATTTGTATTTAAACTCACAGTATGTGTTGTCGTATTTTGCACGACAATTGTATTATTAAAGTTGTAGTTTGCTTTCTGTACCATGTATTTGGCGACTCAGAATGGGTGTTGTATACCTATTTTGGGGGCGTCACATTTCTGGCCTGCTGATTCCCTCCACGCTTGTTGTCACCGCTTCGATGACTGCTTTCACTGGTATTATCATTTTGCCAGTTGCTCTCTTTTGGTTGCGTTAACTCGTTATCGCGCTCCACTAACTGAGCCCTATTTACAACATCTGAATACAGACACAGTTTATGAGAAATAAGATGTTGACGTATCTCCGACTTCAAACCTCTTAAAAATATCCGCGTCATTCTCTCTTGATTATCCACCAAGTAGGACGCAAATCGGGACAGCTCGACAAACTTAGCTTCGTACTGCGACACGGTCATATTATTCTGCTCCAACTTGTTGAATTCTACCTCCTGCATGTGACGAATACTTTCGGGAAAGTACTTGTCATTGAATAGTTCCTGGAACTTCTCCCAAGACATCTTAAGTGCGGCAGGTTGAGTACGTGTAACGCCCCCAAAATTAGGTATACATCACCCATCTTGGGTCGTCAGATACATAGTACAGAATACAAATACAACTTACTAATACAACTGTCGTGTACAATACGACAAAACATAAACTGTGAGTTTGAATACAAATATTATCTTCTAGAGAGTATTCATACTCAAAAGGAGTCCTCATTACATTTATTAACACACCATTACATAGAATAGTGAGGACTACTAACTAATACTATCATTCGGACCATCACTCCGTTCCCCGACTTGCCCCAGCTACGTTCTCATTTCCTGAAGAGAACAGTGAAAGAAAGGGTGAGCTCAACTAGCCCAGTAAGAAATATTATGACTAAGATAATGCAGAATAAATTATCATTAGCCTTCAACAATGTTAAACTGATAAAATATAATAGACATCAAGTTTAACTGCAGCGGAACAAGCAATCCATTAAAAGAGTCAAGTAGAAAATAAACTCTACTATCTTTTATGATTTAAAAGGTTTTTCAACACTGTGATCGCTGGGACTCAGCTTAATAAAATAATCCACATCATCGAATCACCCCTGCACTACGGCCAAGGATATTCGTATATTCATTAATGGTCATGATCATGCCAACAACTGTCCATCAATGCACTACGGGCCAATGAGGACTTTTACCACATCATTTGTAACATTACGGTCATGATTATACCGAATAATCCCTGGTCATAATCATACCAAGTCCATCTATGCACTACAGGCCACAGATGACTTTCAACATTTTATAAACATGAGGATGATGACAATGATATAAGAATTCAATAAAACAAGTTCAAGAATTAATTTATCCAAGAATTAACAACGTCCAAATTGTCAACATGATACTGCTTTGTGGAGTAAAATTCAAGAATGCTTAGAAGAATATTTTCATGAAAAGATACTGGATGAAACGCAATTATCAAGGATATTCCACAAATTTCATGGAGTATAGAAGTCAAAACTTAACCAACTGAGTATAATAAAGAATGGAATAACAAAAGAAATCACCATGCATGCGATAGACCGCACAGACAGGTTATTCCCACAGAATAATAAATAATGGAACCAGGTCCGGCGTAAAACGCACAGACAGGATATTCCAACAGAATAATAATAAAGATGGAACCAGGTCCGGTGTAAAACACACAGACAGGATGTTCCAACAGAATAATAATAAAGACGGAACCAGGTCCGGTGTAAAACACACAGACAGGATGTTCCAACAGAATAATAATAAAAACGGAACCAGGTCCGGTGTAAAACACACAGACAGGATGTTCCAACAGAATAATAGAAGAATGTCACCAAGTATAGAGTAGACCGCGTATACAGGTTATTCCAACAGAATAATAAGAAATGGAATAACAACAGTTCTCTTCATGAATAAGAAAGAATAACACCCCTTACCGTTTTAAAGAAGAGCTGAAATAAGGAAGTAGTTAAGTAGCAGAATACTCTTCTTCTCTCTCTCTATAGTTTCTCTCTATAGTTTCTCTCTCTAGAGTTCAGTGAATTCGTAAGAAATAATGAAGGAATGAGCTGCTATTTATAGAAAAATAGAATGCATAGTAACTAATCCATGAACGGTCCAGATTGATTACTTTAATCTGACGGTCCATATTTAAAGAAAAATCTTTTAAATAAAATATAATATATTCTATTTATAGAATAACTTTAATAAAGTATTCTGTTTTATATAAAAAGATGTTTCTGTTTTATTACGTTAATAATACGAATAAAACAAAACGTCATTATCGCTAAATAATTCATATTATTAACTGACAATAATTGAATCAAACTGAGTGACTTCTCACATAAGCATTAATAATCAATACCGTGTGCTACTATGCAACCACACGTATTACTGTACTTTTACTACCGAGTAGTTCAACAGTATCAATGGTAAAACTTCCGCCGTTATTTTTAATAAAATATTTTTGTCGTTTTCTCAATCCGACAATAATTTCGTTGTGGGGTCCACCAATGATTGTGCCGTTGTACGAATATTCCCTGTTAAAACGAATATTCCCCGACCAATCGAATATTATATAACAACTTGCGTACTTTGCAAAATTTATAAATATTACCCACAACTATAACATTATATCAAATTAACTCCATAATATTCAAAAATGATATTTATAGAAAATTCATCTTTATTTATAAAAGTTGGGGTCTTACAACCTCCCCTTCTTATGAAATTTCGCCCTCGAAATTAGGGTACGTACCTGGTATGTCGAAGAGGTAAGGATACCTTGATTTCATTTCAGATTCTAACTCCCAAGTCATTTCCTCAACATCGTGGTTTCTCCACAAAACTTTGACTTGAGGTATAACCTTGGAGCGTAGAATATGTTCCTTCTTATCCAAGATTTGAACAGGAACTTCTTCATACGTCAAATCCTCCGCTATTTCGTCCGGTTCTAACTCAATAATGTGGTTCGGGTCTTCCACATATTTGCGTAACATGGATATGTGAAAAACGTTATGAACACGAGACATACTTGGCGGTAAAGCGAGTCTATAAGCCACAGTTCCTACTCGATCGAGGATTAAAAATGGACCGATGAATCGAGGATTGAGCTTTCCTCTTTTTCCAAATCTCGTAACTCCTTTCCATGGAGCAACACGTAAGAACACATGATCTCCTATATCAAATTCCACGTCCTTTCGATGAAGATCAGCATAACTCTTTTGTCGATCTTGTGAGGTTTTTATACGTTGTCGGATCGTTTGAATCTTTTCTGTAGTCATACGTACCAACTCCGGTCCCAACAACGTTGCTTCACCCACCTCATCCCAGCATACTGGAGAACGACATTTTCTTCCATACAATGCTTCGAATGGAGCCATGCCAATACTTGCTTGATAACTGTTGTTGTAGGAAAACTCCACCAATGGTAAGAACTTGTCCCAACTTCCCTTGAAGTCAAAGACACAGAGTCTTAATAAATCTTCTAGAGTTTGAATAGTCCTCTCTGATTGTCCGTCCGTCTGAGGATGATATGCCGAACTAAATCGTAAATCTGTGCCCATAGCTTTTTGTAAACTAACCCAAAATCGTGAAGTGAATCTTGGGTCTCGATCAGAAACTATGGATACTGGCATACCATGCAGTCTTACAATCTCGTTTATGTACATACGAGCAAGACGTTCAAGTGTATAAGTTTCTCGTATCGGTAAGAAATGAGCAGACTTGGTCAATCTATCAACAATGACCCAAATCGCATCAATACCTTGAGAAACCTTAGGAAGACCGGTAACGAAATCCATGGTAATGTGCTCCCACTTCCATTCTGGAATTTCAAGTGGTTGCAATGGACCTTTTGGTACTTGATGCTCCGCTTTGACTCGTTGACAAGTTAGACACCTTGAGATAAACAACGCTATCTCTCTCTTCATATTGCTCCACCAAAATGTATGACGAAGATCATGATACATTTTGGTACTTCCAGGATGGATTGCAAACGGTGTGTTGTGCGCCTCCATCATGATTTCATACTTTAAATCAGGGTTGTTAGGAACACAAAGTCTGGAGTTGACTCGAAGTATTCCTTCTTCATCGATTCTTGCTTCCGGCATAGCACCTTCTTGCACTTTCTTCCTCATACGCATCAGCTCCAGGTCTGTAGCTTGAGCAGCTTTAACTTTATCGATTAAAGTTGGTTCTACTCGTATATTCGCCATCATCACATGGGTCCCTGGAGTCTTTAACTCTATCTCCATCCTTTGCAAGTCACACAAAATGGGCCTTTGTGTTGACAATATTGCACTCGTACTTGCATATGATCTTCTACTCAATGCGTCAGCTACCACGTTCGCTTTTTCAGGATGGTATTGAATGGTATGATCATAATCTTTCAACAGTTCAAGCCAACGTCGTTGTCGCATGTTGAGTTCCTTTTGAGTGAAGAAATATTTGAGGCTTTTATGATCCGTAAAGATCTCCACCTTCTCCCCATACAAGTAATGCCTCCAAATTTTAAGTGCAAAGACAACAGCTGCCAACTCTAGATCATGAGTAGGATAATTCCTCTCATATTCCTTGAGTTGTCTTGATGCATAGGCTATGACTTTTCCATGTTGCATGAGAACGCATCCCAACCCTTTGCTCGAAGCATCACTGTAGATGACAAATCCCTCCGAGCCAGATGGTATTGTTAGAACAGGTGCTGAAATGAGTCTCCTCTTGAGTTCTTGAAAACTCTGCTCACATTCTTCGCTCCAACCGAACTTTGTATCTTTCCGAGTCAGCTGAGTTAATGGAGTAGCGATTCGAGAAAATCCTTCCACGAATCTCCGATAATAACCAGCTAAACCAAGAAAGCTACGTACTTCGGTCACTGATTTAGGTTGCTCCCAGCTTTGAATAGCTTCAATCTTTGCCGGGTCAACCGATATTCCACGACTTGATACTACGTGCCCAAGGAATGCTACCTCCTCCAGCCAGAACTCGCATTTCTTCAACTTGGCATAAAGCTTGTATTCACGAAGCTTTTGGAGTACCAGCCTCAAGTGTTGCTCATGATCTTCACGGCTTTTGGAATAAATAAGGATGTCATCAATAAAGACGACCACAAAGTGATCCAAATATTCCTTGAATACCCGGTTCATCATATCCATGAAGGCAGCAGGAGCATTAGTCAATCCAAAGGACATGACTAGGAATTCATAATGCCCGTACCGAGTTCTAAAAGCCGTCTTTGGAATATCCTCAGTTCTAACCTTCAGCTGATGATATCCAGAACGAAGATCGATCTTTGAAAAGAATTGTGCTCCTTGCAACTGGTCAAACAGGTCATCAATACGTGGCAATGGGTACCTATTTTTGATGGTGACATGATTCAACTCCCGATAATCAATACAAAGTCGCATACTTCCATCTTTCTTCTTCACGAATAGCACAGGAGCACCCCAAGGAGAAGTACTAGGACGAATAAAGCCAATGTCTAACAATTCCTGCAGTTGGATCTTTAACTCCTGAAGTTCAATAGGAGCCATTCGATATGGGGCTTTGGAAATGGGTTTTGTACCGGGTTCAAGGTCGATACAAAATTCAATTTCACGCTCTGGGGGTAGGCCAGGAAGTTCTTCAGGGAATACGTCAGGGAATTTATTAACAATAGAAATATCATTCAAAACTGACGTATTTTTGTTTAGATCCGTGACATGAGCTAAGAAAGCTTGACATCCGTTTTTCAATAAACGAATAGCTTTATGGCTTGAGATGACAGCGATTGATTTTAATGGTTTGGTTGCTTGAATTCGCATAATAGGTCGATTAGGAATATGAAAGCTAACAACCTTACGAAAACAATCAATTTTTGCATGATGAGTAGTTAACCAATCAATCCCTAGAATCACGTCAAATGCAAGTATTTTTAATGAAATCAGATCGACAGGTAATGTGTGGGTACCAACTTGAACCAAACAAGACTTATAAACCGTGGATGTAATGAAGGTTTCTCCCAATGGAGTTTCAACAGATAAATCAAAGTCTAATTTCTCCGGAGTCAAATTTAATCGATGAGCGCAAGTAGGAGAAATAAAAGAATGGGTAGAACCGGTATCAAATAAAGTATAGACTTCGTTAGAGTTTATGATAAGCTTACCCGTGATGACCTCATTCGGGTTCCTTGCTTTCTGGGAGGTCACAACAAACGCTCTCCCTTGCACTACCGGTTTTGACTTTTCTGGGACGGCCTTTGGTGTCTCCATCTTGGCTGAACTTGTTTTTGGTAAACGACAAAATCGAGCTAAATGACCTTCTCTTCCACAATTATAACATGCTTTAGACGGCATCGCGCAGTTTGGACTGATGTGCCCCTCCCCTCCGCATTTGAAACATATGATAGGTGGTCGTTCTCCTTCCTTAACAACGGGTGCTGGTGCTGACGTCTTTCCATCATTGTTGAATCTCCTCTTCTTGAAATGACCATTCTTATTGTTTTGGCCCTGATTACCACCGAAGTGGTTACCATTTCTGGCCTGTTGATTCCCTCCACGCTTGTTGTCACCGCTTCGATGACTGCTCTCACTGGTATTATCATTTTGCCGACTGCTCTCTTTTGGTTGCGTTGACTCGTTATCGCGCTCCACTAACTGAGCCCTATTCACAACATCTGAATACAAACACAGTTTATGAGAAATAAGATGTTGACGTATCTCAGGTTTCAAACCTCGCAAAAACATTCGCGTCATTCGCTCTTCATTATCCACCAAGTGGGACGCAAACCGGGACAACTCAGCAAATTTAGCCTCATACTGCGACACGGTCATATTATTCTGCTCCAATTTGATGAACTCCACCTCCTTCATGTGACGAACACTTTCGGAAAAGTATTTGTCATTGAACAGCTCTTGGAACTTCTCCCAAGACATCTTCAGTGCGGCAGGTTGAGTACGCTTAATCGATTCCCACCAGTAATCTGCCTCTCCTCGCAACATAAAGGCGGCAAAGGGAACCTTTTGCTCCTCGGAGCATCCCAAGACATCAAATATCTTGGTGATCTGCTTTATCCATGTTTTCGCTATAAGTGGTTTTGGCTCTCCCTTAAACTCTGGTGGTCCCAGCTCCTTGAACTGTTTAGCGGTGACCGTCCGAGAGTTTTCAGTGTTTCCACCTATATTTTGGACAGGAGCCGCTCTCGCCTGCTGTTGCATGAACTGCATAAAGTTTCTGAACATTTCATCATTCATCATCTGGTCAGTGTTGTTGTTTGCATGAGGATTGTCACCTTCCTGATGCACATTATCCTGATTATTGATATGTGGTGAATCAACAGTCGCCTGTGCTCCATTGCTATTCTCAACATTCTCAGATGCCATTTTTAGATACTGCCACAAAATAAAAGTTAATTGATATGTCATATATTATCCTTATATTATGACCGACCAATTAAATACCATGCAAATAAACTTAGGTAGGTCATACTAGCGAAGGAATTCTCCGTCTCTCCCCTCCTAGTTCTATTCTCACATCTTAGCCAGGGATCATATCCCTAAGCTCTGATACCAACTGTGACGCCCCCAAAATTAGGTATACATCACCCATCTTGGGTCGTCAGATACATGGTACAGAATACAAATACAACTTACTAATACAACTGTCGTGTACAATACGACAAAACATAAACTGTGAGTTTGAATACAAATATTATCTTCTAGAGAGTATACATACTCAAAAGGAGTCCTCATTATAATTATTATAACACTATTACATAGAATAGTGAGGACTACTAATACTATCATCTAGTCCATCACTCCGTTCCTCGACTCGTCCCAGCTATTCTCATTTCCTGAAGAGAACAGTGAAAGAAAGGGTGAGCTCAACTAGCCCAGTAAGAAATATTATGACTAAGATAATGCAGAATAAATTATCATTAGCCTTCAACAGTGTTAAACTGATAAAATATAACGAACATCAAGTTTAACTGCAGCGGAACAAGCAATCCATTAAAAGAGTCAAGTAGAAAATAAAATCTACTATCTTCTATGATTTAAAAGGTTTTTCAACACTGTTATCGCTGAGACTCAGCTTAATAAAATAATCCACATCATCGAATCACCCCTGCACTACGGCCAAGGATATTCGTGTATTCATTAATGGTCATGATCATGCCAACAATTGTCCATCAATGCACTACGGGCCAATGAGGACTTTTACCACATCATTTGTAACATTACGGTCATGATTATACCGAATAATCCCTGGTCATAATCATACCAAGTCCATCTATGCACTACAGGCACAGATGACTTTAAACATTTTATAAACATGAGGATGATGACAATGATATAAGAATTCAATAAAACAAGTTCAAGAATTAATTTATCCAAGAATTAACAACGTCCAAATTGTCAACATGATACTGCTTTGTGGAGTAAAATTCAAGAATGCTTAAAAGAATATTTTCATGAAAAGATACTGGATGAAACGCAATTATCAAGGATATTCAACAAATTTCATGGAGTATAGAAGTCAAAACTTAACCAACTGAGTATAATAAAGAATGAAATAACAAAAGAAATCACCATGCATGCGATAGACCGCACAGACAGGTTATTCCAACAGAATAATAAATAATACAATCAGGTCTGGCGTAAAATACACAGACAGGATGTTCTAACAGAATAATAATAAAGACGGAACCAGGTCCGGTATAAAACACACAGACAGGATGTTCCAACAGAATAATAATAAAGACGGAACCAGGTCCGGTGTAAAACACACAGACAGGATGTTCCAACAGAATAACAGAAGAATGTCACCAAGTATAGGGTAGACCGCGTATACAGGTTATTCCAACAGAATAATAAGAAATGGAATAACAACAGTTCTCTTCATGAATAAGAAAAAATAACACCCCTTACCGTTTTAAAGAAGAGCTGAAATAAGGAAGTAGTTAAGTAGCAGAATACTTTTCTTTTCTCTCTCTATAGTTTCTCTCTCTAGAGTTCAGTAAATTCGTAAGAAATAATGAAGGAATGAGCTGCTATTTATAGAAAAATGGAATGCATAGTAACTAATCCATGAACGGTCCAGATTGATTACTTTAATCTGACGGTCCATATTTAAAGAAAAATCTTTTAAATAAAATATAATATATTCTATTTATAGAATAACTTTAATAAAGTATTCTGTTTTATATAAAAAGATATTTCTTGTTTTATTACGTTAATAATACGAATAAAACAAAACGTCATTATCGCTAAATAATTCATATTATTAACTGACAATAATTGAATCAAACTGAGTGACTTCTCACATAAGCATTAATAATTAATACCGTGTGCTACTATGCAACCACACGTATTACTGTACTTTTACTACCGAGTAGTTCAACAGTATCAATGGTAAAACTTCCGCCGCTATTTTTAATAAAATATTTTTGTCGTTTTCTCAATCCGACAATAATTTCGTTGTGGGGTCCACCAATGATTGTGCCGTTGTACGAATATTCCCTGTTAAAACGAATATTCCCCGACCAATCGAATATTATATAACAACTTGCGTACTTTGCAAAATTTATAAATATTACCCACAACTATAACATTATATCAAATTAACTCCATAATATTCAAAAATGATATTTATAGAAAATTCATCTTTATTTATAAAAGTTGGGGTCTTACAGTACGCTTTACCGATTTCCACCAGTAATCTGCCTCTCCTCACAAGATAAACGTGGCAAAGGGAACCTTTTGCTCCTCGGCGCATCCCAAGACATCAAATATCTTGGTGATCTGCTTGATCCACGTTTCCACCTTAAGTGATTTTGGCTCTCCAAGAAACTCCGGTGGTCCCAGCTCCTTGAACTGCTTAGCGGTGACCGTCCGAGAGTTTTCAGTGTTTTCACCTATATTTTGGACATGAGCCTCTCTCGCCTGATGTTGTATGAATTGCATAAAGCCTCTGAACATTCCATCATTCATCATTTGGTCAGTGTTGTTGTTTGCATGAGGATTGTCGCCTTTCTGATGCACATTATCCTGATTATTGATATGTGGAATCTCAACGGTCTCCTGTGCTTCATTGCTATTCTCAACATTCTCGGATGTCATTTTCAGATACTGCCACAAAATAAAAGTTAATTGACATGTAACATAATATCCCTATACTTTGACCGACCAATTAAATACCAAATAAACTTAGGTAGATCATACTAGCGAAGGAATTCTCCGTTTCTCCCCTCCTAGTTCTAGTCTCACATCTTAGCCAGGGATCATATCCCTAAGCTCTGATACCAACTGTGACGCCCCCAAAATAGGTATGCATCACCTATTCTGAGTCGCCAAAAATATGGTACAAAATTCAAATACAACTTAATTATACAACTATCGTGTAAAATACAGCAAAACATAAGCTGTGAATTTAAATACAACACTTTCTTCTAAACAGGATTCAAACTCAAAATAAGTCTTCAATACATTTATTTTCATACTATTTTATAGAATAGTGAGGACTACTAATGCTATAATCTGAACCGTCACTCCGTTTCTCGACTAGTCCCCGCTACGTTCTCATATCCCGAAGAGAACAATGAAAACAAAAGGGTGAGTTCAACTAGCTCAGTAAGAAATATTATGACTAAGATAATGCAGAATAAATTATCATTAGCCTTCAATAGTGTTAAACTGATAAAATATAACAAACATCAAGTTTAGCTGCAGCAGAACAAGCAACCCATTAGAAGAGTCAAGTAAAGAATAAAATCTACTATCTTCTATGATTTAAAAGATTTTTCATGACTTTTATCGTTGGGACTCAGTTTAATAAATAATTCACATCATCCCTGCACTACGGCCAAGGATATTCATTAGTATCACAACCACAAATTATCCATGCAGTACGGGCCAAGGATATTCGTGTATTCATCAATGGTCATGATCATGCCAACCACTGTCCATCAATGCACTACGGGCCAATGAGGACTTTCACCATATTATTTGTAACATTACGGTCATGATTATACCGAATAATCCCTAGTCATAATCATACCAAGTTTATCTATGCACTACAGGCCACAAATGACTTTCAACAGAATATAAATATGAGGATGATTACAATGATATAAGAATTCAATAAAATAAGTTCAAGAATTAATTTATCCAGGAACCAATAACGTCCAAATTGTCAGCATGATACTGCTTTGTGGAGTAAAATTCAAGAATGCTCGGAAGAATATTTCCATGAAAAGATACTGGATGAAGCACAAATATCAATGATATTCCACTAATTTCATGGAGTATAAAAGTCAAAACTTTAACCAACTGAATATAATAAAGAATGGAATAACAAAAGAAATCACCATGCATGCGATAGACCGCACAGACAGGTTATTCCAACAGAAAAATAAATAATGGAACTAGGTCATGCGTAAACGCACCGACATGATATTCCGACAGAATAATAAATAATGGAACCAGGTCCGGCGTAAACGCACAGACAGGATATTCCGACAGAATAATGAATAATGGAACCAGGTCCGACGTAAAACGCATAGACAGGATATTCCAACAGAATAATAGTAAAGACGGAACCAGGTCCAGCGTAAAATGCATAGACAGGATATTCCAACAGAATAATTATAAAGACGGAATAATAGAAGAATGTCACCAAGTATAGGGTAGTCCGCGTATATTGGTTATTGTAGCAGGATAATAAAGAATGGAATAACAGAAGTTCTCTTCATGAATACAAAAGAAAATAATACTCCTTACGAGTACAACAAATAATATCCCTTACGAGTACAACAAATAATATCCCTTACGAGTACAACAAATAATATCTTTTATCGTAAAAAAAACTTGATATCGGAGTAGTGAAGTAGCAAAATATTTTTCTTCTTTCTCTCTATAACTTCTCTCTCTAGAGTTTCAGTGAATTCGTAAGAAATAATGAAGGAATGAGCTTCTATTTATAGAAGAATGGACTGCATAGTAACTAATTCATGAACGGTCCAGATTGATTTACTTTAATCCGACGGTCCATATTTAAAGCAAAATCTTTTAAATAAAATATAATATATTCTATTTATAATATAACAAAACGAATAACTTTATAAAAGATTTTACTATACAAACACTATGCAGACACTATGCAAATACTATGCATAATTAAATATAATATATTCTAATTATTGTCTAATAAAATAGATAACTTTATAAAAGTATTCTGTTTTATATAAAAAAAATTACTATTAGCCTAATAAAACGAATAACTTTATAAAAGTATTCTGTTTTATATAAAAAGCTTTTCTGTTTTATTACATTAATAATACCAATAAAATAAAACTGAGTGAATTATCACATAAACATCAATAATCAATACTGTGTGCTACTATGCAACCATGCATATTACTGTACATTTACTACTGAGTAGTTCAACAGTATTAATGGTAAAACTTCCGCCGTTATTTTCATAAAGTATTTTTGATATTTTCTCAATCCGACAATAATTCCGTTGTGGGGATCACCAATGATTGTGTCGTCGTACAAATATTCCCTGTTAAAACGAATATTCCCCGACCAATCGAATATTATATAGAAACTTGCGTACTTTGCAAAATTTATAAATATTACCCACAACTATAACATTATATCAATTTCACTCCATAATATTCAAAAATAATATTTATAGAAAATTTATCTTTATTTATAAAAGCTGGGGTCTTACAGTCCCTAATTAATTATTTCTCTCTCCACAATTGTATTTACTAAGCATATTAAATAGAGGGATAAATTAGAAAAAAATAGTGCAATATTATATAGAGATTCCAAAAAGACACTTATATAGAATAAAATTAAATTTCTTAAAATGTCATTTAATCTTAATAGAAGGGAGTATTAGACTTAAATATACATGACAATGTGACATAGCTTGAACTTTGTTCCTTTATTCAAACCGGCAAAAAAAAATTTATTTTAACTCAATTCGCTAAAAAATTAATTCTACCCTCGAAAAAGTTAAAAATAATATTATGAAGACGTTGAATTACAAGTTTGAAGCTTATCAAAATTTATAAAAATTATTATTAAATATATATTATTTTTCTAAAAAAAAAATAGAAGAGAAGAAAAGAAAAGTAGTGGAGAACACGCGCCAAACACTGTTACTGTGCGAAGTTTAGTAAGTAAAAGTGTAGAACAGAAGCGGATAGGATAGAGTGTATAGAAAGAGAAGAAGAATATTATACACCCTAGACAGAAAAAAGGAGCTCTGAGAAATCCTCAAAAATGGCGACCCTCTCTTACTCTTCTTCTCTCTCATCTACACTTCCTCATAACCATTTTAACCCACCAACACTTTCTCTCTCCATTACCAATTTCAGCTTTCTCTCTCCTCCTCCTTCACACGCTCTCTCTTCACTCAGGCTTTCCTATTCCAAACCACTGGCCACATTGTCATTTATCCCCAAATTCTCACAAACAGAACTAGCTGTTGTTGAATCCGAATCATCCGAACCTGAACCTGCCGATATTGTGGTAACCCAAGTTGTAGAAACCCCAAAGGAAGAACCCAAACGCGAAGAAATCTTCGCTGTTGTTATGGTGAGTGTTGTGTTACTTTGCAAATTCCCCGTTAAATGCTTATCTTTTTAATAAATTGCGAATGGTATTGATTTTATTTCATTTATGGGTACCCACCCAATCATTATGTTCAATTTGAATGTTGTGTAGAGTTTCTTAAGGTTTCATCAATATCTGTGTCATCAAACTTTTTATTATTTTGCTGTAATGTCATACTTGAATTGTTCTGTGCTGAATTACATGTGATAAGAAGTGATTATTATAGTTGCCCTCTGAATGATTACAAGTTCTAGTAATGGATTTAAGAATGTAGATATTATTTTCTGGCTATCCATAATGATAAAGTGATTTTTATTTTTATTTTTGAGTTATTTATAGAATTGATTACTTGTATTCTTAGAGTTATATATGATTTTTCCGTTGATTATGTAGAAGTATTACATAGACAAACTTATTTTTGGGGAAATTTTGGGCTACTCAGATACTTCTTTTGAGTTTTTGTTCCAACATTTGATCTGATTCATTGTGAATGTTCTTTTTTAGATTGGGGGTCGACAATATATTGTTTTCCCAGGACGGTTTCTCTATACTCAGAGGCTCAAAGGAGCAAATGTAAACGATAAAGTAAGCATTTTGGATAGTTTTCTATCTCTTCTTGCCCTGATATATTCTCAAATATTAGTCAATCATATTCTTTCTTTTCTCAAAAAAAAAAAAAAAACTGTTAAACTCCTTTATGGCCTAGACTTGTTAAAATTTATCTGTGTTATTCAATTTTATGATTAGTCTAGTAAGTTGTCATTATAATAAGTTTTCAGTTCGTTGTAATAGTTGAACTTGGCTATCTGGTATATACTCTTCTTATCAAATTATTAGTGACTTAGTAATTTAAAATAATCAGATTGAACTTATTGATACTTCGAATCTTCTGTCTGCAAAAATTCAGCTGTTTTTGTACCGGAATAAAAGAATCATACGGGATCCCTGTTAGAAAAGTGACATGGAGACTCATAGTGAGGGCATTATGTCCGAATCTTCAACTAAACTCATGTAGTGAAACTAAAAAAAAATTATGTTTTCTAAGAAAGCATGAACACTGAAAGCGTGCGTTGGTAGATATGGTGAAACCTTCAAGAGCTGGCCTGTTTAAACTAGATGAAATCTTCTGATAAGTATGAGCGAAACTTTGGTACACCACTGTCCTAATAAATTAACATGCCCTCTAAGAAAGATAGCATGTATTCTTCCTTACCTATATAAAACGAAACTTAACAAAAATAAAATAAAAATCCCGAAAAACAGACTTCTTGCATTGCTTCTTTTCACCTTCCTGTTAAATGGGACGACAGTATAGAGTCTAATTTGGAAAGTAATGTAAATGTTTGATGTTCGTAATAGAAATTCTAGCTAATTGTTTTCAAATTTATAGCCTTAACTTTGATAGTATACTATATAGGCAGTGGCAAAGCCTAAAACATTTTTCAGTGGGGTCAAAATTTTTACTAAACTATAAATAATTTGGCGTGTTCAATTTTTTTAATACTTTTGTACTTTCGGGTCACACACACACACACATATATATACGGTCCGGATCTTAAGCTCACTCCTTATTCAACTCATCCGAGCTCATCTCCCTTTTAACGACGAACCCGGCGACGGTTCGGTCATACAACCGTTGTCTATACTTTTAGCGACGCTATATGTTGTTCGACGCTATATGTTGTCCGTCGCTAAAAGTATAGACAATGGTTGTATGACCGAACCGTCGTCGGGTCCGTCGTTAAAAGGGAGTAAGCTCGGGTGAGTTGAATAAGGGGTGCGCTTAAGATCCGGACTCTATATATATATATATATATATATATATATATATATATATACACTATATTATAATGACAATATAATAAGTAATAATATATAGTATATATACATTATATTGACTCATAATAAACTTTTTTAATCACAATTGTTTTTTTAATCACAATTGTTCATAAGTAAGTAATTCATTATTTAGTTTTAAAAATAATATAAATTAGATTATTATTTAGTTTAAAATATTATAGAGAGATATACATATATTAAGAGGATAAGAGTCATATGTTGTTATAAAGTTATAAATTTTCAATTTGACAACGTATAATAGAAAATTTATAAAATTTTAGTGGAGTCAATTTATATAAAATTTATAAAATTTACCTTACATTATAAAGGAATTTTTTTCCCAGTGGGGTCAATTGACCCCGCAACCTTCGCCACTGTATATAGGAGCTTCCAGTTGGTGCAATGACTAAACATAGGCTTCAAGCTTGAACTTGAGAATTGTATTATGAGAGTAATAACTTCATACTACCAACTCACAGAAATAAGCTTATTCCTACTATAAAGAACATTTCCGAACCCTTAATGATAGTCGCTTAATAAAGACAAAGGCAACTCTATAGTCAATCATACTAGCATTGCCGCTGCTAGAATAATAACAATGCATGTGGCTGGCATTTCAGTTTGTGCACTCCCTTAATATTACCATACTTTCTTATTGAAAAAAACTGCATTTCCTACCTTACTGAATGGACAAAGAGGCAAATATGAGCAATCCCAAGGAAGGGATTGTGGTCAAAATGGATTAGAGAGAAGTATTGAGTCAAGTCACTGAAGTTTTAGAAAATAGAAATGAAAGATTTTGAATTTGCAGATATAGTTTTAGGGGTTAGTCTGTTATGTAGTACTAAAATAGTTATTAGTGTAGTTAAAAGCAGTTTCCCACCTCGTCACGAATCCATTTTGAGAAGCATTTTTTTGTTTCTCATTCTCAAAGTTATCTATAGCCTCACCTGATTTCCCTTGTGGAGACCACACTGAACCCTATGTGGGTAGTTCATGGCTTTTAAAGTTAATGTTGACTTTCTCTTTTGGACTTTATTTACTATGTGCATATTCTGCAACCTTAATCAAAGGTCTGGTGGGTTGTTTTGCTAGCAGGGTATTCAATTTGTTCTTCGTTGATATCCTGCTGAATTTTCAGCTGTGTAAAAGATCATCAATGTTCAACTCTTTGTAAAACCATATACCAAATTAATGTCTTCCCTTGATTTTGGACCAAACGGTCCAAACCTTTGTCTTCTAAATGGCTAAGTCAAAAGAAACTGAACTGAATTGAAGGACAAGAACAAGTAAAGAAAGAAAGATAACTTGCTAGAAAAAGTTAGTCTAGAATTGCAACTCATCTATGAGGAGAGGTGGAAATCTGTATGAAATATAGCAAATTAATCATAGACACAAACATATGGACATCCTGATTGGTGAGATTTTTAAACAAGTTCAAATACAAAGAATCACCATCGTGAATAATAAGATCAGAAGCGGGAGCATTACGCAAAGAAGTTATTTGAGAAAACTACGATTACAAGCCTTGGAAAATTGAACCTAACCTCGAAAAATGAATATGGTTCTTCCCCAAAACCTCAATTTCCAATTAGGCCCAAAAGATGTTAGTCCTTGTGAAATAGATTTCCATGAACTTGCATGAGTAACATAAATCATGGATTTAGCACTCCACCTGTTCATATGCATACCGAAATATGCCTTGGGCAATTCAAATATAAGTAGGACTGTCAATTGGGCTAAGTGAGTCAGGCCTAAGGCTGTCCAAGCTCAGTCCATTCAAATATTAACGAACTCGGGCTCGAGGTCCACCCATTCGAGGTTATAATATGTTGTTCAAGCTCAATCCATATGCCCAAATAAAAAAGATCAAAATTAATAAACTAAAAATGAATAACAAAAAACTAATGCAACTCATTATTAAAACGACATTAGCTCATTTTGACAACCTATTTATAAAATTATTAAAATCTTTACAATTCATAAGATTAAATACAGTCAAAAAATAAGAAGTTTGAACTTAAAACATACAACTAATAATGGTAATAAACATCTCTAGATTATTTGGATTAGTTAAAATGACAAAACATTTAAAAAACAAATAAATTTAAAGAAAACATAATACTTAATTTAGTTATATATATATATATATATATATATATATATATATATATATAGAGAGATTGACTCTCTCCAGCGAACCATAGGGAGCGAACTAAAAACGAACCGGCTATATCGACAGTTTTATCTGTCACTATAGCATAGAAAATCGGCTTTCTATACTATAACGACGGATAAAACCGTATCTATTACCGGTTCGTTTTTAGTTCGTTCTCTATGGTTCACTGGAGAGACGGACCGTATATAACGAACCATATATATATATATATATATATATATATATATATATGCGTGTATATAAAAATTGAGTGTAAATGTGTAATACTTAATATAAATAGTCTATTTATTTATATGTTTTTAACAGTATAATTCGATTGGGCTTATTATGGGTCGAATGACCTATTAACCAAACTCGGCCCGAATTTCATTTTGGGCTTGAATTTTTGTCCAAGCTCGGTTTACTCCAAATTAAATTCAAGGGAGCATTTAACAAGCCGAACGACCAGGCTTCGGGAACGGCCCAACTGACAGAGCCATTTGCCTACCATGAGCATTTAATAAGGGAAACTGCCAGAGCCATTTGCCTACCATGAGCAAATTACCCTATCTCAGATCTCTCTCTTGCTTCGGCTTGCACACCGTCTTCCACCCCACCAAGTAGGTATATATATAATTTATAATTCTAAAAATATATTGAAAAATATGAACAATCTATATTACAAAATTTAAATTCTATAACCTTATATCAATATATTTTTATATAGACATAATTTGCAAAGTCTAGAAATTATTAAAGTCATACACATACTCGTAATATATATACATATATGGAAAATAATCCTTGGCTAAAGTTGACTATGGATTGCTACCTAACCAATCCACCAAACACCATTCACCGCGAAATTGTGTGGCTGAGATTCTGACGTTCATTAAAAAAAAACCTTATTTAAACAGTTTGACGGACGATTTAACGAACCTCTTAATCGTGACCGTTTGATCTTGAGGGTTTGGCCGGCACATTGCTCCATAGCCAACTGTGACTATGGATCATTCTTGTGTGTGTGTGCGTGTGCGTGTGTGCGTGTGCGTGTGTATGTGTATGTGTACATAAAATGGAAAATTAAGAAAGGATTAATAAATTGTTTCAAAGAGCTTTAAAGGCTATGAATGTAATTAGGCACTTGAAGATTATTGTTTAATATAAGCATATAAATTAACTTTACATTTAAAACTAATAAATGAATAACATATTGACAAAACGGAATGTAAGGAGAGAGCCACGTACCTAGACAGCCTGGTTTCTTGAAGTGAACAACTTTAAACATCACTCATATTAGTGGCTTCTTAGTTACGGTGGTCGATTCTTTTATCAATAGTTTTTGTTTTCTTACTTCGTACTGTGATTAATCTTCTGCAGGTCATACTGAACAAGGTGTTACTAGTTGGAACAAAGACTAGCACTTACATAGGAAAGCCTATTGTGCCTAATGCTGCTGTACATGCTGTAGTTGAAGAGCAGGTATGCACATACGAGTTGATACAATACTGAATTGTTGGCTCTATTATAGCTCAATCATTTTTGTTACCCATTCTATGTAGGGACTCGATCCAAAAGTTATTGTCTTTAAGTACAAGAAGAAGAAGAACTATCGACGGAACATTGGTCACCGCCAGGTATGGGAAATTTATCACTTGATTCATTCACAGTTGGTTTAGCTATTATCTATGAGATCACATTTTGAAGAATTTATTTTTAAAGTATATTTTCATAATGATTTTGAGGAATCCATTTGGGCGTCTTTCAACGCCAGCAACATATGCATAGTGTCTCGAAATTCTTGAATTACAATAAAGAAACATCTTTTGCCACCTTTTATTGATGATTTCATCGTGTTGTGCGGCTTTAATATTGCAGCCAAATACGCGTATAAGAATATTGGGCATCACGGGTTACGAGGATTCCCCAGCGGTCACACTTCCATAAAAATAAAATTTCCTTGCAAAGATTTGTATTCTAGGCTTGGAGAGTACACTATACTGATTGTTATATTTGTAGAAGGCAATTGTTGTCTGTTTGAGCCTGGTGGGAATGTGATCTTTTGTATATGCTTTGCAAGCCGTACGTATTGGCCTTTTGAGTAATGTTGAAATTCCAAAATTTTAGGTTATGAAATCATTATTCTTGATTCTAACTTTTATCATTTTTCCCATTTTATATAAGAATTTCTACGGTTCAAATGACTATTTTATATTTTACACAAATAAATTACTATTTTCTATTTTACACAGATTCGGTAGTAGTATTCCATTTATGCAACTAAAAATTAAGAAGTTTGATTGTATTAACATATTATTCAGTATGATTAATTAAACAATTGGCAAAAATAGGTAATACCCTACTGTTGTTTAAAATAATTATCCTACTGGATTTTAAAAAAAAATAGAATCGCTTAATATTAATTTTTTTTTGGGAGGGAGTGATGGGTGGATGGGTGGATAGGTAGGGGTGGGGTGGGGTGGGGTGGGGTGAGGTAAGGGTGTATACATAATTACATAATATTATTTTTTTTGGTGGTAGTGGGTGGGGGTTGCGTGGGGGTGGGGGTGTGGGTGTGGGGGTGGGGTGTGGGGGGTGGGGTGAGGTGGGGGTAAAGAATGTATACATAATCACATAATATTATTTTTTTGGGTGAGGGTGAGGGTGGGGGTGGGGGTTGGGGGTGGAGTGTGGTGGGTGCGTGGGGTGGGTTGTTGAGCTTCTTGAAAATGTAAATATAAGTGGTAAGAACTTTTGATTTGGATTTAAAATAAAATATGAGTCGAAAAATGATTAACCGGATTGAACTTATATTTCTTTTTAAAAATATTGTTCCAAACTTTAATCAACCCAAATAAAAAAAAAATAGTTAACCAACACATTTGGTTCCAGTTAATATGGGTTGACCCGACAGTTAACCAACTATATTGCCAGGTCTACCGATAAAGAGAGAGATGACTTGAAATAAGTATTAGAGATGACAGCAACAAAGAAATTAAGCAAACAGTTGAGGAAACTCTTCTTTTCTCTAAAAGATTACTGATACGGCTAAATTGATAATTGAAACAGAAGCAGCTTTTCTCTATAGCTGCTGCTACAATCAATATTTAACTACCAATACAATACAGGATTTCTGGCACCCAGTTTTCCAGAAAATCACGAGGCGAATTATATGATTAACATACAGAAACAGAGCACCTAAAAGGAATAATTTGATTCAGGTTTACTAAAACTACTAGTGTGTCAGAAGTAAAAGATGAAGCCCTGCGTTGCATTCTGGTGCATTGTATAGTAAGAAGAAGGGCTTTTCTACATTTTGATATAAGTTCTGTCTCAAGTTCCAGAACATAAGCCACCCATGATGCAAGTATAGAAAGAACCTTGTGACTATAGGAGGAGGAGCTTACAACTCCTATTCATATATCCGTTTCCTCTTCAAAATTGTAGGAAGTATGGAAAAAAACCCAATGAGGAAAAGCACAGATAATGTCTTAAAATCATACAAGTCTTTGACTGATTTCAGTTCCCCAAGAGCAAGGCCAGCCTGCATACAAATGCAGTCACAACAATTAGGTCAGAGCACCACAAGGTGAATACAAAATAATAATTTCTATTTGCTGCTTAACTGACTTGTGTGCTGATAACCTCCCGGTCCAAATCTACCCATCAAAATGAAAAAAAAAAAAGAAAAAGAAAAAAAAGAATCCAAATTCTTCGTAAAAAACAACAAAAGGGATAAGAAAATTACATGTCCGAGGCTTGCAGCCTATCATGAAGATAAATCAATATATCAAACTAGTCTGTTTTCTAATAATTGGATGGTCCACCAAAAGGATACCCTACATAGCTGAATCCCAACTAAGTGGGCCTAATAAACAGAACATGGATTATCCTCATAGGTTCAATAATTTTATCCGATCCAATGGATGAACATCACATCAAAACCCAACACACATACACATCAAAGGACTCACTACTAGATTATGAATTGAAAACCTAAAGGGAACATTAAAGTAGAGGCAAAAGACATTATATTTAGGATCCTTTTGTACCTCATGTTCATGTGTCATGGACATTGGAATAAATTCTACATTAGTGACAAGAAAACCCTTGTATAAGGTTTCAATCCAATCAACTCATGCATACTGCCATACTGGTAAATTCCTTGTTTAAGCTACATTTCTTGTGTAATTAAATTAGATAGATAAATTTAGTATCCTTAATTCCACAAGCAACTGCCATATTTAAAAGCTAGTTGTCAGAATTTCCAAGTAAAACTAAGCGGTAATGAATTGAAATTGGAGCATACTTGCATATATATTGAAAATAAAGTGTAATTCTTCTTGGTTTCATAGCATTGCAACAGTGCAACGTGGTCATGTTATACTCCCTTCCCTCAAGTGTACAAGTTAAATTATTAAGCAATAGCAATATAAATAGCTTGATAGACCTGCATACACAGAAAACAACCTTAGGGTTTTTTTCAGAGGTTGTGAAGTCTGACATCGGTAAAGAAGCACAATGTTCTATCCCGGCTTCTACAAATACAAGGAACAAGCAGGACTTCATCCAGCAGAAACTAACTGAACTACACTATAATTCCCAGCGAAATACTTCTAAACAGGACGCATTAAGATGTTACTAAACCTTGAAAATTAAGTCTTTTGTTTGGTCGGAATTTCTCAATCATCTAAATACTAATGATTTGTTGCTAAGGAGAAGGTATACAGTTGATTGTGGTCAGTTGTGTGTCATGTGCAGGCATGATTGAGTGTCATGGTCATCTATTTTTAATTTATTGTTTTTGTGTTGTGCTACAAAGCTAAGGTTATGAAATTACCTTTTTGGGATATTTGAGGAGGCTTGGGTGTCCCCTTACTATTTGGACAGTTTGCTTCAAATTTCGATATTGGGGTTTTGGGAATCACAAGGATGCCAAGATCCTTTGGAGGTGTTCTTGTTTTGCCATTTTGTGGGGCATATGGACCAAAAGATGTTAGAATTTTCAATGATACCTATCTATCTATTCCTCTTCTTTGGGATATGGTTTCATTTCTAGCATCGTTGTGGGCTTCGGCTATGGGAGCTTTCCGAGGAGTCGCTATTTCGGATGTTCATCGAGATTGGCGTGTAGTGCTTCATTAGCTTTTATTAATTTTCCTTCGTGTATTTCTTTGGAGGACACCTTGTCCTCCCCTTCTAATTCCCCTTCTTCAAATAAATTTTTTTCTTTTATTAAAAAAAATGTTGTGTAAACCTTAATGAACGAAGAGCTTATACGACCCCTGAGCTTACTTAACACTCCTGTTTGCTAAAATTATTGCCATTTGACATTAAATTTGTGTTCTAAAAATATATCTAAAAAGTTAACTGTAATGTCAAGCACGCATATACTAGAATGAAAGCATTGTAAACCAAATGAGAAAATTAAACATAAATAGGTTGGGGGAACCTACACCAGCAACCAACACAGCAGGAAAATTTTCAATAAACAAGATATATGATTGATAACATTGGAGAAGAAGTTATAATGAAGAATGAGAACATAATGGACAAAAGTAGAAAACACTTACTTTGACAGTAATATAAGATGCTGGAATAAGGCCAATCACTGTGGCAAGAAAGAACACATGAAATGGTATATCCATAATTGGCGACGCCAAATTGATAAAAAGATTTGGCAAGGTTGGAGTTATCCTCAGAAAGAGCATGTAATTGAGCAACTTATCCCTACGCTTTGCTATCTGAATTTGCAAAGTTTAATATTAGTATGGAGACGGTAAGTCCAAGAATTAAAAGATAAAATCTAAGATTAAACTTCTTTTAAGAAAAAAAATGTAAATATAACAATAATGAAGTTACCTCTCCCTGGAAAAATCTCAACTTTTCAGGCCACAACCAGTTAACTATGGGCCTGCCAATCAACTTGGAAAGGAAATAGCAGGATGATGCTCCAGCAGTGGCATTAAAAACAACCAAGAAAAGGCCTTTAATAACACCAAAGAGAGCTCCAGCTAGCAATGACATGAAAATGGTACCAGGAATCATAAATGTTTGCATGAATATGTAAGTGGAGCAGTAACCCAGGATAAACTTTGCTGGGTAATGATTTGCATATGTTGCCAGATGTTCTCTGGAAAAATATTCAGAAAAAGCATGACTAAGTTCAACATGATTGGAAAAACTATAGATGAAAATAAATAAAAAAACCAAAATAAATAACATACATCACTGTCATCAAAAAAATAAGAGCCCTTCTTTTAATCAAATTGCAGGGTTTCTCCGGACAAAACAATGATAGTAGCATTAGAGTTCGGGTCATATATATGCATGTTTACTAAGGGCAAGAAAACCTAAAATGTTCGGAAGAAAGATACCCAACGACACTGATATACATATCTTGGTAGCAAAAAACTTTCCTCGCAACACAGACACTTCACCAAGAAATAACTTATAGGATGATAAGATTGCTTAATTATTCAAAGCACTGTAAAATCTTCTACTATATATATATTCTCAGCAGTCAGCTGACTCAGCTCATAATATATATTCCTAAAATAATATCTCCTCAACTCAGCTTGCTGCATGTACTGTTTTCTTCCAACTCTTCACAAATCAAGCATTTATATTTGTGAAACCAAAAAAACCATTGAAAACACAGATAATATATTACATTCGTTTTTGAGGATTCGGAAGCAAGTGGGATGCCAAATTTTATGGAAGTGTGCCTTTTTTCTATTATATGAAGAATTTGGAATGAGCGTTTTGGGAACCCATTTTTGGTAACAAATTTGATAACCCTACTAGTCAAATTATTATTTTCAGAGGCACGATCACATCTAACATAGACACTTTAACATGAGAGAAATTATAGGATGATACAGTAGCAGTATTTTGCGATACATACGAAAGATCATACCAAGACTTACAAGTTTAAACTGCAATTACTTTCTTCAAATGCCATAATTTTAAATTCAGTATAAAACAGTAAGATAATGTGTGGTTTACATTTATCCAAACCCTTCCACATAGCTAAATATATGACATTGGTAATTTATGGTCCAAATGTAAATTTTAACAACACCTAACCAAAGGTCTACTTATAAAAATATATGATAAAACTTAACCGTAGTTCTATATACAGTTTATTCACTCTAGATCATACCTTTAGGCATGCTTCTATGATAAATAATCTGGACATGGTTAACTGAGAAATTGAGAGGCAATAATTTATTTCTATTTTTCCCTTCTTATTTCTTCTTTCTAAAATTTTCTGCCATTCTACTTTTGGTCAAATTTAGTCCTACGGCAGCAGCAAGTTTCATGGGATTACTATTTTTAAGAACCACTCCTCAAGCCTACTGTGCAGACCAGTAGTTGAGATTAGTTAAAGACTTTGAAAAGATCCCGTTCCTATTCTAATACATGGAATTCAATTGTATGTTCTGTCTGCGTGCAAGTAAGTACTCGTGTTATTAAACATAAGTTTTATTGGATTACATAAGTGTAAGTTTTAATGGTTTATATTGGGGAAGGCTTTAAATAATGCAGTATCAGAGTACCACATTTAAAGCTGCTTGTGGTTCACTGAAGAGTTCTCATATAAGTCGTATGCATATTTATTGGTGTTCAGTGTTCTTTATTGAATACGTGTTTATTAACTATTAAGCTGGACCTACTGCTTGCTTGTGATTGTTCAATGACTTTTTCATTTCAATCATCATTTCTTACATAGAAAGGAAGAACCTCTTCCGAGTAAAATCTATTATTTTGAGAGGATATGTTAGCTGTGTTGCGGGTGTTTTGCATCACTTTATCAGTTTCCATGGCTCAGATTAATTAGGTATAAAAGGGTCCTGTTTCTTACATAGAAAGCTTGGGTATGCAAATTACAACAGTGATATTAAACAGAAAAAATGAGCTCTGTAATGATGTTTCTAACTCGACTGCTATGTGATGAGTAGATGTTATATCTATGAACTGAGTAGTTTTAATTGAATTATGTTGCTTATTCTTAAGAAGTTTAGTAGTATTTTATTGCATTTTAGTAGTTTGTGATAATAAAGGTTTCCAGCCTGTTTTAGTGTAAATGTGCAAAATATTGTTAGCCTTGACTTAGCTACAGGTGGTGAATAAAGATCATTTTGGGTGGAGGAGTAATCATTCCAAACATGGCATAAGTGCAAGGAATAGTTGAAGAAATCAAAACTGAGACGGGGAACTTGGAGCCGAGACCGGAAACAATGGGAAGCCGCGGCGCTGGAGGAAGCTTCGGAGTGCAGCCATTGAAGTCGCGGCGCAGGACCAATCTGCAGGCGCATGAGCCCACGTACCTGATGGAAAATTGAGAGGTTTTGATTTCTGATATAGCTGGGGATTATTATTGAAGTTTGGAAGTTTTCAAACTCCTAAAAAAGGCTGCATTTTATTGGTTTACACTCAATCATGTATGGTGGGACACTTTTATTATTTAACATTAATAGAAGACTAATAATGGGGGGAATTATTATTCAGTATTCATAGAAGAGGAGTAGAGAATAGTACGTAGGAAAATAAGGGTGAACTAGGAAAGAAGACAGAGGCTTCTACGGAATTTCTTCTTTTTTCTCTAATTCTTAATTCTTATATTTTGAGAATGGCTGGGAATGATTTATTATTGTTTTTATTTTCAGTTATGAAATAAATTCTTAATTAGGGAATCAATGAAACCCGATGATGATTTGATTTAATATTTATTTTTATTGTTTATTGAATTGGTTAAATGTCTTGGGATTGTTTATTATATTTTGTTATGTTCGTTATAATTGCCTGATCAACAATTATGTGATGGATTTAGATGAAATTTGATAAATGGAGTCTAAATTAAGATTTGGATATAGTAACTTGTGATTGGTAATTCTTCTTAGGAGTGAATGTTAATTTGTGGATAGGATAGACATATAATACCTCAAGCAACTATAGAAAAATGAATTTATTGTTATTATTTCTCATAGGAATATAGTAAATTATTAATAATAAATATGCAATATAATTATTTGGAAAATAATTATATTAATTATTAGTGATTTTCCGTTGGCAATTTCAATTAATCAATTCAATGCAATATTAATAAGATTAATGTTATGATACATCGGGGGGAAATTGAATTCTTTAATATTTCCATTTATATAAATTTATATTCATTATTTTGAGTGATTATTTAGTAGTTATTAATGCATTTGTCTAAATAGAATTAAGTGGATGCATAGTTAGTAATTAGGAATTGAAAGTTATAATCGCTCTTCGTGGAAACGATACTCTTCTCGCCCTATATTTCATAATCAATCGCGTATACTTGCGTGAAATTGTTATATAGAATTAGGCAAACACTATGTTCAAGGGAACTGCAAGTCTGCAATAGAAATCTGGCTTTGAAATGTATTTTATATGGAAAAGAAGTTCTAAATCTCATGGGCTGTTATTAATAGCATATTCTGGCAGGAGGAGAGAAATATTTATTGAATGCAAACCACAGCTTTAAACTGACGTTGGATTTATAGGTTTAAAATAAACATAATTATGTTTTCTTCATCTCAAGTTTAACAAAATAACCCAAACTAGTTCAAGGTCATGTTTGTAGGCTAGATACACAAATTGGACTCCATGGTTTCACAGCTTTTACAGCTCACGTTGGTAAAAAATAAAACTACCAACAAAAAGTTCATGCTTGCAGGCTAGACAACAAATTGGACTCCATGTTTGCAGGCTGGATAAACAAATAGGGCATTGAAAAATCAGACTGCATATTACAGCTCAGATAGGTAAAAATAAAAGTACCAACAAAAAGTGAAATCAAGATCACGGGGAATAAGAACGGAGATTGAGGAAAGAGGAAGAGTTGAAAAAATTGTCCAAACTCCAATCTTCCAATCAGATTTCCCACTATAAAGGTAAAATTAAACTGCATTAAGATTCATTTAGATGTCCCTCCAGAGTCCCATTTGACCTTCTTACCTGCATTAAGATTTGTCGACAACACCCTAAACATAACTATTCCAATTACGTTTTCCCAAAGACAAATTGGAGTTACATATTTCTGGACAGAGGGAATATGTTCTAATATTTGGTAAATTTGAACCCATGTAAACTGTAATACCTAAATAAAACATCCCAAGTAAAAGAGGACCTTAAGCTATAATCCGAATTTTAGATCTATTCTTGGTTATTTATCAGAATTTACTAGCAACATATAAAAACACATACACATATAATAGCTAAAATGTGTCATCAAAAAAGTGTTAATCTCAAAACCTACTTGAGCAATCGAAGATCTGCGATTGTCCTCGGCACCTTCAGCTTCCCATACTCAGCAGCTGGCATTGTCAAATATATGCAAAACAAACCAGTAGAAAAGATCACAAAAACACCAAAAGCAGCCACAAATTCCCACCGATTCAATGGAACCTTCCCCTCCAATTTCGTGCCGATCGGTTTCTTCGTCGTAGGAGAATCTTCAGCATTTTCTTCGTCTATATTCAACCGACTGGTATCAATTAGCAAACTCCTCGGCGCAGCCATTGATGATGCTAAGTTTGGAAGAGAAGTGCAGCGCAAAACTCTAGATTTCATTGCGTTGAATTACTGCCATTGATTGCGTTTTTTAATCAAAAATGACTCGAAAACCACCTAATTTTAGAGTGAATTAAAGTAATTCAGGAGCTTCGGTGAAAACCCCTAATTATTGCAGCAAATGTGAAATCAAATTGACCAAAACTCGGTAATACTGTTTAATTGTAGATCAAATCGAACCCTAGAAATTTTGGGTTCTCACTGGATCGATTTGGGGATTCATAAAAGGGAAGAATTGACGATATAATTGGAGTTCCCAAATCGATCAAACTGGGGCACGGTATTCAAGGAAATATAAATAAGGACGCTTGGAAACATTGCGATTTAGTAGTCCATAAAAGTACGCCCAAAAATAAAAATAAAAACTATACTCCTTTGCCTTCAAAACTATGGCTTGAAATTATTTTTTTACCAACAGTCTTTGGTTTAGTTGATACGTGTCTACGGACTAATTAGTAGACACATTTTTTTTTGTACCGGATTATTGGACATGTTTAATTTTTTGAATTCAAAAAAATTTATAATATTTATTTCAAATAATTTTTTTATAGAATATAGTATTTTAAGTATAATTTGGATATATATAAAAAATTGAATTGTATAAACTGTACAACTATATTCTTGTATATATATCCAAATTACATTTAAAACACGTAAAAATTTCAGTTAGAATAAATACTATATATTTTTTAGGAGTCACCAAAAAAGAAAAAAAAAACTTGGACATGTTCAATTTTTCGATCCAAAAAACATTTCCGCCTACACTTATTGGTCTAGCCCTTGCTATGCAAGAGGTCTAGAGTTCAAATTCCCCACCTCCAAAACTAACATAAAAAAAGTACTGTTAGAGACAAATTATTTTATAAATTGCTGATGGGGTATACTCCATATCAGCATATTGATCAATAAATTATTTCAATATAGTTTTCGGCCCCATACAATATGCTGAGGTAGAGTATGACACATCAGCAGTTTATAAAATAGTTTGTGTATCTAGCATTATTCCCAAAAAAAGGTATAATTTTTTTATACTTGACATTAGACTATTAATTTTAAATATCTTATTTATTTTTAAAAATAAACTTAAGACTATTAATCCCGAAATAATAAAATGACTTGAAGGGGGACTATTAATACCATATCCAACTAGGTATTATAATTTGTGACGCCCCCAAAATAGGTATACACACCTATTTTAAGTCGTCAAATACATGGTACATAATTTAAATACAAACTTAATTTATACAACTGTCGTGCAGAATACGACAACATAAGCTGAGAGTTTTAACACAAATATTGTCTCGTAGACAATATTCAAACTCAAATGAAGTCCTCATTACAATTATTATCACACTATTTTATAGAATAGTGAGGACTATTATAACCACCATCTCGGACCATCACTCCATTCCCCGACTAGTCTTAGCTATATTCTTATTTCTTGAAGATAACAATGAAAGCAAAAGGTGAGCTCAACTAGCCCAGTAAAGAATATTATAACTAAGATAATGCAGAATAAATTATCGTTAGCCTTCAATAGTGTAAAACTGATAGAATACAATAAACAACTAGTTTAACTGCAGCGGAATAAGTAATCTATTAGAAGAGTTAAGTAGAGCATGATATCTACTATCAGCTATGATTTAAAAGTTCATCATTAATATTTTATCGCTGTAACACAGCTCCATAAATAATTCACATCATCGAATTATCCATGCACTACGAGCCAAAGATATTCGTTAGTATCACATTCACAAATTATCCATACACTACGGGCCAATGATATTCGTTATTATCACCAATGGTCATGATCATGCCAACAACTGTCCATCAATGCACTACGACCCAATGAAGATTTTTACTACATCATTTGTAACATTACAGGTCATGATTATACCGATACATAATTCTTGGTCATAATCATACCGATCAACAATTTATCTATGCACTATGGGCCAAAGATGATTTTCATCACAATATAAGTATGGTGATGCTGTTAATGATATAAGAATTCAATTAAAAGAAAGAAAGGATAAATTTTAAAGAGTTACAATTTAATTTATTCAGAGTTCAAGAATGTTCAAATTGTCAACATGATAACTGCTTTGTGAAGTAAAATTCAAGAATAATATTCATATATCAAAAATAATTTAGACAGAAAAGAAATTAATTTTGTCGTGAATAGTACCATAGTGAATAGTTTTCCGTGAATAATACTTCGTGAATAGTATCCCGGCATGAAAAGATTAAAATTTAACAAGAATGTTCAGAAGAATATTTTCGTGAAAAGAAACTAATAAAACATAAATTTTAAGGATATTCTACTAATTTCAAGGAGTATAGAATCAATACTTATCAACATAAGTGTAGAATTAGGAAATGAAATAATATTACTTACATACTACAAAGTATGGAAGAAAATATTATTTCATACGAATATTGAACAAGAATAATATCCCTTACAATTGTTGAACGAAAAATAATATTCCTTACGAATATTGAATGAAGATAATATTCCTTATGAATATTGAACGAAAATAATATTCCTTACAAATATTGAACGAAAATAAATTTTTTTACGAAAACGAAAAATAATATCGTAAGCGAATATGAAATAAATAATATCCCTTATCTTAAAAGGAGAATATTTTTGACTGTTATGACGGGGATATTCTTGAAGAAAATTTGTACTATTTTCTACACTCAAAGCTTTCTTAAACTCAAAAGAAATACGCTCAATATTATAGAAGAAGAATTCTCTGATTCTGATGTGATTTTCATTTCGAAACTAAGCATCCTATTTATAGGAGAATTGTAAGACCCCAACTTTTATGAATAAAGATTAATTTTTCTCTAAATATCATTTCGAATATTATGGTGTGGATTTGATATAATATTATAGTTGTGGGTTATATTTATAATTTTTGCAAAGTAAGAAAGTGGTTATAAAATATTCAATTGGTCGGGGAATATTCGTTTTATCAGGGAATATTCGTACGACGACACAATCATTGGTGGAACCCACAACGAAATAACTGTCGAAATTAGAAAACGACACAAATAACTTTTTATATAAATAACGGCAAAAGTTTTACTGTTAACTGTTGAAATACCTGGTGAAAAAAGTACAGTAATACGCGTGGTTGCATAGTAGCTGTGACACCCCCAAAATAGGTATACAACACCCATTTTGAGTCGTCAAAATACATGGTGCAGAAACAACTACAACTTATTAATACAACATAAAAACTGTGAGTTTAAATACAAATATTGTCATCTAGACAATATCCACACTCAAATAAGTCCTCATTACAATTATTGATATATTATTTTACAAAAATAGTGAGGACTACTAAAACGATTTTCTAGAACCTTCATTCCATACCCCGACTAGTACTCGCTACGTTTTCGCCTCCTGAGAAGAAAAATAGAACAAAAAGAAAAAGGGTGAGCTCAACTAGCCCAGTAAAGAATATTATGACTAAGATAATATAGAACAAATTATCGTTTGTCTTCAACAAGGAAAAATTTAATAGAATACAATAGGCAACAAGTTTTAAATCAATATTCGCAGCGGAAATAATAATTCATTAGAAGAGTTAAATAGATAATGAAATCTACTATCTTCTATATATGAATTTAAAAGTTCATCGTCGATATTTTATCCCTGTAACATCAATAAATATATATCTGGAATCAAATATTCATCTTTGCACTACAGGCTAAAGATATTCATCAGTTGGTCATGTTCATCTCAACACCTGCTCATCTTTTCACTACGGGCCAAAGATATTCATCAGAAATTATTCATCTTTGCACTACAGGCCAAAGATATTCAGTAATATCATCATTTAGGACTGAGGATGATGAAAAATATTTTAAAGAAAACGAATCCAGTGAAACAAAATAACAAATATTAAGAATTCGTATTTCGGTTTATCCATGTCCTAAAAATACCTCATAAGTAATCATAGTGGAGTAAAATTTAAGAATAATCAAAACATGGATACAATCAAAGCTAGTATCCATAATAGATATTTTGGACGAAAAACGAAAATTTAAATTTTCTGTGAATAGTGTCGTATTCGTGAATAGTGTTATATACGTGAATAGTACCGTATACGTGAATAGTAATTCCGACACAAAAAGTTCCAAATTTGATAAAAATTTAGATCAATATTTCGGCATAATGATATTGGAAGAAATAATATCATTTATATATATAAAAAAATCCTTTATCTCGAAAGACAGTACTTCTGACTGGAATATTGGATGTAGAGCTGAAGGGAACTTGCACCGTATAGCAACACTCAAAGTCTTAAAATACTCACAAGAATACGCTCGATAATATAGAGAGAGAAAGAGAGAAAAAACTTTAGTTTTTGGTGTGATTTTCAATTCTAACCTAAGTACCCTATTTATAGGAAAATGTTTAGAACACCAAAGCAGAAAATTTAATAAATTATTAATATCATTAATTTGAATTCCTACGCCCACTTTTTGCTCAAACTTCAGCCACACAAGTAGCCCACCTTACAAAACTTACAAAAAATGTTTTTATTAATAAAAATAAATAAAATTTTTAAAAATTATTTATTTCAGAACTTCAGAACTTCAATAATTCATAATAAATAGTCCTTTTGTCAGAAAAATTTGAACCACATATCCTTTTCATAAGAAATTTCATTATCTACAACTTTGCAGAAGAAAGTTTTTCCAAATTCCAAACAGAAATTGACCAAAATCCACAAACAGGCGATTCTACAGGCTATAATCAAATTTCAGTCAAGAAATAGGCCCACAAACATGTTTAACATGTTTTAAACAACTTTTGCAACAAAAATACTCTTCCTCCTCATATACTTATATATCCCACATTCATTGTAAAAATATCATCTTTATTATATTATAATAATATAATAAAATATTTAAATGAATTATTTTATCAAAAAAGATAAAATATTAATTTTTATCAATTGTCACATTAAAAATTTTCTCCATCTATATCCACATAAAATCAATATTTTTCTCATCATATAAATCAATAATTACTTATTCATAAATAATATTACAGAATCACAATACTGACAACTAGGCAGTTCCCAGGAAAGAGGGGGCTTTCTAATAAGGATTTCTCCTTACTGGCGCGCAATTAGGTGACCAAACCTCTCCTTAGACAGAACTTTCTAGATATTGCCAATAATATTATCTAACAATATTATTCAGATAATATGAATTATTGCTCCGATAATAGAAAATACTGTGCAATGATAATTATTGAAACAACAGTAATATAAAATATTAACGTAGCAATTATTGAATCAATAAAATAAAATATTGAACAGTAATTACTGTAACAATTATTGAGTAGTGCCTTCTTACGTAAGAATCAATAATTGGTGTAATACCGTGTGTTACTGTGCAACAACGCGTATTACTGTGTTTTGACCACCGAGTTTCCAACAGTATTAACAGTAACAACTACGCCGTTATTTATAAACAACTTATACTTATCGTTTTCTTCATCCAATCGCTTTCCGTTATGGGGCCCACAAAAGACTGCGCCGTTGTACGAATATTCCCCGACAGGAAGAATATTCCACGACCAAACGAATATTCCCCGACAACAATGAATATTTTATAACCACTTGCTTATTTAAAATATTTACGCATTTTACCCATAGCTAACCTCATTAATCAATTCAACCCTTACTGTTTCAAAATAATAAATAGAGAAAATTAAATTTCATTTATTAATAATTTGGGGTCTTACAACCTCCCCTCCTTATAAAATTTCGTCCTCGAAATTGACGTGCGTACATGGTATTTCGAAAAGATGAGGATACCTCACTTTCATTTTCGTTTCCAACTCCCAGGTCATTTCCTCAATAGCATGGTTCTTCCACAAAACTTTAACTTGTGGTATGACCTTTGTGCATAGGACATGCTCTTTTCTATCCAAGATCATGACAGGTACCTTCTCGTACGTTAAGTCTTCAGCTATCTCGTTCGGTTCTAACTTAATGACGTGGTTTGGGTCTTTCACATATTTACGAAGCACAGATATATGAAAAATATTATGAACACGAGACATACTTGGAGGTAACGCGAGTCTATAGGCCACATTTTCTACTCGGTCAAGAATCTAAAATGGACCAATAAATCGTGGATTGAGCTTTCCTCTCTTCTCAAATCTTGTAACTCCCTTCCATGGAGCTACACGCAACAATACATGATCCCCAATACTAAATTCTACGTCCTTTCGATGAAGATCCGCATAACTCTTTTGTCGATCATGTGCCGTTTGTGTAAGACCCCGAATTATATGAAATAAAAGTATTCAATTTTTCTTATAATTACTATTTAGTAAATGGTTAAATTGATAAATATTAAAGTTGAGGGTGATATATGAATTTTTTTTTAAAATACACAAGTGGTTATAAAATATTCATTATTTTCGGGGAATATTCGTTTGGTCGTGGAATATTCTTTCTGTTGGGGAATATTCGTACGACGGCGCAGCCATTTGTGGGCCCCATAACAGAATAACTGTCGGGTGAAGAAAATGACAATTTTGAGTTTTTACAAATAACGGCGTAGTTGTTACCGTTAACACTGTTGGAATACCCGGTGGTTAAAATACAGTAATACGCGTTATTGCACAATAACACACGGTATTACACAGTATTTTTGAATTATTGATCCTTACGTAAGAAGACACTACTCAATAATTATTACAGTAATTACTGTTCAATATTTTATTTTATTGATTCAATAATTGCTGCGTTGATATTTTATATTATTGTTACTCAATAATTGTCACTGCACATCATCTCCATTATCAGATCAATAATTCATATTATTTAGAATAATATTATTAGATAGCATTATTGACAATGTCTAGAAAGTTCTGTCTAAGGAGAGGTTTGGTCATCTAATTGCGCGCCAGTAAGGAGAAATCCTTATCGGAAAGCCCCCTCTTTCCTGGGAACGGCCTGGTTGTCATAAATGTGATTCTGTAATATTATTTGTGAATAATTAATTATTGATCTATATGATAATGAAATATTTATTTGATGTGGATATAAATGAGGGATATATTTTTGTGGTTAAAAATGAGGAAGTTAATGTTAAGGTATTTTATCTGTATTTTTGTCGGAACAGAGGTATTGAAAATCAAATTAGGGTTTTTAAGATATTTTGCGAGGGTTATAATTTTTAATCCGACCGTTGGATCGTGGTAATATTTGGATATGTTATACATATATAAGTTGAGTATATGTCCACAAATTTTGAACCGTTAAAAATAAACGTATGATTTGTTATAAATTTTACGAGATGACTGGTTCAGAAATTGTTGAATTTTCGGAGTTAATCATTTTGGTAGAAAATTCTAGAATTGGTGGGCCCCACTCTTGGTTGGTGAAGAAATGTGCTGAGATTTTTATTCAAATGTGGTGGGTGAGAATAGTAGTAGGTAAAGCCATCAGGTTACAGGTTAAGTCTGATTCGGCGTGCTAACATTTTTCTATAAATAGAGGGCTAAGTTAGAATTGAAAAACACACCAGAATTCATAAGTTTTCTCTCTTTCTCTCTCTAGATTATTGAGTGTATTTTATGAGTATTTAGATACTCTGTGAGTTTCTATTCATCAGTGCAAGTTTCCTTCAGCCTTATACCGATCAGAAGTACTGCTTTTTTGAGGTAAGGGATAGTAAGGGATTTTAAGGGTTGTTATGTTTTTCAGTTTCGTAATTTTTCTGACCTTCAAAAATTCTGAAAAAATTTGAAATGATATTTTGATGAGTTTTATTGATTGTGTCCAAACATAGTGATTTTTGGATGTATAGACTAAGAGCTATAAATTTTACGTGAAAAGACTATTTTAAAAGTAATCGCTTATAACTCCTTGTGGTTAACTCCAAAATTGATGAAATTTTTATTGGGAGTACATGTATATGATAGGAGTATACTCTGTGAATTTCAGAATTTTTAGATAAAAGTATAATTTTTGATAAATGTCTAAATATTCGGCTATTTTGGCCATATGAAAAATAGTAAATGACTTTTAAAAATTCTGAGAAAAATATATGTTCACTATGGGACTATATTATACTAAATCTCAGAAAATAAATATTTTTGGAACTGATTTAGTATTTTTCATGAAAATGGTCTAGTTATAAGTAAATGAATTAAATATGTTTTGTGAAGTAAGAAAATTAGAAAATAGGATTTTATGGCTTGAGAATCCTATATGAGGTATATGCAGATTTTTGATGAGGGTTTTTGGTTATTGGTGATGAAATCTTATGAGTTTGGCATTTTAAGATGATTAAATGCATTATTTAGTAAAGTGTAAACAATTAAAATAAATTGTTTATAAGCTTAAGAAATATTATTCTATCAATATCATTATACCGAAATATTGGTATGTATTTTATTGTAGAATTTCTACCTTTTTGTATTGAGTTATTATTCACGAGTTACTATTCACGAGTTACTATTCACGAAAAAATTGGTTTCTTTTTCTAACCAAATTATAGTTGATTTACGAATATTACTCTTGAGATTAAAACTATATGTTGATCATATTATTTTATTATTATATATAACATTTTTATAACCCTAATGATGATATTTCTCTTTGACTTGAGTGTAAAGATGGATAGATTTTTGGTATGATCATAACTATGGGTTCTCTTTGACCAGTAGTGCAAAGTTGAATTGTTGATTGGTATGATCATGACCATTGAATTTATAAGTGAATATCTTTAGCTTAAGTACAAAAGTGAATTGATCAACATGGTTATAATTATTGTTTATATAAATTCTGAAATGATTATATATTTCTTTGAGATATTAATATATTTGGCCTGTAGTGCAAATATGAACTGTTGATGAATATATTTGGCTGTAGTACAAATATGAACTGTTGAGGAATATCTTTGGCCTGTAGTGCAAAGATGAATTATTGATGAATATCTTTGGCCTGTAGTGCAAAGATGAATTGTTGATGAATATCTTTGGCCCGTATTGCAAAGATGACATGTTGTTGAATATCTTTGGCCAGTAGTGCAAAGATGAACAGATGTTGAGATGAACATGACCAACTGGTGATACAAATGAATATCTTTGGCCGTAGTGCAAAGATGAAGTTATTAGTATGATTATGAACATGAAATGTGATTTGGTGTAACCATGATCTTTGATGTTTCAGGTAAAGATAGGTGATGAAAATTATCTTCGTCCTGGATGAGAAGAAGAATTTAGAACTACAGTTATGATTATGAGTTATTCATATAATTGTGACAACCCGGAAATTTGGACAATTTTATAAAATCTTAAAAGATTGAATAAAGGTTATAAGATGAACCTAGACAGAAAATAAGTGTATGGATTTGATATTTCTGTAAAGGAATTTTAAGGATTTCAAAATTTTTGGAGAAGAACTTGAATGATTTGATAGACTACAAGTGATAGTCTGATAATGAGGTATATGTTTAGTGTATGAGTTCATAAGATTATGTGTATGTGATTCTAGTATTTTAATTATATACTAGTGACCTAATCTAAGAGATTTGTGGACCATGTCTCAATTTATTAAATTATTTTGTATTAATATGTGAGTAAGTTGAATTAAGGATTAAGTTATGTAACCTAATATATATATTAGGTGTGATAATTAAATAACCTAAGAGGTTATGATACGGGAGAATATTAGTATATAAATTATATACTAATTCTAAGAGATTTAATTTATATATCTCAACTAATTAATTTCATAACGTAATTATAGCAAGTCTAATAGGGTTAATATTGCTAAGGATGACAAGTAATTTAAACTAGCCCAATAATTTATTTAAACATTGGACTTATAGATAATTTGATTGTTAAGCTAGCCCAATATTAAATTTAGTGGGCAAATATGCTAGTAGCACAAGTATTTAATTGTGGAGGCCCAAGTTCATGTTAATTAGTAAGCCAAACTAGTTAATTAAAAGCTCCAAAAGAATTAAATGAGTGGCCCAACTTTTAGCCTAATTGAGAAAGGGTATTTTGGACCTTGTGTATACTAAATAGGAGATAAAAAGAAAGCCAAGATTGGTAGGATAAGGCCACATGGCCGGATGTGTAGATAAGGAAAAGGAGGGGAGATGAATGTGATGATTATTTCACTTTAGTTGGTGACAACTCATTCCATGTGTCACTTGTTTATTTCACCAACACTTATGTTTATTCTTGCAAGCAACCTTATAATAATGAAGAAAGAGAAAGCAAGAGTGAGTTGTTGGGAGATTAATATTAGATATACAATTATATCTATACAATTTACTACTAAACCCCACAAAAACCCATTCCATTTCTCTCTCATCTCTTATTAGCTAACTCAAAGAAAACCAAATAGAGAGAGAAAGAAGAGAGGCAATTTTCGGCAGCTCCAAGAGGTGAGAGAGAGAGGTTTTGATCTTCAAGCTAACCAAGATCATCATCTACTTTGATGGATTAAGAAAAGCTAGCAAGATATCAAGGTATAAATCACTTTTTTTTCTAAGTTATTCTTAGTTGTTTAAATGAAAACTTGGATTGATGATTTCAAACTTCAAAACTCTAGATCTACATGATCTAGAGTGTGTTAGGTGTGGATCTATCCATCTTGTGTGTTAAAAGTTAGATCTAAAGTATGAAATGGAAACTAGTTTTTCAAAAGGGTGGAAAACTCTAATTTTTCTTAGCCTCGATTGTGTTAATCTTGTGTTTGATGATTGTTTGATGAAATAGATCATGTATTATGGTAGAATCATGGGTATATGAAGTATTAGTAGGTATTATGATGAGTGATGTTGGATATTATGAGAAAACATTAAAGTTTTCTTAGAAGACATCAAGAGTTAAAAATCAGTTTTTGGTGAAAACGAAACATGAAATTCAAATGACCATATCTCCTATTGTATTTCGAATTTTTGAGTGTGGTCAAGTCCTAGAGTTAGATCTATAAGTTTTCTAACATCTCCAAGTGGAATCACTGAAAAAGGAGTTGTATATTTCCGTATGGACTATTTTTCGCAAAAGACTCCAAAACTGCAAAACGCCAAAATGCTTCTGCCCAAAATTTTAAAAGGGCAATTTCGGCCACTTAATTTGCCAGAAAAATTCCGGCCTTTTGGGACATGAAAATATATGGTATTAAGTACCTCATGTCCAAAAATGAGCTAATTCCGACTTAAAATGAGCAAGTTATGACCATTTCAATTTCTGTGATTTTTTGACGAAAATCGCTATAACCGGAGTTCTATAACTCCGATGGCCACGAAATTTAAACTGTGGGCTCACGTTAAGACGTATAAGATTGTGTCAAGAGATGAGAATTTCTGGAGTTAAGCACGATGTAGCTAATTTCTTAAGGAATTAACTAAAAAATAATTTTTGAAAAATACCAAAGGAAGTTGGAAAATTATGGAAAAATACTTTTTGTGTATGATATACATGTATATAATCATGGCCAAGAGATAGAAAAATAATAAGTTGTTTTGGTATTTTTGTAAAAAGGATATGGAATCCAGCTTGCTGGATTAGGAAATCTGATGAATCCAGCTTGCTGGATTGAAAAAAGTTTACTGAATTGAATATTTGTTGAATCCAGTTTGTTGGATCGCGATCTAGTTTGCTGGATTTGGAATCCAGTTAGCTGGATTGTAGTTTGGGTTGTTAGATTTTGAATCCAGGTGGCTGGATTAGTATTTAACTTATTAGATGTTAAAGAATAACTTGTGAAATGAAAAAGCGAGTGGTAAATCATAATGTATATGATATAGTGATTGAAGAATTATCAAATGATGATAATAATACTAACGTTGTAAGGTTTTATCTATTATTTAATTATGTGATTAAGTGTTAGATAATTGATTGATTAAGTAATAGTATTATGAGTTAATAAGTATGTTATGCTAATTCAAAGATCAATCTTATAATTGATAGGTCTTTCATAAGAGATTACATTATATTGCTTAGTGGTAATCAGCGGTTCAGGCAAGTTTCCTAACTCAACCATGAGTTGTAATTTCAAAGCATGTTAGTGAATAGTTGTTGTTGATTATCCACGTCTATATTGATTATTGATTCGCACGTTGTGCATATTGTAAATGTTCATCAGGTATGAAAGGCTGATCACCTTCATTACCATTTGGTTCAGTTAATCTGTTCATGTTTATGCTTGACCATTCATTTTCATTGACTTGGTCGTTCAGCTAAGAAAATTTGTTCATGCTCTTTCACAATGTTTATATTGTTGAAAGTTAGCTAGCTTATTGTTCAATTCTTTCAATCATGATATATCCTCAAATAAATTCAAACTTGCTGGGCAAATTTGATGCTCACCCTTGCTATATCATGATAAAATTTTCAGATTTAGAGGAAAGCTCGAGTAAAGACAGAAGTAAAGGCAAAGTGCAAGGCTAAATTATGATGCAGTTAGATTTATTAAATCTTCTGACGAAAATAGTATTGTAAACATTTAAGATATTGAATGTATATATTAAGTTAAGGTTGTAGACCTTGGGAATGATGTGAAAAAGTTTAATGTATAAACAATTTATGTTTATATCTTCCGCAATAGTTATAGAAATAGTATACCAGATCCTTGGTGATTAGGACCGGGATTTGGGGATGCTACAATAATTGTGGACCAGAATTGTGGATTGATGTTACAGGGATAAAATATTGTTGGAGAATTTTTAACATGGAGAAGATAATAGACTTTATAGTCTATTTGACTCTTCTAATGGATTGCTCGTTCCGCTGCAGCTATGGTTGAAATTTTTATCATCTACCATATGTTCTAAATCTCTGATTTATTACTGATGAAGACTATTGATAATTTATTTATCTTTAGTCATGATATTCTTTACTGGGCTAGTTGTGCTCACCCTTTTGTTTCACAATTCCTTTCAGGTAATAAGAGTGTAGCTGGGTCGAGCGGGGGTAACAAGGGAATAGAACGGTGGTCATCATTTAGTAGTTATATTTGGTGAAGAAAATAGGGTGAGGCGAACCCAACGTTGGAAGGGTGTTTCGTCACTATCATACAAGATGTCTAATGACATACAACCTCGTGTCATCATAAGACAGGGTTGTGCTCATCCACTTGCTGAGTATATCTACGAGCACTACCTATATAATCTTGGTATTTGTTTGAAGTATAATTCTCAATTAGAGACAGTGGAGATAATGATAAGTCAAGAGAAGACTCACCATTGGGAAGAATATGATAGTAATCTTCTCGTTTTTCTTTGGGGTTTATTTGGTCAACCAAGGATAATTCTGTGGCCATATGATATCTATCATAACCTAGAAGCATGACCTCCCATGTACGAAGGTTTTCTTGAGCACTTCCCAAAGATTCTAGTTTCTAAAACAGTTTTTGACTGTACTTTTATGTAAGATACCTTTGTGAAGTGCTGATACATGATGGTGTCCAATGTCACATTTAGTATATATTTGTATCCAAACTCACAGCATATGTGTTGTTGTATTTTGTACGACAATTGTTGTAATAAAGTTGTAGTTATTTTCTATACCATGTATTTGACGACTCAGAATGGGTTAGGTGGAATGGACCTATTTTGGGGTTGTCACAGGTGGTATCAGAGCTTAGGGATATGATCTCTGGCGGAGATCGGAAAATACTACTAGGAGGGGAGAGATGAGTAAATCCTTCGCTAGTGTGTCCTACCTAAGCTTATTTGTTGGTCAGTCATAATATCGGGATATTATGTGATATGTTAATTTGTTTAATTAACCATTGTTTTATTGCAGTATTTGAGAATGGCAGTTGAGAATGCTAACAATGGAGTGAATGAGACTGTGGGAATACCTCTAATCACTTACCGTGATAATGTGATGTCAGACGAAGAAGGAATTAGAGATATCCATATGGTGAGTGAAGAATTGATAGTTGCACCCGAGATAGTCGCAGAGGTAACAGCTGAGACTGAGGAAGAAGAGGAAGAAGAAGTACTTGAGGAGAGTTTATTAGAGGTATTATATGATCAAAATGTAGAATTTTAAAATCGTATTCATGAGTTAGAAGAGCAAGCAAAAGAACGACAGGCGGTCGTGGAACAGAAGGATGCAACAATTCAAGCTTGTGTTACCCAATATGTGATGCTTGAACAGAAGTATTTTTTGGCAGAGTATAAGATGATAAAAATGGAATCTGAGTTGAAAGAAGAAAAAACTGAATGAGTGAGAATAAGTGATGCATGGGCAAAAGCCGCACGACACGTAGATATTGTGGAAAGAGATGTTCGATCTAAGAAGGCTAAAATAGATGATATGAATTTTTCTTTTTGGAAAGCAATTGGGAGAACCCAACATCGAGTTTTGAATTACCCTGTACATAGCGGTCAACCTGAATCCGATATGGATTGAAGATTGATGATTCAGATCATGAATGAGGAATACGAAGAGGCAGTTGAGGGAGGAATATGTTCTATAGAAAGGTATAATCCAACGGTAATGATGATGCCAAATGCTGCTCCAGACAAGTCAAAGCCGAGTAGTTCGAGGGATGGCGGTTATCATGACTTCCCAACAAATGAGGAACCCAAATGAAGTTATCATGGGAGATTAGCAATGGAGAAATCATGATGATCTGAGAGATAGAATCTGAAATGGAAGCAATGTATTCTCAACTCTTCGAAATATCAGGTACGTAAATTTCGGGGACGAAATTTCATAAGGGAGATTGTAAGACCCCGAATTTTATGAAATAAAAGTATTCAATTTTTCTTATAATTACTATTCAGTAATTGGTTAAATTGATAAATGTTAAAGTTAAGGGTGATATATGAATTTTTTTTCAAAATACACAAGTGGTTATAAAATATTCATTGTTGTCGGGGAATATTCGTTTGGTCGTGGAATATTCTTTCTGTCGGGGAATATTCGTACGACGGCGCATCCATTTGTGGGCCCCATAACAGAATAACTGTCGGGTGAACAAAACGACAAATTTGAGTTTTTACAAATAATGGCGTAGTTGTTACCGTTAACATTGTTGGAATACCCGGTGGTTAAAATACAGTAATACGCGTTATTGCACAGTAGCACACGGTATTGTACAGTATTTTTGAATTATTGATCCTCACGTAAGAAGACACTACTCAATAATTGTTACAGTAATTACTGTTCAATATTTTATTTTATTGATTCAATAATTACTGCGTTGATATTTTATATTATTGTTGCTCAATAATTGTCACTGCACATCATCTCCATTATCAGATCAATAATTCATATTATTTAGAATAATATTATTAGATAGCATTATTGACAATGTCTAGAAAGTTCTGTCTAAGGAGAGGTTTGGTCATCTAATTGCGCGCCAGTAAGGAGAAATCCTTATCGGAAAGCCCCCTCTTTCCTGGGAACGGTCTGGTTATCATAAATGTGATTCTATAATATTATTTGTGAATAATTAATTATTGATCTATATGATAAGGAAATATTTATTTGATGTGGATATAAATGAGGGATATATTTTTGTGGTTAAAAATGAAGGAGTTAATGTTGAGGTGTTTTATCTGTATTTTTGTCGGAACGGAGGTATTGAAAATCAAATTAGGGTTTTTAAGATATTTTGCGAGGGTTATAATTTTTAATCCGACCGTTGGATCGTGGTAATATTTGGATATGTTATACATATATAAGTTAAGTATATGTCCATAAATTTGAACCGTTAAAAATGAACGTATGATTTGTTATGAATTTTACGAGATGACTGGTTCAGAAATTGTTGAATTTTCGGAGTTAATTATTTTGGTGAAAAATTCTAGAATTGGTGGGCCCCACTCTTGGTTGGTGAAGAAATGTGCTGAGATTTTTATTCAAATATGATGGGTGGGAATAGTAGCAGGTAAAGCCATCAGATTACAGGTTAAGTCTGATTCGGCGTGCTAATATTTTCCTATAAATAGAGGGCTAAGTTAGAATTGAAAAATACACCAGAATTCATAAGTTTTCTCTCTTTCTCTCTGTAGATTATTGAGTATATTTTGTGAGTATTTAGATACTCTGTGAGTTTCTATTCATCAGTGCAAGTTTCCTTCAGCCTTATACCGATCAGAAGTACTGCTCTTTTGAGATAATGGATAGTGAGGGATTTTAAGGGTTGTTATGTTTTTCAGTTTCGTAATTTTTCTGACCTTCAAAAATTCTGAAAAAATTTGAAATGATATTTTGATGAGTTTTATTGATTGTGTCCAAACATAGTGATTTTTGGATGTATAGACTAAGAGTTATGAATTTTACGGGAAAAGACTATTTTAAAAGTAACCGCTTATAACTCCTTGTGGTTAACTCCAAAATTGATAAAATTTTTATTGGGAGTACATGTATATGATAGGAGTATACTCTATGAATTTCAGAATTTTTAGATAAAAGTATAATGTTTGATAAATGTCTAAATATTCGGCTATTTTGGCCATATGAAAAATAGTAAATGACTTTTAAAAATTCTGAGAAAAATATATGTTCACTATGGGACTATATTATACTAAATTCCAGAAAAGAAATATTTTTAGAACTGATTTGGTATTTTTCATGAAAATAGTCTAGTTATAAGTAAATGAATTAAATATGTTTTGTGAAGTAAGAAAATTAGAAAATAGGATTTTATGGCTTGAGAATCCTATATGAGGTATATGCAGATTTTTGATGAGGGTTTTTGGTTATTGGTGATGAAATCTTATGAGTTTGACATTTTAGGATGATTAAATGCATTATTTAGTAAAGTGTAAACAATTAAAATAAATTGTTTATAAGCTTAAGAAATATTATTCTTTCAATATCATTATACTAAAATATTGGTATGTATTTTATTGTGGAATTTTTACCTTTTTGTGTCGAGTTACTATTCACGAGTTACTATTCATGAGTTACTATTCACGAGTTACTATTCACGAAAAAATTGGTTTCTTTTTCTAACCAAATTATAGTTGATTTACTAATATTACTCTTGAGATTAAAACTATATGTTGATCATATTGTTTTATTATTATATATAACATTTTTATAACCCTAATGATGATATTTCTCTTTGACTTGAGTGTAAAGATGGGTAGATTTTTGGTATGATCATAACTATGGGTTCTCTTTGACAAGTAGTGCAAAGTTGAATTGTTGATTGGTATGATCATGACCATTGAATTTATAAGTGAATATCTTTAGCTTAAGTGCAAAGGTGAATTGATCAACATGGTTATAATTATTGTTTATATAAATTCTGAAATGATTATATATTTCTTTGAGATATTAATATATTTGGCCTGTAGTGCAAATATGAACTGTTGATGAATATATTTGGCCGTAGTGCAAATATGAACTGTTGAGAAATATCTTTGGCCTGTAGTGCAAAGATGAATTATTGATGAATATCTTTGGCCCGTAGTGCAAAGATGACATATTGTTGAATACCTTTGGCCAGTAGTACAAAGATGAACAGATGTTGAGATGAACATGACCAACTGGTGATACAAATGAATATTTTTGGCCGTAGTGCAAAGATGAAGTTATTAGTATGATTATGAACATGAAATGTGATTTGGTGTAACCATGATCTTTGATGTTTCAGGTAAAGATAGGTGATAAAAATTATCTTCGTCCTGGATGAGAAGAGGAATTTAGAACTACAGTTATGATTTTGAGTTATTCATATGATTGTGGACCAGAATTGTTGATTGATGCTACAGGGATAAAATATTATTGATGAATTTTTAACATGGAGAAGATAATAGACTTTATAGTCTATTTGACTCTTCTAATGGATTGCTCGTTCCGCTGCAGCTATGGTTGAAATTTTTATCATCTACCATATGTTCTAAATCTCTGATTTATTACTGATGAAGACTATTGATAATTTATTTATCTTTAGTCATGATATTCTTTACTGGGCTAGTTGTGCTCACCCTTTTGTTTCACAATTCCTTTCAGGTAATAAGAGTGTAACTGGGTCGAGCGGGGGTAACAAGGGAATAGAACGGTGGTCATCATTTAGTAGTTATATTTGGTGAAGAAAATAGGGTGAGACGAACCCAACGTTGGAAGGGTGTTTCGTCACTATCATACAAGATGTCTAATGACATACAACCTCGTGTCATCATAAGATAGGGTTGTGCTCATCCACTTGCTGAGTATATCTACGAGCACTACCTATATAATCTTGGTGTTTGTTTGAAGTATAATTCTCAATTAGAGACAGTGGAGATAATGATAAGTCAAGAGAAGACTCACCATTGGGAAGAATATGCTAGTAATCTTCTCGTTTTTCTTTGGGGTCTATTTGGTCAACCAAGGATAATTCTGTGGCCATATGATATCTATCATAACCTAGAAGCATGGCCTCCCATGTACGAAGGTTTCCTTGAGTAGTTTCCAAAGATTCTAGTTTCTAAAACAGTTTTTGACTGTACCTTTATGTAAGGTACCTTTGTGAAGTGCTGATACATGATGGTGTCCAATGTCACATTTGGTATATATTTGTATCCAAACTCACAGCATATGTGTTGTTGTATTTTGCACGACAATTGTTGTAATAAAGTTGTAGTTATTTTCTATACCATGTATTTGACGACTCAGAATGGGTTGGGTGGAATGGACCTATTTTGGGGTTGTCACAGTTTGTATACGTTGTCGAATCATTTGGATCTTTTCCGTAGTCATACGTACCAACTCGGGTCCCAACAATGTTGCTTCTCCCACCTCATCCCAACATATTGGAGAGCAACACTTTCGTCCATATAATGCTTCAAATGGAGCCACACCTATACTTGCCTGATAACTGTTGTTGTAAGAGAATTCCACCAATGATAGGTACTTATCTCAACTCCCTTTGAAATCTAGGACACAAAGTCTTAATAAATCTTTAAGAGTTTGAATAGTCCTCTCTGATTGCCCGTCCGTTTGAGGATGGTATGCCGAACTGAATCGTAAATTCGTACCCATAGCTTTTTGCAAGCTAACCCAAAATCTTGAAGTGAATCTTGGGTCACGATCCGAAACTATGGATGCTGGCATACTCTCATCTACGTACATACGAGCAAGACGTTCAAGGGAATAAGTCTCCCATATCGACAAGAAATGAGCAGACTTGGTTAATCTATCAACAATAAACCAAATAACATTTATGCCTTGAGAAACTGTGGGAAGACCCATAACAAAATCCATGGTAATGTGTTCCCACTTCCATTTCGGAATCTCAAGTGGTTGCAATGGGCCCTTAGGCACTTGATGCTTCGCCTTTACACGTTGACAAGTTAAACACCTCGAGATAAACTTTACAATCTCTCTCTTCATATTGTTTCACCAAAATGTATGTCGAAGATCACGATACATTTTGGTACTTCCAGCATGGATTTGCAAATGGTGTATTGTGTGCCTCCATCATGATCTTGTACTTCAAATCAAAATCATTAGGAACATAAAGTCTGGAGTGGACTCGAAGTATTCCTTCTTCATCGATTCTTGCTTCTGGAATAGCACCTCCTTGCACTTTCTTCTTCATACGCACCAGCTCCGGGTCTGTGGCTTGAGCAACTTTAACTTTTTCGATTAAAGTTGGTTCTATACATATAGTTAATGTGACGCCCCCAAAATTAGGTATACATCACCCATCTTGGGTCGTCAGATACATGGTACAGAATAAAAATACAACTTACTTATACAATTGTCGTGTACAATACGACAAAACATAACTGTGAGTTTGAATACAATTATTGTAACGACCCCAAAATAGGTCCATTCCATCCAACCTATTCTGAGTAGCCAAATACATGGTACAGAAAACAACTCCAACTTTATTACAACAATTGTCGTGCAAAATACAACAACACATATGCTGTGAGTTTGGATACAAATATATACCAAATGTGACTCATATTTCAACCGTGGACAGCACCTCACAATGACCCCTTACATAAAGGTATAGTCAAAAACTGTTTTAGAAATTAGAATCTTTGAGAAGTGCTCAAGGAAACCCTTGTACATGAGAGACCATGCTTCTAGGTTGTGATAGATATCATATGCCCACAGAATTATCCTTGGTTGACCTAATAGACCCCAAAGAAAAACGAGAAGATTACTATCATATTCTTTCCAATGGTGAGTCTTCTCTTGATATATCATTATCTCCACTGTCTCTAATTCAGAATTATATTTTAAACAAACACTAAGATTATATAGGTAGTGCTCGTAAAGATACTCAGCAAGTGGATGAGCACAATTCTGTCTTATGATGACACTAGGTTGTATGTCATTAGACATCTTATATGATTGTGACAAAACACCCTTCTAACATTGGGTTCGCCTCACCCTCAACAGCTATAGACCACCGTTCTATTTCCCTGTTATCCCCCACTCGACCCAGCTACACTTTTATTACCTGAAAGGAATTGTGAAACAAAAGGGTGAGCACAACTAGCTCAGTAAAGAATATCATGACTAAAGATAAATAAATTATCAATAGCATTTAACAGTAATAAATCAGAGATTTAGAACATATGGTAGATGATAAAACTTTTCAACCATAGTTGCAGCGGAACGAGCAATCCATTAGAAGAGTCAAATAGACTATAAAGTCTATTATCTTCTCCATGTTAAAAATCCACCAACAATGTTTTATCCCTGTAACATCAATCAACAATTCTGGTCCACAATCATATGAATAACTCATAATCATAATTGTAATTCTAAATTACTCTTCGCACCCAGGACGAAGATAATTTTCATCACATGTCTTTACCTGAAACATCAAAGATCATGGTTATACCAAATCACAGTTCCTATTCATAATCATACTAACAATTTCATCTTTGCACTATGGCCAAAAATATTCATCAACAGACCATCTTTGCACTACAGGCCAAAGATATTCAACAGGTCATCTTTGCACTACGGGCCAAAGATATTTATCAACAATTCATCTTTACACTACAGGCCAAAGATATTCCTCAACAGTTCATATTTGCACTACAGGCTAAATATATTCATCAAAAATTCATATTTGCACCACAGGCCAAATATATTAATATCTCATAGAAATATATAATCATTTCAGAATTTATATAAACAATAATTATAACCATGTTAATCAATTCATCTTTACACTTAAGCTAAAGATATTCAATTATAAATTCAATGGTCATGATCATACCAGTTAACAATTCATCTTTGCACTACAGGTCAAAGATATTCCTCAGTCACGATCATACCAATAATTTACCCATCTTTACACTCAAGTGAAAGAGAAATTCAACATCAGGGTTATAAAAATGTTATATATGATAATAAAAATAATATTATCAATAATTGCATTTATTTTCAAGAGCAACAATCATAAATCAACGATAATTTGGTCAGAAAAAGAAACTAATTTTTTTCTCGTAAAAAGTAACTCGTGAATAGTAACCCCGACTCAAAAAGGTAGAAATTTCACAATAAAATATATACCAATATTTCAGTATAATGATATTGAAAGAATAACATCATTATGAAGAATATAGCATCCCTTAATATCCCTTACTATCCCTTTCCTCAAAAGAGCAGCACTTCTGACTGGATATCGGATATGACGCTGAAGGAAACTTGCACTGATGAATAGTAACTCACCAAGTATCTAAATACTCACAAAATACACTCGATAATCTAGAGAGAAAAAGAGAGAAAACTTATGAATTCTGGTGTGATTTTCAATTCTAACTTAGCCCTCTATTTATAGGAAAATGTTAGCACGCCGAAGCAGACTTGACCTGCTACCTGATGGCTTTACCTGCAACTATTCCACCCACCAAAAATTAGCCATCTTCCCCAACAACTAAAAGTGGGGCCCACCCATTTTTAGAATTTTCTACCAAAATTATTTATAAACCTAATTTCCGAATCAGTTACCTCTTAAAATTCATAACAAATTATTCGTTCATTTTTAACGGTTCAAAATTTGTGAACATATACTCAACTTATATATGCATAACATATCCAAAAATCACAACGATCCAACGATCGGATCAAAAATTATAACTCACGCAATATATCTCAAGAACACTGATTATCGAATTATAAATCCTTCGGACCAGTTTCATTCAAAAATTCACCATGAAATATCCACAAAGAATTTTTGGGTGATTCTAAATTCTACGGTTAACTTACTTCCAGGGCTTTCTTTTGATATATGGCTCATCTCCTAACTCATTATACACAAAGAGTTATAGATTTTATAAAATCAAGTAATAAACTAATTTTTCTGAAAATCACATATTTTGTTCTCCATTTCGATAAAATACTGATAAAACACCTCATCATTAATTCCTTCATTTATAACCACATAAATAAATCCATCATTTATATCCACATCAAATAAATATTTCCTTATTATATAAATAAATAATTAATTATTCATAAATAATATTACAGAATCACAATTATGACAACCAGGCAGTTCCCAGGAAAGAGGGGGTTTTTCGATAAGGATTTCTCCTTACTGGCGCTCAATTAGATGACCAAACCTCTTCTTAGACAGAACTTTCTAGACATTATCGATAATGCTATCTAATAATATTATTCTAAATAATATGAATTATTGACCTGATAATGGAGATGATGTGCAGTGACAATTCTTGAGCAATAATAATATAAAATATCAACGCATCAATTATTGAATCAATAAAATAAAATATTGAACAGCAATTACTGTAATAATTATTGAGTAGTGCCTTCTTACGTAAGGATCAATAATTCAAAAATACTGTGTAAAACTGTGTGCTACTGTGCAAACACGCGTATTACTGTATTTTAACCACCGGGTATTCCAACAGTGTTTACTACGCCATTATTTATAAAAACTCAATTTTGTCGTTATCTTCATCTGACAGTTATTCTGTTATGGGGCCCACAAATGGCTGCGCCGTCGTACGGATATTCTCGACAAAAAGAATATTCCACGACCAAACGAATATTCCCCGACAACAATGAATATTTTATAGTCACTTGCGTATTTTGTAAAATTTGCATATTTCACCCATAACTTTAAACTTTTATCAATTTAACCATTTACCGAATAATAATTATAAGAAAAATTGAATAATTTTATTTCATAAAATTCGGGGTCTTACAATTATTGTCTACTAGAGACTATACAAACTCAAAAGGAGTCCTCATTACAATTATTGTCACACTATTTAACAGAATAGTGAGGACTACTAATACTATCATCTGGTCCATCACTCCGTTCTCCGACTCGTTCCAGCTATATTCTCATTTCCTGAAGAGATCAGTGAAAGAAAGGGTGAGCTCAACTAGCCCAGTAAGAAATATTATGACTAAGATAATGCAGAATAAATTATCATTAGCCTTCAACAGTGTTAAACTGATAAAATATAACAAACATCAAGTTTAACTGCAGCGGAACAAGCAATCCATTAAAAGAGTCAAGTAGAAAATAAAATCTACTATCTTCTATGATTTAAAAGGTTTTTCAACACTGTTATCGCTGGGACTCAGCTTAATAAAATAATCCACATCATCGAATCACCCTTGCAATACGGCCAAGGATGTTTGTGTATTCATTAATAGTCATGATCATGCCAACAACTGTCCATCAATGCACTACGGGCCAATGAGGACTTTTACCACATCATTTGTAATATTACGGTCATGATTATACCGAATAATCCCTGGTCATAATCATACCAAGTCCATCTATGCACTACAGGCCACAGATGACTTTCAACATTTTATAAACATGAGGATGATGACAATGATATAAGAATTCAATAAAACAAGTTCAAGAATTAATTTATTCAAGAATTAACAACGTCCAAATTGTCAACATGATACTGCTTTGTGGAGTAAAATTTAAGAATGCTTAGAAGAATATTTTCATGAAAAGATACTGGATGAAACGCAATTATCAAGGATATTCCATAAATTTCATGGAGTATAGAAGTCAAAACTTAACCAACTGAGTATAATAAAGAATGGAATAACAAAAGAAATCACCATGCATGCGATAGACCGCACAGACAGGTTATTCCAACAGAATAATAAATAATGGAACCAGGTCCGGCGTAAAACGCACAGACAGGATATTCCAACAGAATAATAATAAAGACGGAACCAGGTCCGGTGTAAAACACAAAGACAGGATGTTCCAACAGAATAATAATAAAGACGAAACCAGTTCAGGTGTAAAACATACAGACATGGTGTTCTAACAGAATAATAATAAAGACGGAACCAGGTCTGGTGTAAAACACACAGACAGGATGTTCCAACAGAATAATAATAAAGACGGAACTAGGTTCGGTGTAAAAAACACAGACAGGATGTTCCAACAGAATAATAAAAGAATGTCACCAAGTATAGGGTAGACCGAATATACAGGTTATTCCAACAGAATAATAAGAAATAGAATAACAACAGTTCTCTTCATGAATACGAAAGAATAACACCCCTTACCGTTTTAAAGAAGAACTGAAATAAGGAAGTAGTTAAGTAGCAGAATACTTTTCTTCTCTCTATAGTTTCTCTCTCTAGAATTCAGTGAATTCGTAAGAAATAATGAAGGAATGAGCTGCTATTTATAGAAAAATAGAATGTATAGTAACTAATCCATGAACGGTCGAGATTGATTACTTTAATCTGACGGTCCATATTTAAAGAAAAATCTTTTAAATAAAATATAATATATTCTATTTATAGAATAACTTTAATAAAGTATTCTGTTTTATATAAAAAGAAGTTTCTGTTTTATTACGTTAATAATACGAATAAAACAAAACTTCATTATCGCTAAATAATTCATATTATTAACTGACAATAATTGAATCAAACTGAGTGACTTTTCACATAAGCATTAATAATCAATACCGTGTGCTACTATGCAACCACACGTATTACTGTACTTTTACTACCGAGTAGTTCAACAGTATCAATGGTAAAACTTTCGCCGTTATTTTTAATAAAATATTTTTGTCGTTTTCTCAATCCGACAATAATTCCGTTGTGGGGTCCACCAATGATTGTGCCGTTGTACGAATATTCCTTGTTAAAACGAATATTCCCCGACCAATCGAATATTATATAACAACTTGCGTACTTTGTAAAATTTATAAATATTACCCACAACTATAACATTATATCAAATTAACTCCATAATATTCAAAAATGATATTTATAAAAAATTATCTTTATTTATAAAAGTTGGGGTCTTACAACCTCCCCTTCTTATGAAATTTCGCCCTTGAAATTAGGGTACGTACCTGGTATGTCGAAGAGGTAAGGATACCTTGACTTCATTTCAGATTCTAACTCCCAAGTCATTTCCTCAACATCGTGATTTCTCCACAAAACTTTGACTTGAGGTATAACCTTGGAGCGTAGAATATGTTCCTTTTTATCCAAGATTTGAACAGGAAATTCTTCATACGTCAAATCCTCCGCTATTTCGTCCGGTTCTAACTCAATAATGTAGTTCGGGTCTTCCACATATTTACGTAACATGGATATGTGAAAAACGTTATGAACACGAGACGTACTTAGCGGTAAAGCGAGTCTATAAGCCACAGTTCCTACTCGATCGAGGATTAAAAATGGACAGATGAATCGAGGATTGAGCTTTCCTCTCTTTCCAAATCTCGTAACTCCTTTCCATGGAGCAACACGTAAGAAAACATGATCTCCTATATCAAATTCCACGTCCTTTCGATGAAGATCAGCATAACTCTTTTGTCGATCTTGTGAGGTTTTTATACGTTGTCGGATCGTTTGAATCTTTTCTGTAGTCATACGTACCAACTCCGGTCCCAACAACGTTGCTTCACCCACCTCATCCCAGCATACTGGAGAACGACATTTTCTTCCATACAACGCTTCGAATGGAGCCATGCCAATACTTGCTTGATAACTGTTGTTGTAGGAAAACTCCACCAATGGTAAGAACTTGTCCCAACTTCCCTTGAAGTCAAGGACACAGAGTCTTAATAAATCTTCCAGAGTTTGAATAGTCCTCTCTGATTGTCCGTCCGTCTGAGGATGATATGCTGAACTAAATTGTAAATCCGTGCCCATAGCTTTTTGTAAATTAACCCAAAATCGTGAAGTGAATCTTGGGTCTCGGTCAGAAACTATGGATACTGGCATACCATGCAGTCTTACAATCTCGTTTATGTACATACGAGCAAGACGTTCAAGTGTATAAGTTTCTCGTATAGGTAAAAAATGAGCAGACTTGGTCAATCTATCAACAATGACCCAAATCGCATCAATACCTTGAGAAACCTTAGGAAGACCGGTAACGAAATCCATGGTAATGTGCTCCCACTTCCATTTTGGAATTTCAAGTGGTTGCAATGGACCTTTTGGTACTTGATGCTCCGCTTTGACTCGTTGACAAGTTAGACACCTTGAGATAAACATCGCTATCTCTCTCTTCATATTGCTCCACCAAAATGTATGACGAAGATCATGATACATTTTGGTACTTCCAGGATGGATTGCAAACGGTGTGTTGTGCGCCTCCATCATGATTTCATACTTTAAATCAGGGTTGTTAGGAACACAAAGTCTGGAGTTGACTCGAAGTATTCCTTCTTCATCGATTCTTGCTTCCGGCATAGCACCTTCTTGCACTTTCTTCCTCATACGCATCAGCTCCAGGTCTGTAGCTTGAGCAGCTTTAACTTTATCGATTAAAGTCGGTTCTACTCGTATATTCGCCATCATCACATGGGTCCCTGGAGTCTTTAACTCTATCTCCATCCTTTGCAAGTCACACAAAATGGGCCTTTGTGTTGACAATATCGCACTCGTACTTGCATATGATCTTCTACTCAATGCGTCAGCTACCACGTTCGCTTTTTCAGGATGGTATTGAATGGTATGATCATAATCTTTCAACAGTTCAAGCCAACGTCGTTGTCGCATGTTGAGTTCCTTTTGAGTGAAAAAATATTTGAGGCTTTTATGATCCGTAAAGATCTCCACCTTCTCCCCATACAAGTAATGCCTCCAAATTTTAAGTGCAAAGACAACAGCTGCCAACTCTAGATCATGAGTAGGATAATTCCTCTCATATTCCTTGAGTTGTCTTGATGCATAGGCTATGACTTTTCCATGTTGCATGAGAACGCATCCCAACCCTTTGCTCGAAGCATCACTGTAGATGACAAATCCCTCCGAGCCAGATGGTATTGTTAGAACAGGTGCTGAAATGAGTCTCCTCTTGAGTTCTTGAAAACTCTTATCACATTCTTCGCTCCAACCGAACTTTGTATCTTTCCGAGTCAGCTGAGTTAATGGAGTAGCGATTCGAGAAAATCCTTCCACGAATCTCCGATAATAACCAGCTAAACCGAGAAAGCTACGTACTTCGGTTACTGATTTAGGTTGCTCCCAGCTTTGAATAGCTTCAATCTTTGCCGGGTCAACAGATATTCCACGACTTGATACTACGTGCCCAAGGAATGCTACCTCCTCCAGCCAGAACTCGCATTTCTTCAACTTGGCATAAAGCTTGTATTCACGAAGCTTTTGGAGTACCAGCCTCAAGTGTTGCTCATGATCTTCACGGCTTTTGGAATAAATAAGGATGTCATCAATAAAGACGACCACAAAGTGATCCAAATATTCCTTGAATACCCGGTTCATCATATCCATGAAGGCAGCAGGAGCATTAGTCAATCCAAAGGACATGACTAGGAATTCATAATGCCCGTACCGAGTTCTGAAAGCCGTCTTTGGAATATCCTCAGTTCTAACCTTCAGCTGATGATATCCAGAACGAAGATCGATCTTTGAAAAGAATTGTGCTCCTTGCAACTGGTCAAACAGGTCATCAATACGTGGCAATGGGTACCTGTTTTTGATGGTGACATGATTCAACTCCCGATAATCAATACAAAGTCGCATACTTCCATCTTTCTTCTTCACGAATAGAACATGAGCACCCCAAGGAGAAGTACTAGGACGAATAAAGCCAATGTCTAACAATTCCTGCAGTTGGATCTTTAACTCCTGAAGTTCAATAGGAGCCATTCGATATGGGGCTTTGGAAATAGGTTTTGTACCGGGTTCAAGGTCGATACAAAATTCAATTTCACGCTCTGGGGGTAGGCCAGGAAGTTCTTCAGGGAATACGTCAGGGAATTTATTAACAATAGAAATATCATTCAAAACTGACGTATTTTTGTTTAGATCCGTGACATGAGCTAAGAAAGCTTGACATCCTTTTTTCAATAAACGAATAACTTTATGGCTTGAGATGATAGCGATTGATTTTAATGGTTTGGTTGCTTGAATTCGCATAATAGGTCGATTAGGAATATGAAAGCTAACAACCTTACGAAAACAATCAATTTTTGCATGATGAGTAGTTAACCAATCAATCCCTAGAATCACGTCAAATGCAAGTATTTTTAATGAAATCAGATCGACAGGTAATGTGTGGGTACCAACTTGAACCAAACAAGACTTATAAACCGTGGATGTAATAAAGGTTTCTCCCAATGGAGTTTCAACAGATAAGTCAAAGTCTAATTTCTCCGGAGTCAAATTTAATCGATGAGCGCAAGTAGGAGAAATAAAAGAATGGGTAGAACCGGTATCAAATAAAGTATAGACTTCGTTAGAGTTTATGATAAGCTTACCCGTGATGACCTCATTCGGGTTCCTTGCTTTCTGGGAGGTCACAACAAACGCTCTCCCTTGCACTACCGGTTTTGACTTTTCTGGGACGGCCTTTGGTGCCTCCATCCTGGCTGAACTTATTTTTGGTAAACGACAAAATCGAGCTAAATGACCTTCTCTTCCACAATTATAACATGCTTTAGACGGCATCGCGCAGTTTGGACTGATGTGCCCCTCCCCTCCGCATTTGAAACATATGATAGGTGGTCGTTCTCCTTCCTTAACAACAGGTGCTGGTGCTGACGTCTTTCCATCATTGTTGAATCTCCTCTTCTTGAAATGACCATTCTTATTATTTTGGCCCTGATTACCACCGAAGTGGTTACCATTTCTGGCCTGTTGATTCCCACCACGCTTGTTGTCACCGCTTCGATGACTGCTCTCACTGGTATTATCATTTTGCCGACTGCTCTCTTTTGGTTGCGTTGACTCGTTATCGCGCTCCACTAACTGAGCCCTATTCACAACATCTGAATACAAACACAGTTTATGAGAAATAAGATGTTGACGTATCTCAGGTTTCAAACCTCGCAAAAATATTCGCGTCATTCGCTCTTCATTATCCACCAAGTGGGACGCAAACCGGGACAACTCAGCAAATTTAGCCTCATACTGCGACACGGTCATATTATTCTGCTCCAATTTGATGAACTCCACCTCCTTCATGTGACGAACACTTTCGAAAAGTATTTGTCATTGAACAGCTCTTGGAACTTCTCCCAAGACATCTTCAGTGCGGCAGGTTGAGTACGCTTAATCGATTCCCACCAGTAATCTGCCTCTCCTCGCAACATAAAGGCGGCAAAGGGAACCTTTTGCTCCTCGGAGCATCCCAAGACATCAAATATCTTGGTGATCTGCTTTATCCATGTTTCCGCTATAAGTGGTTTTGGCTCTCCCTTAAACTCCGGTGGTCCCAGCTCCTTGAACTGTTTAGCGGTGACCGTCCGAGAGTTTTCAGTGTTTCCACCTATATTTTGAACAGGAGCCGCTCTCGCCTGCTGTTGCATGAACTGTATAAAGTTTCTGAACATTCCATCATTCATCATTTGGTCAGTATTGTTGTTTGCATGAGGATTGTCGCCTTCCTGATGCACATTATCCCGATTATTGATATGTGGTGAATCAACAGTCGCCTGTGCTCCATTGCTATTCTCAACATTCTCGGATGCCATTTTCAGATACTGCCACAAAACAAAAGTTAATTGATATGTCATATATTATCCTTATATTCTGACCGACCAATTAAATACCATGCAAATAAACTTAGGTAGGTCATACTAGCGAAGGAATTCTCCGTCTCTCCCCTCCTAGTTCTATTCTCACATCTTAGCCAGGGATCATATCCCTAAGCTCTGATACCAACTGTGACGCCCCCAAAATTAGGTATACATCACCCATCTTGGGTCGTCAGATACATGGTACAGAATACAAATACAACTTACTAATACAACTGTCGTGTACAATACGACAAAACATAACTGTGAGTTTGAATACAATTATTGTCTACTAGAGACTATACAAACTCAAAAGGAGTCCTCATTACAATTATTGTCACACTATTTAACAGAATAGTGAGGACTACTAATACTATCATCTGGTCCATCACTCCGTTTCCCGACTCGTCCCAGCTATATTCTCATTTCCTGAAGAGAACAGTGAAAGAAAGGGTGAGCTCAACTAGCCCAGTAAGAAATATTATGACTAAGATAATGCAGAATAAATTATCATTAGCCTTCAACAGTGTTAAACTGATAAAATATAACGAACATCAAGTTTAACTGCAGCGGAACAAGCAATCCATTAAAAGAGTCAAGTAGAAAATAAAATCTACTATCTTCTATGATTTAAAAGGTTTTTCAACACTGTTATCGCTGTGACTCAGCTTAATAAAATAATCCACATCATCGAATCACCCCTGCACTACGGCCAAGGATATTCGTGTATTCATTAATGGTCATGATCATGCCAACAACTGTCCATCAATGCACTACGGGCCAATGAGGACTTTTACCACATCATTTGTAACATTACGGTCATGATTATACCGAATAATCCCTGGTCATAATCATACCAAGTCCATCTATGCACTACAGGCCACAGATGACTTTCAACATTTTATAAACATGAGGATGATGACAATGATATAAGAATTCAATAAAACAAGTTCAAGAATTAATTTATCCAAGAATTAACAACGTCCAAATTGTCAACATGATACTGCTTTGTGGAGTAAAATTCAAGAATGCTTAGAAGAATATTTTCATGAAAAGATACTGGATGAAACGCAATTATCAAGGATATTCCACAAATTTCATGGAGTATAGAAGTCAAAACTTAACCAACTGAGTATAATAAAGAATGGAATAACAAAAAAAATCACCATGCATGCGATAGACCGCACAGACAGGTTATTCCAACAGAATAATAATAAAGACGGAACCAGGTCCGGTGTAAAATACACAGACAGGATATTCGAACAGAATAATAATAAAGACGGAACCAGGTCCGGTGTAAAACACACAGACAGGATGTTCCAACAGAATAATAATAAAGATGGAACCAGGTCTGGTGTAAAACACACAGACAGGATGTTCCAACAGAATAATAATAAAGACGGAACCAGGTCCGGTGTAAAACACACAGACAGGATGTTCCAACAGAATAATAATAAAAACGGAACCAGGTCCGGTGTAAAACACACAGACAGGATGTTCCAACAGAATAATAGAAGAATGTCACCAAGTATAGGGTAGACCGCGTATACAGGTTATTCCAACAGAATAATAAGAAATGGAATAACAACAGTTCTCTTCATGAATAAGAAAGAATAACACCCCTTACCGTTTTAAAGAAGAGCTGAAATAAGGAAGTAGTTAAGTAGCAGAATATTCTTCTTCTCTCTTTCTATAGTTTCTCTCTATAGTTTCTCTCTCTAGAGTTCAGTGAATTCGTAAGAAATAATGAAGGAATGAGCTGCTATTTATAGAAAAATAGAATGCATAGTAACTAATCCATGAACGGTCCAGATTGATTACTTTAATCTGACGGTCCATAATTAAAGAAAAATCTTTTAAATAAAATAAAATATATTCTATTTATACAATAACTTTAATAAAGTATTCTGTTTTATATAAAAAGATGTTTCTGTTTTATTACGTTAATAATACGAATAAAACAAAATTTCATTATCGCTAAATAATTCATATTATTAACTGACAATAATTGAATTAAACTGAGTGACTTTTCACATAAGCATTAATAATCAATACCGTGTGCTACTATGCAACCACACGTATTACTGTACTTTTACTACCGAGTAGTTCAACAGTATCAATGGTAAAACTTCCGCCGTTATTTTTAATAAAATATTTTTGTCATTTTCTCAATCCGACAATAATTTCGTTGTGGGGTCCACCAATAATTGTGCCGTTGTACGAATATTCCCTGATAAAACGAATATTTCCCGACCAATCGAATATTATATAACAACTTGCGTACTTTGTAAAATTTATAAATATTACCCACAACTATAACATTATATCAAATTAACTCCGTAATATTTAAAAATGATATTTATAAAAAATTCATCTTTATTTATAAATGTTGGGGTCTTACAACCTCCCCTTCTTATGAAATTTCGCCCTCGAAATTAGGGCACGTACCTAGTATGTCGAAAAGGTAAGGATATCTTGACTTCATTTCAGATTCTAACTCCCAAGTCATTTCCTCAACATCGTGATTTCTCCACAAAACTTTGACTTGAGGTATAACCTTGGAGCGTAGAATATCTTCCTTCTTATCCAAGATTTGAACAGGAACTTCTTCATACGTCAAATCCTCCGCTATTTCGTCCGGTTGTAACTCAATAATGTGGTTCGGGTCTTCAACATATTTACGTAACATGGATATGTGAAAAACGTTATGAACATGAGACGTACTTAGCGTTAAAGCGAGTCTATAAGCCACAGTTCTTACTCGATCGAGGATTAAAAATGGACCGATGAATCGAGGATTGAGCTTTCCTCTCTTTCCAAATTTCGTAACTCCTTTCCATGGAGCAACACGTAAGAACACATGATCTCCTATATCAAATTCCACGTCCTTTCGATGAAGATCAGCATAACTCTTTTGTCGATCTTGTGAGGTTTTTATACGTTATCGGATCGCTTGAATCTTTTCTGTAGTCATACATACCAACTCCGGTCCCAACAACGTTGCTTCACCCACCTCATCCCAGCATACTGGAGAACGACACTTTCTTCTATACAACGCTTCGAATGGAGCCATGCCAATACTTGCTTGATAACTGTTGTTGTAGGAAAACTCCACCAATGATAAGAACTTGTCCCAACTTCTCTTGAAGTCAAGGACACAGAGTCTTAATAAATCTTCCAGAGTTTGAATAGTCCTCTCTGATTGTCCGTCCATCTGAGGATGATATACCGAACTAAATCGTAAATCCGTGCCCATAGCTTTTTGTAAGCTTACCCAAAATCGTGAAGTGAATCTTAGGTCTCGGTCAGAAACTATGGATACTGACATACCATGCAGTCTTACAATCTCATTTATGTATATACGAGCAAGACGTTCAAGTGTATAAGTTTCTCGTATCGGTAAAAAATGAGCAGACTTGGTCAATCTATCAACAATGACCCAAATCGCATCAATACCTTGAGAGACCTTCGGAAGACCGGTAACGAAATTCATGATAATGTGCTCCCACTTCCATTTTGGAATTTTAAGTGGTTGCAATGGACCTTTTGGTACTTGATGCTCCGCCTTGACTAGTTGACAAGTTAGACACCTTGAGATAAATAGCGCTATCTCTCGCTTCATATTGCTCTAACAAAATGTATGACGAAGATCATGATACATTTTGGTACTCCCAGGATGGATTGTAAACAGTGTGTTGTGCGCCTCCATCATGATTTCATACTTTAAATCAGGGTCGTTAGGAACACAAAGTCTGGAGTTGACTCGAAGTATTCCTTCTTCATCGATTCTTGCTTCCGGCATAGCACCTTCTTGCACTTTCTTCCTCATACGCATCAGCTCCAGGTCTGTAGCTTGAACAGCTTTAACTTTATCGATTAAAGTCGGTTCTACTCGTATATTCACCATCATTACATGGGTCCCTGGAGTCTTTAACTCTATCTCCATCCTTTACAAGTCACACAAAATGGGCCTTTGTGTTGACAATATCGCACTCGTACTTGCATATGATCTTCTACTCAATGCGTCAGCTACCACGTTCGCTTTTCCAGGATGGTATTGAATGGTATGATCATAATCTTTTAACAGTTTAAGCCAACGTCGTTGTCGCATGTTGAGTTCCTTTTGAGTGAAAAAATATTTGAGGCTTTTATGATCCGTAAAGATCTCCACCTTCTCCCCATACAAGTAATGCCTCCAAATTTTAAGTGTAAAGACAACAGCTGCCAACTCTAGATCATGAGTAGGATAATTTCTCTCATATTCCTTGAGTTGTCTTGATGCATAGGCTATGACTTTTCCATGTTGCATGAGAACGCATCCCAACCCTTTGCTCGAAGCATCACTGTAGATGACAAATCCCTCAGAGCCAAATGGTATTGTTAGAACAGGTGCTGAAATGAGTCTCCTCTTGAGTTCTTGAAAACTCTTATCACTTTTTTCTCGCTAACCGAACTTTGTATCTTTTCGAGTCAGCTGAGTTAGTGGAGTAGTGATTCGAGAAAATCCATCCACGAATCTCCGATAATAACCAGCTAAACCGAGAAAGCTACGTACTTCGGTTACTGATTTAGGTTGCTCCCAGCTTTGAATAGCTTCAATCTTTGCCGGGTCAAGCAAGATTTATAAATAGTGGATGTGGTGAAAGTTTCTCCTAACGGAGTCTCCACAGATAAATCAAAGTCTAATTTCTCCGGAGTCAAGTTTAAACGTTGAGCACAAGTAGGAGAAATAAATGAATGGGTAGCACCAGTATCTAGTAAGGTATAAACTTTGCATGAATTTATGATTAGTTACTCGTGATCACCTCGTTTGGGTTCCTCGCATGTTGACCAGTCACGACAAACGCTCTTCTAGGAACCGTTGACTTTGACTTTTCTGGGACAGCCTTTTGAGTCACCATCCCCGCTGGACAACTCTGCAAACTTCGCCTCGTACTGGGACACCGTCATGTTATTCTGCTTCAGTCTAATAAACTCTACCTCCTTCATATGACGAATACTTTCAGGAAAGTACTTGTCATTGAACAATTTTTGAAACGTTTCCCAAGACATGCTAAGTGCGGCTGGATGGGTACGCTTCACAGATTTCCACCAGTAATCTGCCTCATTACGGAACATAAAGGTGGCGAATGGAACCTTCTGTTCCTCCGTGCATCCCAAGACATCGAATATCTTGGTAATTTATTTGACCCACGTCTCCGCCTTAATCGGATCAGGCTTTCTCCAGAATTCTGGTGGTCCCAACTCCTTGAACTGCTTGGCTGTGACAAACCGTGAATTGCTATCATTTCCTTCTATATTTTGAACACGAGTCTTCCTCGTCTGATTTTGCATGAACTGCAAAAAACTTCTAAACATCCCATCGTTCATCATCTGCTCAGTGGTGTTGTTCACAGGAGGAACATTGCCAGCCTGTTGCACGTTCTCCTCGTTGGTGAGTAAAGGTGTCTCCACGGTCTCGTTTACTCCGCTACTAACATTCTCAGTTGCCATTCTTAAATACTGCCATAAAATAAGGGTTAATTAAATAAATTAACAAATAACATAATACCCCTATATTATGACTGACCAACAAATAAGCTTAGGTAGGACACACTAGCGAAGGATTTACTCATCTCTCCCCTCCTAGTTCTATTCCCCGATCTCCGCCAGAGATCATATCCCTAAACTCTGATACCAACTGTGACACCCCCAAAATAGGTATACAACACTCATTCTGAGTCGTCAAAATACATGGTACAGAAACAACTACAACTTATTAATACAACATAAAAACTGTGAGTTTAAATACAAATATTGTCATCTAGACAATATCCACACTCAAATAAGTCCTAATTACAATTATTGATATATTATTTTACAAAAATGGTGAGGACTACTAAAACGACTTTCTAGAACCTTCATTCCATACCCCGACTAGTACTCGCTACGTTTTCGCCTCCTGAGAAGAAAAATGGAACAAAAAGGAAAAGGGTGAGCTCAACTAGCCCAGTAAAGAATATTATGACTAAGTTAATATAGAACAAATTATCGTTAGTCTTCAACAGGGAAAAATTTAATAGAATACAATAGACAATAGGTTTTAAATCAATATTCGCAGCGAAAATAATAATTCATTAGAAGAGTTAAGTAGAGAATGAAATCTATTATCTTCTATATATGAATTTAAAAGTTCATCACCGATATTTTATCCCTGTAACATCAATCAATATATATCTAGAGTCAAATATTCATCTTTGCACTACAAGCCAAAGATATTCATCAATTGGTCATGTTCATCTTAACACCTGTTCATCTTTGCACTACGGGCCAAAGATATTCATCAGAAATCATTCATCTTTGCACTACAGGCCAAAGATATTCAGTAATATCATCATTTAGTACTGAGGATGATGAAAAATATTTTAAAGAAAACGAATCCAGTGAAACAAAATAACAAATATTAAGGATTCGTATTTCGGTTTATCCATGTCCAAAAAATACCTCATAAGTAATCATAGTGGAGTAAAATTCAAGAATGATCAAAACATGGATACAATCAAAGCTAGTATCCATAATAGATATTTTGGACGAAAAACAAAAATTTAATTTTTCTGTGAATAGTGTCGTATTCGTAAATAGTGTTGTATACGTGAATAGTAATCCCGACACAAAAGGTTCCAAATTTGATAAAAATTCATATCAATATTTCGGCATAATGATATTGGAAGAAATAATATCATTTATATAAAAAAAATAATAGTCCTTACCACGAAAGACAGTACTTCTGACTGGAATACTGGATGTAGAGCTGAAGGAAACTTACACCGTATAGCAACACTCAAAGTCTTAAAATACTCACAAGAATACGCTCGATAATATAGAGAGAGAAAGAGAGAGAAAACTTTAGTTTCTGGTGTGATTTTCAAATCTAATCTAAGTACTCTATTTATAGGAAAATGCTTAGAACACCAAAGCAGAAAATTTAATAAATTATTAATATCATTAATTTGAATTCTTACGCCCACTTTTTGTTCAAACTTCAGCCACACAAGTAGCCCACCTTACAAAACTTACAAAAAACATTTTTATTAATAAAAATAAATAAAACTTTCAAAAATCAATTATTTCGGAACTTCAGAACTTCAATAATTCATAATAAATAGCCCTTTTATCAGAAAAATTCGAACCACATGTCTTTTTCATAGGAAATTTCATTATCTACAACTTTACAGAAGAAAGTTTTTCTAAATTCCAAACAGAAATTGACCGAAATCCACAAACGGGCGATTCTACAAGCTATAATCAAATTTCAGTCAAGAAATGGGCCCACAGAAATGTTTAATATGTTTTAAACAACTTTTGCAACAAAAATACTCTTCCTCCTCATATACTCATATATCCCGCATTCATTGTAAAAATATAATCTTTATTATATTATAATAATATAATAATATATTTAAATAAATTATTTTATCAGAAAAAGATAAAATATTAATTTTAACAATTGTCACATTAAAATTTTTTTCCATCTATATCCACATAAAATTAATATTTTCCTTATCATATAAATCAATAATTACTTATTCACAAATAATATTACAGAATCACAATACTGACAACTAGGCAGTTCCCAGGAAAGAGGGGGCTTTCCAATAAGGATTTCTCCTTACTGGCGCATAATTAGGTGACCAAACCTCTCCTTAGACAGAACTTTCTAGATATAGCCAATAATGTTATCTAATAATTTATTCAAATAATATGAATTATTGCTCCGATAATAGAAAATAATGTGCAATGACAATTATTAAAATAACAGTAATATAAAATATCAACGTAGCAATTATTGAATTAATAAAATAAAATATTGAACAGTAATTACTGTAACAATTATTGAGTAGTGCATTCTTACGTAAGAATCAATAATTGGTGCAATACCGTGTGTTACTGTGCAACAATGCGTATTACTGTATTTTGACCACCGGGTATTCCAACAGTATTAACTGTAACAACTACGCCGTTATTTATAAACAACTTATACTTGTCGTTTTCTTCATCCAATCGCTTTTCGTTATGGGGCCCACAAAAGACTACGTCGTCGTATGAATATTCCCCGACAGGAAGAATATTCCACGACCAAACGAATATTCCCCGACAACAATAAATATTTTATAACCACTTGCTTATTTAAAATATTTGCGCATTTACCCATTGCTAACCTCATTAATCAATTCAACCCTTACTGTTTCAAAATAATAAATAGAGGAAATTAAATTTTATTTATTAATAATTTGGGGTCTTACAGTAGCACACGGTATTATACAGTATCTTTGATTATTGATGCTTACGTGAGAAGTCACTCAGTTTTATTCAATTATTGCCACATTAATTGCTGCATATTGTTTTATATTATTAAATCAATAATTGAGATGACAAAGTTATTCGTATTATTATTTGCATTATTGACGATGTCTAGAAAGTTTGGTCGAAGAAAGGGGTTTGGTCACCTAATTGCGCGCCAAAAAAGGAGAAGTCCTTATCGGAAAGCTCCCTCTTTCCTGTGAATGATCTTGTTGTTAATATTGCGAGTTATAATATTGATGAATAAATATTATTAAAAATGTGTTTAGTGAAGCCAAGTGAATTGAGATAAATAGAGGGTTATTTTATGAAGTATTTGTGATAAATTTTACTTATTATTTGGACTCCCACTTACTCATTTTTTAAAATAATCGTTAGAATGTTATTCAGTATATATATATATATATATATATATATATATATTATAATAAGTTTTATTTTTTATGAAAATTAGAATATATTATATTTTATTTAATTGCATAGTAGTTGCATAGTACAACATAGTGCTGCATAGTAAAAATCATGTGAATTTTCAAAACTTCGCCCTTGAATTCGTCCGAAATCCTACTGTAAAATCTATGATTTTTCTAAATAGTAGCATGTCATTCTCCTATAAATAGGATGCTCAGTTTAGAAATCAAAATCACACTAGAATCAGAGAATTCTTCTTCTATAATATTGAACGTATTTCTTTTGAGTTTAAGAAAGTTTTGAGTGTAGAAAATAGTGAAAGTTTCTTCAAGAATATATCCGCTATACCAGTCAGAATTGTTCTCTTTTTGAGGTAAGGGGTATTATTTATTTCATATTCGCTTACGATATTATTTTTCGTATTCGTAAGAAATTTTATTTTCATTTAATATTCGTAAGAAATATTATTTTTGTTTTACATTCGTAAGAAATATTATTTTGTTCAATATTCGTAAGGAATATTATTTTCGTTCAACAGTTGTAAGGGATATTATTTTTGTTCAATATTCGTAAGAAATAATATTTTCTTCCATACTCTGAAGTATGTAAGTAATATTATTTCGTTTCAGATTTCGAATTCTACATTTATTTTGATAAGTATTACTTCTATACTCCTTGAAATTAGTAGAATATTCTTGAAATTTGCGCTTCATCTAGTATTGTTTCACAAGGATATTTTTCTAAACATTCTTGTTAAATTTTAAGCTTTTCATGCCAGAGTACTATTCATATGTACGACACTATTTACGAAGTACTATTCACGAAGTACTATTCACCCGAGTACTATTCACCTGGGGTACTATTCACGACGAAAAATTTATTCTTTTCTGTCCAAATTATTTTTGATACGTGAATATTATTCTTGAATTTTACTCCATAAATCAGTTATTATGTTGACAATTTGGACATTTTTAAACTCTGGATAAATTAAAAATCTTTAATATTTATCCTTGATTTTGTTTGATTGATGCTTATATCATTGTCATTATCCTCTTGCTTATATTATTTATTAGGGTTAAGTTCAGATGACCACCTGGGGTTTGGGCGGTTTCCCACTTAACCACCTCTAGTCAGTAAAGCTACATTTAAACTTTCGACTTTTTGAGGTGAAGTGAAAAAGTCACCTTTTTCATTCAACTTAACCGTGCGTGTATGTCAGACGCCAAAAGCGCGTGAGAAGGGGCTGTAACGGTCAAAAACAACTGGTAAATGTCTAAAATACCCATTCTTCTTCCTATTTGTTGGCTTTTAAGAGCAGATTGAATCATTTTGTTCTACCCATTTCAGTTATTTGAGCTCCATCGCAGACGAAATTGAAAGCTACTTTTTAACTAAAGCTCCAAAAATCGTAGCACACAGTGAGAGAAGGAAAAGGAATCCGGCTGGTAAAGGAGAAAGAATTGAGCAACAACCATTTGAAATTTCTGAAGGTAAGTTTTCCAATCCCCTTCCATTCCTTTTTCATTCCATCCTTGTTAAGAAAATGACTTTCATAGCCGAATGGCTCGATCTGAACTTGAAGGACTGTTTATCCTTTTAGTTGCTATGTTGTTGCTTGTAAATTTAGTTCACTGGTATGCTACTGTTATGTATTAAAATTAGGCACAAGGAGATACGTATTATAAACAATGGCTATGAAATTAGTAACCTAAAACTATGCCTATCAACTGTTTGATAAAAGTTCTAAAAGAACTATTTTGACTGAAAACTATATATTAGATCAAAGTAAAGCTTGGGCTTGACTTGTTTATCATATGTGGTGTTAATTAGACCAAAGTAATTATTATTAGAAATTTTGGAGGTATTAGATTATAGCAAAAATCAAATTCAAGCTAAAACTAATATATATACATTTATGGTCTACTCTTTGATATTATTCTTTGTGTTGTTTATGTGAATCAGGAGTCATGTCTTCGTCAAGCAATGATGTAGGAAGGATGAATGGTGACTTGCGCTACATACCTAAGCGATGTAAATGTGGGAAAAAAGCAAGTGTAAGAATTGTTGACTCGAACAAACCATCGAAGGGAAGGTTATATTTTGTATGCGATGAGTGTGAGTTTTGGGCATGGTGCTTGCCTTCTACAACAAACTCAAGTGGAATAGTCAGTGGCCCCAATGAAGACAATGACAGAATGGGGACATTGGTGAGTGGAACAAAATGCAAGTGTTCGTGTGAGCTGAATAACATACCAAGTAGGATGATAGTTGTTGAAAGTAATGTGAAAATGATAATTGTTGTTGGACTTGTGTTGTATTTCATGTCAGTTATGATGTATTTTATTAGTAACAAATGAATGTATAAACTAATGGTAGTTTAGGAGACCAATGGTAGCAGGCCTTTTTCTTCGTTAGACTTTATGTTATGGTTCCATGGAATTAATGTGGAGTAATGTGAAGATGGTAATGTTTAATGTTTAATGGTAATGGGAAATGGAATGTATAAACTGTCAAAACAAGGTGTGAAATATTGCAAAGCTGATTAAACAAGGTGCAGTAAAGCAATATTGTAAAAATAATTCCAAGTCTGTTACATAATAGCCAAAAACTACCCATTGCGAAGAACTATAGTAGACAAAGTATACACAATCAACATCACCAAAAACAGTTGACTGACAAAAATTATCCCCAAAAACTACCCATTCAAACATTAAAGCCTTAATTTCAAGTCTGTTACATAATAGCCAACTATAAAACATAGTCCAAAAACTTACCATTGAAACATTGTCCAAAAACTACCCATTGCAAAGAACTATAGTAGACAAAGTATACACAATCAACATCACCAAAAACAGTTGACTGACAAAAATTATGCCCAAAAACTACCCATTCAAACATTAAAGCCTTAATCCCCCCAATCCTCCCTTGTTTGGTGATTTGCCTATCTTGGTCTTTATGGCTCCCTTCTTTATGTTCTTCTTCGTAGGCTGTGAGCTTGAAGCAGGCTGAGTACTCCACATAGTAGACAAAGTTGGTGTGGGATTAGGTTGAGAGCATGATTTGGGTTGATTAGGTATTTTTGAAGTTGATGTAGCAGTAGAAGTCCCTTGACTTGACTGTCCTCTAGTCTTGCAGCTTTTGTGGCATGGGATTTGGCTGAAAAGTAATGCACAAGTCTATTAGTCCAATACAAATAAGTTTTCAAAAACAGTTTACAGTTTACAGTTTGCACAAGGAGAAAATAAGTCCAATACAAATAAGTCCAACCATTCCAATACAAATAAGTCCAGTTTCCTGTCCAAATAAGTCCAACCATTCCAGTTAATGAACACCAACAAACTTAAGTGTATCCAATACTGAATGCATTCCAATAAAACCCAGTAATATAATAAAATGTACCTTAACAGGAATCTGTTGCACATTAGTTGCAGTCCCTTCAGTGGACTGATGTGGTCTGGTAGGAATGTCTGACTGTGTTGATTGTGCAGTTGACTGATTGTTATTTATCTGAAAATCAAAACATGTTAAACTGTTATAAACAAGAGTTAAAAATATAATTGGAATGTATGAAAAACATAAAGTATATACCTTGTTCATTCTTGATTTAGGATGAAAAGGCAATGTACATGCCCTGCTGTTATGCCCTAGTGTTAAACACCTTGCACATGTGACAGTGCCACCTTTTCTTGTTGCTTTATGTTAGTTTTTTGGTTCATCTGCAGCCTTTCTTCTGAGTTTTCTTGGTCTGCCAGTGGGCTTATGATGAAGTGGAGGCTGAATCTTAGCAAAATTGGAGTGAACCCATTCATGGTGACTTGGCACAGGCTATATGATAAAGTTATATTTGTTCAAGTATACATCCTTCCTATAGCACTGATGGCAATAAGCCTCTGGCTACTCCCTATTTGCCCATATTGCAGACACAACATGTCTGCAAGGAATCCCACTAAGCTGCCACATTTTACAACCACAAGTCCATTCATTCAAATTCACAACCCATGTTCTGTCATCAACTTCTACTTTAAATTCTCCATACCCAGACTTCAAAGCAGTGCATCCCCTACAATTTTTCTTAACCATCTCCAATTTTTTCTGAATTCTGGGCCCAAGTGACCCTACATACTTGTCCATGCCTTCCCTTTTTACTTGAAACCTAACCATTAATTTTTTTCTTATCCACTCTAGCATGTTTATTATACCTTTATCCCTTGCCTCCAGGATGTAATTATTCCATGACTCATTCAAGTTGTTCACTACTACATCACACTTATAGTGGGGTGAAAAATGAGACCTGACCCAAATTTTTGGCCCAACAGCCATTAACCACTTAGCTGCTTTTGCATCAGCTTTATGCACCTCAGTCATGGCTGCTTTAAATGAGAACATGTCACCACAACTGGCTGCATTCCAGAACAAATCTCTAAGAAGCTTCTCCCTAAACTTAATTTTGAAGTTGTTGTACAAATGCTTTAAACAAAATCTATGTTCATTGTTGGGTAACATTGTATTGAAGACCTCTACTAGCCCCTTCTGCCTATCAGAAATGAAAACATACCTTCTTGTTTTATTTTCACATATGTCATCTAGAAGTTGAGTAAGAAACCACTGCCAACTATCTTTACATTCAATTTCAATAACATCAACTGCAATGGGAAATATGTTGTCATTAGCATCTCTTCCTACAACACTCAGTAGCTGCCCTCCAAAAAACCCCTTTAAAAAACACCCATCTAATCCTATAATAGGTTTACACCCAACTAGAAAACCATGTTTGGAAGCAGCAAGCCTCATATAAAGCCTCTAAAAAATAGGTAGTGAACCAGGTCTTTCACCTAGACCCTCACTACAAAACTTGAAGACTGTTCCAGGGTTGAACTGTTTGACAGTCTCCACATAATCCATCAGCCTGTTATACTGCTCTCCTACATCACCTTGTATATGTTGTAAAGCCTTTCTTTTAGCTCTATATAGGGATGATTTATTTAGACTAGAGTTACATTCTTTTTGTGCCTTCTTCTTCCATGACTGCAAATCCCACTTAGGATTATCTCTCAAGTCATGCATATATTTTTTGGCCAAGTATCTACTGTCAACAAGACTATTCTTATCCTGTCCAGTACATGTATGGTCCCCCCTCAAAGATTTTTTCTTAAAAGTTTGTTCACCCTGTTTGACTGATGCATGATTCCTCCATTTACAGTTTTCACCCTTACACTTAGCAGTTATTCTTTTTCTGTCATTTTGAATATACTTTATGTCAAACCCCCCTTTAACAGAAAATTCAACTAATGCTTGTCTAAAAATTTCATGATTTGAAAATTCCATTCCAATCTCAAATTCTATCTTACCTATATCAGTTGCCTCATTAAACTCCATACATCCATCCCCTTATAAATTGCCCTCATCATCTGACAGAACAAACTTCCTCCTTAATGCATCTTTCCTTTCTCCATCATCACCATCACTCCACCAATCCTCTACAAAGACATCATTCATGTTCACCTTTGGTTCATATTTTTTTTCCTTCTTCGAATGTATCATCATCCCCAGGCCCCTCTAGATCCTCATCTATCCATTGTGGATGCTCTGCTTCTTCCCCAATATCATTATCAGCTTGTTTTTTTAATTTTTTCCTTTGTATGTTTTGTTTATTTTTTAGGCTTTTCAGTTTGTTTCCCTTTTCCTTTGTCTGTTTCTTTCTGCTGCCCTTTATCTGTTTTTTTTGCTTCCCTTTATCAGTAGTACCACTTTGGTTAATGTTATCAGTTGTTTCACTTTGAACACCAAAGTCTTTTTCATTTTCACTTTGGTTCATGTTATCAGTTGTCAGACCACAAATATAACTAATGTTATCATTTTCAACTTCTTCTGGCCTAACAACTTGTATGTGTAAGACCCCAACTTTTATAAATAAAGATGAATTTTCTATAAATATCATTTTTGAATATTATGGAGTTAATTTGATATAATGTTATAGTTGTGGGCAATATTTATAAATTTTGTAAAGTACGCAAGTTGTTATATAATATTCGATTGGTCGGGGAATATTCATTTTAACAGGGAATATTCGTACAACGGCACAATCATTGGTGAACCCCACAACGGAATTATTGTCGGATTGAGAAGACGACAAAAATATTTTATTAAAAATAACGGCGGAAGTTTTACCATTGATACTGTTGAACTAATCGGTAGTAAAAGTACAGTAATACGTGTGGTTGCATAGTAGCACACGGTATTAATTATTAATGCTTATGTGAGAAGTCACTCAGTTTGATTCAATTATTGTCAGTTAATAATATGAATTATTTAGCGATAATGACGTTTTGTTTTATTCGTATTATTAACGTAATAAAACAGAAACATCTTTTTATATAAAACAGAATACTTTATTAAAGTTATTCTATAAATAGAATATATTATATTTTATTTAAAAGATTTTTCTTTAAATATGGACCGTCAGATTAAAGTAATCAATCTGGACAGTTCATGGATTAGTTACTATGCATTCTATTTTTCTATAAATAGCAGCTCATTCCTTCATTATTTCTTACGAATTTACTGAACTCTAGAGAGAGAAACTATAGAGAGAGAAAAGAAAAGTATTCTACTACTTAACTACTTCCTTATTTCAGCTCTTCTTTAAAACGGTAAGGGGTGTTATTTTTTCTTATTCATGAAGAGAACTGTTGTTATTCCATTTCTTATTATTCTGTTGGAATAACCTGTATACGCGGTCTACCCTATACTTGGTGGCATTCTTCTGTTATTCTGTTGGAACATCCTATCTGTGTGTTTTACACCGGACCTGGTTCCGTCTTTATTATTATTCTGTTAGAACATCCTGTCTGTGTGTTTTATACCGGACCTGGTTCCGTCTTTATTATTATTCTGTTAGAACATCCTGTCTGTGTATTTTACGCCAGACCTGATTGTATTATTTATTATTCTGTTGGAATAACCTGTCTGTGCGGTCTATCGCATGCATGGTGATTTCTTTTGTTATTTCATTCTTTATTAGACTTAGTTGGTTAAGTTTTGACTCTATACTCCATGAAATTTGTGGAATATCCTTGATAATTGCGTTTCATCCCGTATCTTTTCATGAAAATATTCTTTTAAGCATTCTTGAATTTTACTCCACAAAGCAGTATCATGTTGACAATTTGGACGTTGTTAATTCTTGGATAAATTAATTCTTGAACTTGTTTTATTGAATTCTTATATCATTGTCATCATCCTCATGTTTATAAAATGTTTAAAGTCATTTGTGCCCTGTAGTGCATAGATGGACTTGGTATGATTATGACCAGGAATTATTCGGTATAATCATGACTGTAATGTTACAAATGATGTGGTAAAAGTCCTCATTGACCCGTAGTGCATTGATGGACAGTTGTTGGCATGATCATGACCATTAATGAATACACGAATATCCTTGGCCGTAGTGCAGGGGAGATTCGATGATGTGGATTATTTTCTTAAGCTGAGTCTCAGCGATAACAGTGTTGAAAAACCTTTTAAATCATAGAAGATAGTAGATTTTATTTTCTACTTGACTCTTTTAATGGATTGCTTATTCCGCTGCAGTTAAACTTGATGTTCGTTATATTTTATCAGTTTAACACTGCTGAAGGCTAATGATAATTTATTCTGCAGTATCTTAGTCATAATATTTCTTACTGGGCTAGTTGAGCTAACCCTTTCTTTCACTGTTCTCTTCAGGAAATGAGAATATAGGTGGGACGAGTCGAGGAACGGAGTGATGGACTAGATAATAGTATTAGTAGTCCTCACTATTCTATGTAATAGTGTTATAATAATTATAATGAGGACTCCTTTTGAGTATGGACACTCTCTAGAAGATAATATTTGTATTCAAACTCACAGTTTATATTTTGTCGTATTGTACACGACAGTTGTATTAGTAAGTTGTATTTGAATTCTATACCATGTATCTGGCGACCCAAGATGGGTGATGTATACCTAATTTTGGGGGCGTCATAGTTGGTATCAGAGCTTAGGGATATGATCCCTGGCTAAGATGTGAGAATAGAACTAGGAGGGGAGAGACGGAGAATTCCTTCGCTAGTATGACCTACCTAAGTTTATTTGCATGGTACTTAATTGGTCGGTCATAATATAAGGATAATATATGACATATCAATTAACTTTTATTTTGTGGCAGTATCTAAAAATGGCATCGGAGAATGTTGAGAATAGCAATGGAGCACAGGTGACTGTTGATTCACTACATATCAATAATCAGGATAATGTGCATCAGGAAGGTGACAATCCTCATGCAAACAACAACACTGACCAGATGATGAATGATGAAATGTTCATAAACTTTATGTAGTTCATGCAACAGCAGGCGAGAGCGGCTCCTATCCAAAATATAGGTGGAAACATTGAAAACTCTCGGACGGTCACCGCTAAACAGTTCAAGGAGCTAGGACCACCAGAGTTTAAGGGAGAGCCAAAACCACTTATAGCGAAAACATGGATAAAGCAGATCACCAAGATATTTGATGTCTTGGGATGCTCCGAGGAGCAAAAGGTTCCCTTTGCCGCCTTTATGTTGCGAGGAGAGGCAGATTACTGGTGGGAATCGATTAAGCGTACTCAACCTGCTGCACTGAAAATGTCTTGGGAGAAGTTCCAAGAGCTGTTCAATGACAAATACTTTTCCGAAAGTGTTTGTCACTTGAAGGAGGTGGAGTTCATCAAATTAGAGCAGAATAATATGACCGTGTCGTAGTATGAGGCTAAATTTGCTGAGTTGTCCCGGTTTGCGTCCCACTTGGTGGATAATGAAGAGCGAATGACGCGAATGTTTTTGCGAGGTTTGAAACCTGAGATACGTCAACATCTTATTTCTCATAAACTGTGTTTGTATTCAGATGTTGTGAATAGGGCTCAGTTAGTGGAGCGCGATAACGAGTCAACGCAACCAAAAGAGAGCAGTCGATAAAATGATAATACCAGTGAGAGCAGTCATCGAAGCGGTGACAACAAGCGTGGAGGGAATCAACAGGCCAGAAATGGTAACCACTTCGGTGGTAATCAGGGCCAAAACAATAAGAATGGTCATTTCAAGAAGAGGAGATTCAACAATGATGGAAAGACGTCAGCAGCAGCACCCGTTGTTAAGGAAGGAGAACGATCACCTATCATATGTTTCAAATGCGGAGGGGAGGGGCACATCAGTCCAAACTGTGCGATGCCGTCTAAAGCATTTTATAATTGTGGAAGAGAAGGTCATTTAGCTCGATTTTAGTGTTTACCAAAAACAAGTTCAGCCAAGATGGAGACACCAAAGGCCGTCCCAGAAAAGTCAAAACCGGTAGTGCAAGGGAGAGCGTTTGTTGTGACCTCCCAGAAAGCAAGGAACCCGAATGAGGTCATCACGGGTAAGCTTATCATAAACTCTAACGAAGTCTATACTTTATTTGATACCGGTTCTACCCATTCTTTTATTTCTCCTACTTGCGCTCATCGATTAAATTTGACTCCGGAGAAATTAGACTTTGATTTATCTGTTGAAACTCCATTGGGAGAAACCTTCATTACATCCACGGTTTATAAGTCTTGTTTGGTTTAAGTTGGTACCCATACATTACCTGTCGATCTGATTTCATTAAAAATACTTGCATTTGACGTGATTCTAGGGATTGATTGGTTAACTACTCATCATGCAAAAATTGATTGTTTTCGTAAGGTTGTTAGCTTTCATATTCCTAATCGACCTATTATGCGAATTCAAGCAACCAAACCATTAAAATCAATCGCTGTCATCTCAAGCCATAAAGCTATTCGTTTATTGAAAAACGGATGTCAAGCTTTCTTAGCTCATGTCACGGATCTAAACAAAAATACGTCAGTTTTGAATGATATTTCTATTGTTAATAAATTCCCTGACGTATTCCCTGAAGAACTTCCTGGCCTACCCTCAGAGTGTGAAATTGAATTTTGTATCGACCTTGAACCCGATACAAAACCTATTTCCAAAGCCCCATATCGAATGGCTCCTATTGAACTTCAGGAGTTAAAGATCTAACTGCAGGAATTGTTAGACATTGGCTTTATTCGTCCTAGTACTTCTCCTTGGGGTGCTCCTGTTCTATTAATGAAGAAGAAAGATGGAAGTATGCGACTTTGTATTGATTTTAGGGAGTTGAATCATGTCACCATCAAAAATAGGTACCCATTGCCACGTATTGATGACCTGTTTGACCAGTTGCAAGGAGCATAATTCTTTTTAAAGATCGATCTTCGTTCTGGATATCATCAGCTGAAGGTTAGAACTGAGGATATTCCAAAGACGGCTTTCAGAACTCGGTACGGGCATTATGAATTCCTAGTCATGTCCTTTTTGGATTGACTAATGCTCCTGCTGCCTTCGTGGATATGATGAACCGGGTATTCAAGGAATATTTGGATCACTTTGTGGTCGTTTTTATTGATGACATCCTTATTTATTCCAAAAGCCGTGAAAATCATGAGCAACACTTGAGGCTGGTACTCCAAAAGCTTCGTGAATACAAGCTTTATGCCAAGTTGAAGAAATACGAGTTCTGGCTGGAGGAGGTAGCATTCCTTAGGCACGTAATATCAAGTCGTGGAATATCGGTTGACCCGGCAAAGATTGAAGTTATTCAAAGCTGGGAGCAATCTAAATCAGTGACCGAAGTACGTAGCTTTCTTGGTTTAGGTGGTTATTATCGTATATTCGTGGAAGGATTTTCTCGAATCACTACTCCATTAACTCAGCTGACTCAGAAAGATACAAAGTTCGGTTGGAGCGAAGAATGCGAGAAGAGTTTTCAAGAACTTAAGAGGAGACTCATTTCAGCACCTGTTCTAACAATACCATCTGGCTCGGAGGGATTTGTCATCTACAGTGATGCTTCGAGCAAAGGGTTGGGATGCGTTCTCATGCAACATAGAAAAGTCATAGCCTATGCATCAAGACAACTCAAGGAATATGAGAGAAATTATCCTACTCATGATCTAGAGTTGGCAGTTGTTGTCTTTGCACTTAAAATTTGGAGGCATTACTTGTATGGGGAGAAGGTGGAGATCTTTACGGATCATAAAATCTTCAAATATTTTTTCACTCAAAAGGAACTCAACATGCGACAACGACGTTGGCATGAACTGTTAAAAGATTATGATCATACCATTCAATATCATCCTGGAAAAACAAACGTGGTAGCTGACGCATTGAGTAGAAGATCATATTCAAGTACGAGTGCGATATTGTCAACACAAAGGCCCATTTTGTGTGACTTGCAAAGGATGGAGATAGAGTTAAAGACTCCACGGACCCATGTGATGATAACGAATATACGAGTAGAACCAACTTTAATCGATAAAGTTAAAGCTGCTCAAGCTATAGACCTGGAGCTGATACGTATGAGGAAGAAAGTGCAAGAAGGTGCTATGCCGGAAGTAAGAATCGATGAAGAAGGAATACTTCGAGTCAACTCCAGACTTTGTGTTCCTAACAACCCTAATTTAAAGTATGAAATCATGATGGAGGCGCACAACACACCGTTTGCAATCCATCCTGGAAGTACCAAAATGTATCATGATCTTCGTCATACATTTTGGTGGAGCAATATGAAGAGAGAGATAGCGCTGTTTATCTCAAGGTGTCTAACTTGTCAACGAGTCAAAGCGGAGCATCAAGTACCAAAAGGTCTATTGCAACCACTTGAAATTCTAAAATGGAAGTGGGAGCACATTACCATAGATTTCGTTACCGGTCTTCCTAGGGTTTCTCAAGGTATTGATGTGATTTGGGTCATTGTTGATAGATTGACCAAGTCTGCTCATTTCTTACCGATACGAGAAACTTATACACTTGAACGTCTTGCTCGTATGTACATAAACGAGATTTTAAGACTGCATGGTATGCCAGTATCCATAGTTTCTGATCGAGACCCAAGATTCACTTCACGATTTTGGGTTAGTTTACAAAAAGCTATGGGCACGGATTTACGACATAGTTCGGCATATCATCCTCAGACGGACGGACAATCAGAGAGGACTATTCAAACTCTAGAAGATTTATTAAGACTCTGTGTCCTTGATTTCAAGGGAAGTTGGGACAAGTTCTTACCATTGGTGGAGTTTTTCTACAACAACAGTTATCAAGCAAGTATTGGCATGGCTCCATTCGAAGCATTGTATGGAAGAAAATGTCGTTCTCCAGTATGCTGGGATGAGGTGGGTGAAGCAACGTTGTTGGGACCGGAGTTGGTACGTATGACTACAGAAAAGATTCAAACGATCCGACAACGTATAAAAACCTCACAAGATCGATAAAAGAGTTATGCTGATCTTCATCGAAAGGACGTGGAATTTGATGTAGGAGATCATGTGTTCTTACGTGTTGCTCCATGGAAAGGAGTTACGAGATTTGGAAAGAGAGGAAAGCTCAATCCTCGATTCATCGATCCATTTTTAATCCTCGATCGAGTAGGAACTGTGGCTTATAGACTCGCTTTACCGCCAAGTATCTCTCGTGTTCATAACGTTTTTCACATATCCATGTTACGCAAATATATGGAAGACCCGAACCACATTATTGAGTTAGAACCGGACGAAATAGCGGAGGATTTGACTTATGAAGAAGTTCCTGTTCAAATCTTGGATAAGAAGGAACATAGTCTACGCTCCAAAGTTATACCTCAAGTCAAAGTTTTGTGGAGAAACCACGATGTTGAGGAAATGACTTGGGAGTTAGAATCTGAAATGAAATCAAGGTATCCTTACCTCTTCGACATACCAGGTACGTACCTTAATTTCGAGGGCGAAATTTCATAAGAAGGGGAGGTTGTAAGACCCCAACTTTTATAAATAAAGATAAATTTTCTATAAATATTATTTTTGAATATTATGGAGTTAATTTGATATAATGTTATAGTTGTGGGTAATATTTATAAATTTAACAAAGTACGCAAGTTGTTATATAATATTCGATTGGTCGGGGAATATCAAATCCACACTTTATTATTCAAAATAATATTTAGAGAAAAATTAATCTTTATTCATAAAAGTTGGGGTCTTGCACCGTCGCTAATGGGCTTTAATTATAATATTTAAAGAATCAATTGTCTGTCACTAAAACCGTCGATGTAGGTCATTAGCGACGGAAATGCCTTCGCCAATGATGTGACGCCCCCAAATTCTCTACACTCTCTGTAGCAGATTTGGTGCTCACGTAAATATTACATAAGATAATAACTTCTATCCATCCAAGATTCACAGTATCCCATAACAGATAGTAGTTTTCATCAGAACAATTATTGTATATGGATACCCTCACTGGGATGTATAGATTTATAATCTCAGGGATATTTCTTTCATATCAATAATTCCTATCTATCTGACATTCATAATATTAATGATAAAAATTTTCCTGGAACTGAGGGGCGCAACCTCAGTGCTTACAGAACTCCCAAGATCATTCAATACCCTCATTTAGATGTATAGTTCATATAGATAATGTACTTCTTTCTAACTTCTCTAAGAATGTAATACCAATCAATTGATAAAAGTAATAATATATTACATATTTTCAAATCCGATTACATGATTCCAAATCAAATTATTATTACATCATAGTCTGTAAAGATGTAACCAAGTCCGACACAGTAAAATTTTAAACTAGTAGAGTCTTTCTATCCACAGGAGTGAGTAAAGGAACAACCGGGAATATTATTCGATACTGCAAAGGAAAAATGACATTTTGCAAGGATAAACTACAGAAGGCTCAACAAGTTTTTCTAACTTCATTTAATTTTTGTATTAAATGCAAGTTTTCTATTTTTACTGTACAAAATTGTTTATATACGTTGTTCGTGATATCTATTGTTGGGAGGTTATGGCTTATTATTTAAGCGTAACTGAAGTAAATGAGATGTGTTGGTCGTATATATATTTTGGCTCGATATTTCCTGACTCATCATCATTTTCTCTTGGTTTTCTATGATCTTAGACATGAATTCCTCCAACTTTGAACTTTCTTTTTGCGGCATTGAAGGTGGACATGAGAATTTCGGTGCATATGTTTGATATGGAGCATAAAATTGATATTGTTGATTATAGCTCCATCAATAATCCGGGCGATACCCTCAATCTTGATGATAATTGGGATAAGCATAGTTATTGAGGTAATCACCACCATACTGTTCCAGTCCAAAACTGACGGATCATTGATGACTTAGATGGTTTCCAACGCAATAATTACAAACTACTATTATCCTTCGAATACGTTGGACTGCAAGAACATCCAACCTTTTCGAAAGTGTCTCAAACTGTGCTGACAATGCAGAAAGTGCATTGCGTCTATCAATCTCTATTTCCTTTGGTTGAGTCATTCTTGTATATGGCCATTGATAAATAAAGTCATCCATTGTACCTGAAAAGAGAGAAATATAGGAAGAGAATTAAAATAATAAGCCATAACCTCCCAACATAGCTCATTTCCTTCAGTTATGCTTGCACAATAAGCCATAACCTTCGAATAATAGATATCACGAACAACGTATATAAACAAGTTCGTACAGTAAAAATAGAAAACTTGCATTTAATACAAAAATTAAATAAGAAAAACTTGTTGAGCCTTCTGTAGTTCATCCTTGCAAAATGCCAGTTTTCCTTTGCAGTATCGAATGATATTCCCTGTTAATGTTCCTGTACTCACTCCTGTGGATAGAAAGATTCTACTAGTTTGAAGATTTACTATGTTGGACTTGGTTACATCTTTACAGACTATGATGTAATAATAATTTGATTTAGAATCATGTAATCGGATTTGAAAATATGTAATATATTATTACTTTTATCAATTGCTTAGTTCTATATTCTTAGAGATGTTAGAAAGAAGTACAATATCTATATGAACTATACATCTGAATGAGGATATTGAATGATCTTGGGAGTTCTGTAAGCACTGAGGTTGCGCTCTTCAGTTCCAAGAACAATCTTATCATTAATTCTGCAATTGTCAAATAGATAAGAATTATAGATATGAAAGAAATATCCGTGAGATTATAAATCTATACATCCAAGTGAGGGTATTCATCTATAGTAATTGTTCTGACGAGAACTACTATCTGTTATGAGATACTGCGAATCTTGGATGGATAGAAGTTATTATCTTATGGAATATTTATGTGAGTACCAAATCTGCTACAGGGAGTATAGAGAATTTGGGGCGTCACGAATGACCCCGTCGCTAATGACCTTAATTTAAAAAAAAATTAAAAACTGCAAAATTTCCCTGTTCATTTACATATACATAATTTAGGGCTGTAAATGGTAACCGAAAAATTTGTATTCGTTTGCATCCGTATTAAAAAAAACAAATATTATTCGTATTAAAAAAAAAGATATATCCGTATTCGGTTTAAAGCTATCCTCAAATAAACGAGTGTATTCGTATTCTTTTAACATCCAACCGTAAATATATTCGGCAGATAGCGGATATTTGAATTCGAATCCGTATCCAGAATTCGTATCCAAATAACTTATATATATATATATATATATATATATATATATATATATATTAACTATTATATAATAAAAGAAATAATTTTTTTGAAGTGGCATTCCTTATATAATAATTAGTTTTCACTATCATACGAAAATTATTTTAAAAATATATCATTTCACTTCTAAAAAGTAGGGAATACCACTTTTATTCTAATATTAATAAATTGAAATAAATTGATTTAAGTATAGTTAATAAATTTTTACTATTATAAAGTTAAAATATCTAAAATATATCATTTACCAAAAAAATTATATACTAGAAGAACAAAACTATAATTATTAGCTTGTTATAATTTTTTTACTTAATTTCAAAACTTACTTGTAATGTTGGGAGGCGTGAACAATGAACAATATAATTTTATTATTAAAATGTGTTAAATCTGAATTAATTTAGAATTAATCTAGAAGGGGGTTGAATAATTAATTCGCGTTTATAAATTTTCAGGTGGAGGGAGTATTTTTCACTTTCATTTACCCAATTATTTAAAAATTAGAAGTTCAAATATTTAAAGTAAGTCCAAAGTAAATTTTGGATCAAATTGGATTAACTAATTGTCAATTGTCACATATACATTATAACTCTCACTCTCTATAAATATAATAAAATAAAATAAACTTTTTATAACTATTTAAATTGTAATCTATGTATTGAGGATAAATTATAAATAAAAGTCACCATAAACATATTATTGAAGTTTTAATCAAGTATTTAAGAAAAAATAATTAAATATGCAATGTAAACTTTTGAAACTAATCATAAATTATAAATATTCATACATACTACATTATTAAGCCACACACATAAAATAGAAATATAAAAATTAATAAGTAAAACATTCATTTTGAAATTTAGGATTTCAAAAATGATGAAAACTTATTTGAATTGTAATTTAGAACATTGATTATTGTATTTAAATAATTATTAAAAATAAATAAATTAACATTCATTCATTAATAAACAATATTTTAAAACTCATTATTTTTTATTCTAGTTATAGTTACGGCTGTAAATGACCGAAAAATTCGTATTCGTATGCATCCGTATTCGGAAAAAAACGAATATTATTCGTATTCGAAAAAAGCAGATATTATCCGTATTCGGTTTAAATGTATTTGTAAATAAACCGATACAAATACTACTGTATCTGAATCCGTTTACATCCGTTTACACCCCTAACATAAATGTACCTATTATAAACTAAAGAAAAACAAATAATTTTTCACGAACACATATCAAAAACAATTAAATCTTTTGCTACCAACCATTAAATATGTTGACAACGTAATCACATAGATAAATGTTGTACGATGTTAGTAGATACAAAATGTAATCATCATGAAACTTTCATCAATTTAGTTAGATACATAAACCATAAACCTAATTAGATACAAAACTAGTCTGTACATCCCAAAAACTGTATAAGTACATATATAAAAATCAAAATATAAACATAAATTAACTACATCCCTAGATTAGGAGTGCCAGTATATCATCATCATCGCCATTTATCGTACCACCACCGGTCCCACCCTCCATAGCATCATCAACATTAGCTCGGCGGTCCTCACCATCTCCTCCATGACCATTGCTTGCGCTACTGCCTCCACCCCCACGAGGCTCATCAACAAGACCCTACAAAATTAAAATATTAATAACGAAGTCCAAAAGAGAGCATATTTAAATAATTTTAGTTTATGTTCTTCAAGTTATGTAAGTTAGGCAAACGAGCTGACAATTCGGCCTCCGGATATCAAAATCGAGTCCCGTAAGTTATAACATGTGCCTAATATCTATGAAGTGTTATGTCTATGGTTGCATGTCTTTTCGACGCTCGAGACGGGTTTTGGTCTCTTTTTCGACTATTGTTCTAAGTTTTAACAAGTTAGGCAAACAAGCTGATAAGTTTTAATATGTATCTAATATCTATGAGATGTTATGTCTATGGTTGCGTGTCGTTTCGACTCCCGAGGCGGGTCTTGGTCTCTTTTTCAACTATTGTTCTAAGTCTTAACAAGTTAAGCAAACGGGCTGATAACTCTGCTTCCGGATATCGAAATCGAGTCCCGTAACTTGTAACGTGTGCCTAATATCTATGAGGTACTATGTCTATGGTTGCGTTTCTTTTCAATGCTCGAGACGGGTTTTGGTCTCTTTTTCGACTACCATTCTAAGTTTTCTTTAATTTATGCAAGTTAGGCAAACGGACTGATAACTCGGCCTCCCGATATCGAAATCTAGTCTCGTAAATTTTAACGCGTGGCTAATATCTATTAGGTTTTATGTCTATGGTTGCGTGTCGTTTTGACACCTGAGATGGGGTTTGGTCTCTTTTTCAACTATTGCTCTATGTTTTCTTTAATTTATACAAGTTCGACAAACGAGCTGATAACTCGGCCTTCGGATATCGAAATCGATTTTCGTAAATTTCAACGTGTGCCTAATATCTATGAGGTGTTATGCATGTGGTTGCATGTCATTTCGACGCCCGAGGTGGATTTTGGTATCTTTTTTTACTATTATTCTAAGTTTTAACAATTTATACAAGTTAGACAAATGGGCTGATAACTCGGCTTTCAGATATCGAAATCGAGTCCTATAAGTTGTAACGTGTGCCTAATATCTATGAGTTGTTATGTCTATGGTTGCGTGTCGTTTCGACGCTCTAAACGGGTTTTAGTCTCTTTTTTTACTAGTGTTCTAAGTTTTAACAAGTTAGACAAACATGTCCTTTTTCTTGTAGTATGAGTCTTCTGCCTCAGGACACGTGGAGACTTCTCTCGGATCTCGCTTATTTATTTTCCAATTTTTCGTCTTTTTATTTAATTTTTTAGATCACATGTGAACCTTAATTTGTATTTGGACTCACACTGATAGAAGTCATAGATGAATCATGATGAAGAAGAGGAAGAAAAGTGGCCGGGTTGTTGCAGAGATTGAAAAAAGATATCTATTCAGATTTGGATATAACATAATTCTTTTATAATAGGGCATTTAAGTGAAAAGTCCATTAAGACAATCAGCTGACCGAATAAGCTAGCAAAATTGGGTTGATTCACTCGATCGGCTGCATTAAGATCATTTCAAAACTTTAATTTTCTCTAACAAACAGTTTGGATGGCTTAACCAATCATATACTGAGTCATTCATAAATAACATTTCATAATATTTCACAACCATAAAATTAAGAACATGTTTAAGAATAATCAACAAACTTCATCTACTACACGGTTAATTAACATCAGTTTTCTTAGATAACCCCTATAACATTGACTTGAGAGAACAAATAGCCAACTACCAGAACTGAAACAAAATTATAGTCTCAGTACTATAAGTCAAATCCCATATACATACAAATAGGGAACCGATATTTTCATATGAGAAAATGACATAAATTTTCGCACTATCTCTCTTACATGAATAGTGAGTAGATCCCACATCTAAGTGAGAGAGTCTCGTATGAAAATATCATATTTTTTTTCATGTGAAAATATCAGTTTCCATACAAATGATGTGCGCCTAGTAATCACAAGTCTGGAAAATATCCAAGAAGATGGTTCATTTGATTTTGAGCATCTAATTCATCCTCACAAGAAACCAATGGCATGTTTGGGAAAGAAAATAAAGTTGATTCAACCGGTTTTGGCGCGAGTAATTTGTCCATATTTTCCCAGCCATTGCAATTCTCTTGGTCAAGATCAAGACTTGCTGAAAGAGTTGGACTATCAAGTTGTGGAAGATCAAGAATTTCGTTATCGAAACGAGAATCGTTGGGAATAATTTGTTGTTGGTTTGAATTAGCAAATGGTACTTGATAAAAATTTGTGCTTTGATTTGTTAGGGTTGCATGCATTGGATTTAGTATTTCTTGAAGAGAAGATGATGAAAAATTGTTGTTGGTTTGGAAATAATAGCCATTGTTCCATGGTTCAAAGCCTTGCTTTTGATTTGGAGTTGGTTTCTTGAATGCCCGACAGACAACCCATCCTTCTTCCTGTAGAATTATATTTTACTCATGATTAGTTACTAGCTAGCAATAAAACTAAATGCTACTGTAAAAGTAATTGTAAAATCGGAAAGACTAATTAAAATGCTAAACTCTTCCTTGTGTTTTTGGCCTTCGTGTATGATGTTTTCGTTCTTGAGTTTGGCTAATTAACAATCCTTTCCTCAAAGTATAATTTTTAGTGTACGTAAAACCGTAACTTTTAGGGTATAATTAGTTGCACATAACTGAGCTAAAAAGTATAATTTTACAGTATTGATTGTATCACAAGGTAGCGGTTTGCTATATTGTAAACAAGAAAGGTGACTATAATTAACTGGTACTCAAAATTATTATTTATTAAGTAGCAAGGCAATCAGGAAAAATAATTCAGAGAGATACCATTTTTTTTCTTCTTTTTTTGCAGTTTAATTTTTTATTTCAGCAATATATACCATTAATGGATATTTCCTAAAGCAATACATAATTCATAATAATATAAATTCTTGATAGCACACATATTTAATATAAGTATTAACTAGTTTTTATTATGCTGTAACTATTATTTTGCAATTTTTGTTTTCAAAGGAGTTTGGTAATGTTGAAGATGTATAATGAATCATCATGCTTTAGCTAGTTCTCAATTCTTTTTGACTCTAAACTATAAAGAATAGTAATTAATTTCATTCCTTTTTATTGGCCTTTATGCATGTGTTAGTTCTTCTACACATGCGCAGCAAAAATAAGTGAAGTTGAGCATGTTTTGCCTCCAATTCACATTAATTTTCAACATCTAAAAGAAGTCTTTTGGAGATGATGGTGTTGCTTTTGTAGAAAGGCTAAACACAAGTTCTAATACAAAAAAACTATATGATAATATATTATATTTTATATAGCTATATAATTAATACAGATTTCTAGGATTATGACACATCAAGTAACTGTGTTTGGCGAAATTACCCTAATATTGTTGATGTGTTATAATCTTAACATCGCTCATGATACACTATTAACGCATGTGTCAAATTTTAATAACTTTTAATATACTAAATAGCCTTTTTAAGGGAAAAAATTGAAAATAAAAAAGTAGTATTTCATTTTCAAATAGTATATTAAATCATTCTTGACTTTAAAAGTTTAACTCAAAATATTTTTAAATTCAAAATAGAGACGTGTTTCATGATTAACAATTACGCAACAATAAATCTTATAACTCACTGACCTGTGGTGGTCCGTGTTCCGAGGATTGGAGTCGATATTCATGCATGATCCAGTCAGTTTTCATCCCATTCGGTGCACGTCCCTTGTAGAACACTAGGGTTTTCCTCATCCCTATTATGCTCTCTTTGGAAAGCACAGCTTTGTCTCTTCCAGTAGCTTTCCAAAACCCTGCAGTAGTTGCTCTATTTGTCCTTCTTCCTGTTGGATATTTCCTGTCCTTGTGACTGAAGAAATACCACTCATTCTGTTCTGCATACCCCAATTTGCACCTATCTGTACCATCAAACAAAAAGACATGACATCTTTAGCCCAACATGCTGCATGTTAAATTTGGACATTAGTTCAAACCATATTGTATAAATGAAGAACAATTATAATCTTTAATGCTTTTTATTTTAATTTTCCTTTTGTCCTTTGTAAAAAACTGGTTTAGTTTAACTTTTCTAGTCAAGTTGACAAATTCTAAACTAAAAATTAAGAAATTTTATTTATACCTTCAAACTAATGAAAATTGGAGGTACGTAGTATTAAATTCGATAAAGCTTCTTATGGTTATAGTTTTGTACCTATATTTATAAGAAAATAGTACTTTCTCCGTTTCTTAATATAAGTCGTTTTAGAGAAATATTTTTGTTCCTTGATATAAGTCGTTTGAGAATTTCAAGTAAGCATTAATTGCTTAGTTTCCAATATTACCCCAAGTATTAAATGTAACTTTGGTTTTCTCACTATTTTATGTCCAATAAATAACAATCTCTTCTTCCAATACAAAGGCAATATAGACAATTGATATTTTAGTTAATGCTATACAATCATTACTTTAATACTTGTGCACAATCTAAAACGACCTATATATATTAAGGAACGGAGGGAGTATAAATTTTGATTACAAAAATAATTAATTTAACTGAAAAAGTCAAACTAAACCAATTTTTGAGGGATGAGGCATGCACGGAGTAATAAATGTGTTCATATAAATATTCTAACTTTAAGACAGTCTATTTGCTCAGTCTATATTCAGAAACAAGTAACATTAGTATAGTAGAGAGTTGTATATCAGACGAGTTGTATATCAGACAACGTTATCTTGTTATACAAGTATAATATAATTACAATTCTCGATCAACTATATAAATGCAACTTATTTTTATAAATCATACATTTTAAACTGTCTGAATCAGAATTTAATGTTTCGAGTGGATATATACCTTGGATGTCCCATGGCTCAATCCTATAGAGATCGATCTCCACGATGACATCTAAATCAATCTTTAAAGAGTTAATTTTTCGCTTGAGGTAGTAGCCGACGAGTTCTTCCTCAGTCGGGTGAAATCTAAATCCAGGAGGGACACATGATTCAGCTTCCATGGATTCTCCTCTCCTGAAAAAAATAAGAAAAGCATAGTATACATAAGAAAAAGGGAGAGATTCAAGTTGAAATTTATATGTTTTTTGATCACATTGCCATTTTCATGTAATATTAAAAACAAACAAGTCATTAAAGTTTAAATATTTACTAATTTCAAAAAATAGTACATGCCACAAGTTTTTCTGTTTTCCTTACCCTTATATTGCAAGAGTTTCTTAAGTTATGACAAATGGTTGAGATTAAAATGCACAACTGTACCCTAAATTTATCATTATATGGAGATATGATATATACTTAATTTTATAATATAACAACTGTTATTTTGTTGTATAATTAGTAGCGTAAAACTATACTTTTTGGATCAGTTGTTATTGTATAATTAGCAGCGTAAAACTATTCCTTTTGGATCAGTTGTACCCTATCAATTATACTTTCAAAATTATAATAATTTTACACTAATAATTATATTTTATTTGAAGAAAAATATATATTAATTAGTAAAATTCAAAGAAGAAAATAACACACAACACAAAGGGGGATCTGCATTTTAATTCATGATTGAAATAAAATTGTTTTCCAAACATATAATGAGTACATTTGTGCAGTACAAAATTTGTCATGATTTTTAAAGCATTCGTTTAGCTAGAAATGTTTCTAGCTAGTTGCATGCACGTGTTTCCATCAACTTGTGCATGTGTCATTAGGAAAATGGCAGACCATATGCGAACCCACCAAACTACACAAATAAATATGGCATATATAGTAGCTTATCATACAGTTTAAACACTAGTGCTAATTGGCTTATAATTAGGTCATATCATATATACTTGGGCAGTTAAGTTTGTATATTGAACACAAAAGTAGATAGCCGAAAAACATGACTTTTAACTTTTTCTTTGAGTGAATTCCACTCTACTCCTGATATCCATGCTAGCTATATATCTGATCATGATGGTGGAAAAGGGTTTCACAACTACTCTATCCTCATTATACTAAAATATAAATTTATCCTTTAAATTTATTCACTTGTGATGTTTTCGTCCATAATTTTAAGTCAAAATCTTTTTTAAGGTAAAATTAATAGTGCAAAACCGTCTCATTTAGATCAATTTTGCACTACTAATTATACCTTAAAAAGAACAATTTTAAATAATAATTATAACTTGAAGAAGCCGTTTGGTAATAATTAGTTAGTTAAATCACAAAGACGTACGTACACCGGGACAATTTACATTTTAGTCTTATTCAAGGACATCTTCTTAATTAGGGTTTCTCCCGTTACTTAAGTTTGCCACTACATCGTTTGGAGCACCATTTTGGTGTGTTGTGTTTGAGTCTAAAATGTTATGTTTGTGAGTATTCAAAATAAATTACTTCTAGTACGTCTTCTAAACAAATAAAATTTTCAAGTACATTTTGATTTCTAAACAGTAAACACTGCAAACGATGTGTAATCAAACATATACTTAATTAGTATACTTAATAATTGCTAAATTATTTTTCTCTCTCTCTCCCTCTCACACACACATGCACACAAACACAGCTTCTCCAGCAACTGCATGGCAGTATATCTCTTAGAGGGTTCTGAATTCATCAAAAAAAAAAAAGTGCCTAACCGCGTGGTATTTGGCTCAGCGAATTGACTCGCCATATGGTTTCTATGAAATCGAGGGTTCGATTCTTGGTGGTAGTAAGGAGGATGTGTGTGTGTCAATGTAGCAAAAATAAAATAAAATGAGAGCCTCTATTTGGCAAAAAAAGGTGGCATATAAATTATGAATACCAAACAATATATGAAAACCAAAATACCATGCAAGAAAAACTAACCAAAATCTTGAAACTCCTTGTGCTTGCAGTAGTAGTACTGTCCCCAAAGAGAGAGGAGAGAATTATTGGGATTGGATGGTACTGAGAATTTAATTTATGGGTGAAAGTTGTTGTTTTAAATATGTAGGTACAGACAACAGATGGATATGAGTATGTTGTGTTGTGTTGTGTTGTATTGTTTTGTATGTTTGTTGTATTTATATATATAAAGCAAAAGGTAGAGAGAAATATATATGTATGTATATATGCAAGAGAGAGAGAGAGAGATAGCAGTATAAATATTTGGTGATTGCGCATGGGGGTGGCAAATACATGAGACTATGAAAGGTTAAGATGTTTGGACGGCGGGGCACTAAATCTCACGCCACCTCCCCTTCCACCGTTATTTTGTGTTCCAAGATTTTTCAACACACATAAGAGTATTTACTTTACTTTACTTTAAGTCATCAAACCACACCTCATTAATTTAGTCATCAAAATATATATATTATAACATTAATTAAAAATTAATCATTTAGATATATATTAATTAATTCGAATAATTATAAGGTTTTTCTATTAATGTTAAGAGCAAAAATTATACAAAAATTTATATTTAATTATATTTTTAATTTTTTTAATTATGCTTAACTCGCGTTAGACGATACTTATTGATTTGACAATATTATTTTTACTTTGATAATATTATTTTTATTTTGTTGTCACCTATTTTATTATGAGGTCGAACTCATACATCTATTCACTTTGTAACCTTAAATTTTCTTTTTTTATTTAATGGCAAAAAAGTTTTTAAAATTTTATCAAATGTAGAAATTATTTTTTTTGCATTTAAATCATTAAACTTTTAAACAATTTTTAAAATACCTAAAACTTGACATGACTTTTATTGAAATGTCTACCCACGTGGACATATAAGTTGCTTAATTTTCTTATATATATTTTTAGCAAGTGTTTGAAAGTTTAATGATTTTGGTGGAAAAAAAATATTCCCTCAATTTTAAATTATAAGATTGTTATTAATTTTTGAAAATCAGTCTTAAAATTTGTAAAACTCAAAATTGCTAAGATCAATCATTAAAAATTATGAAATAATAAAACTTATAACTAGTAGTAATTTTTAAATTACTTATAATATTCATCATTACTTTGAGTATCATTAAATGAATCTATGTCAATTTTAAATTTATTTTAAAAGTTAATTATTACATTATATTCACAAATATTCAAATAGTTTGTGTATATATGTTTTTGATAACTTGACAAGAATTCGATAATTTTTTACTGTCACTAATTATTTTATTTTTCTATATACACGCTTCTAATATACCATTTCAAGGCCAAAAATGTGACGCCCCCAAAATTTGGTATACATCACCCATCTTGGGTCGTCAGATACATAGTACAGAATACAAATACAACTGATTAATACATCTGTCGTGTACAATACGACAAAACATAAACTGTGAGTTTGAATACAGATATTATCTTCTAGAGAGTATTCATACTCAAAAAGAGTCCTCATTACATTTATTAACACACCATTACATAGAATAGTGATGACTACTAACTAATACTATCATTCGGACCATCACTCCGTACCCCGACTTGTCCCAGCTACGTTCTCATTTCCTGAAGAGAACAGTGAAAGAAAGGGTGAGCTCAACTAGCCCAGTAAGAAATATTATGACTAAGATAATGCAGAATAAATTATCATTAGCCTTCAACAATGTTAAACTGATAAAATATAATAGACATCAAGTTTAACTGTAGCGGAACAAGCAATCCATTAAAAGAGTCAAGTAGAAAATAAACTCTACTATCTTTTATGATTTAAAAAGTTTTTCAACACTGTGATCGCTGAGACTCAGCTTAATAAAATAATCCACATCATCGAATCACCCCTGCACTACGGCCAAGGATATTCGTGTATTCATTAATGGTCATGATCATGCCAACAACTGTCCATCAATGCACTACGGGCCAATGAGGACTTTTACCACATCATTTGTAACATTACGATCATGATTATACCGAATAATCCCTGGTCATAATCATACCAAGTCCATCTATGCACTACAGGCCACAGATGACTTTCAACATTTTATAAACATGAGGATGATGACAATGATATAAGAATTCAATAAAACAAGTTCAAGAATTAATTTATCCAGGAATTAACAACGTCCAAATTGTCAACATGATACTGCATTGTGGAGTAAAATTCAAGAATGCTTAGAAGAATATTTTCTTGAAAAGATACTGGATGAAACGCAACTATCAAGGATATTCCACAAATTTCATGGAGTATAGAAGTCAAAACTTAACCAACTGAGTATAATAAAGAATGGAATAACAAAAGAAATCACCATGCATGCGATAGACCGCACAGACATGTTATTCCAACAGAATAATAAATAATGGAACCAGGTCCGGCGTAAACGCACAGACAGGATATTCCGACAGAATAATAAATAATGGAACCAGGTCCGGTGTAAAACACACAGACAGGATGTTCCAACAGAATAATAATAAAAACGGAACCAGGTCCGGTGTAAAACACACAGACAGGATGTTCCAACAGAATAATAAACGGAACCAGGTCCGGTGTAAAACACACAGACAGGATGTTCCAACAGAATAATAGAAGAATGTCACCAAGTATAGGGTAGACCGCGTATACTGGTTATTCCAACAGAATAATAACAAATGGAATAACAGAAGTTCTCTTCATGAATATAAAAGAAATAATATTCCCTACCTTAAAAGAACTGGATATTGGAAAAGTGATGTAGCAGAATACTTTTAGTCTCTCTCTCTCTTATTCTCTCTATACTTTCTCTCTCTATAGCTTGAATGAATTCGTGAAAAATAATGAAGCCCTAGGCCTCTATTTATAGAAAAACTGAGGGTGGCTCTTGGTCTTAACGAAGGGTCAAATGACTCTTGGTCTTAACGAAGGGTCAAATGACTCTTGGTAATATTGAAGGGACAACTACTATTGACAAAAGTAATTACTATTGACCAAGGTAAATACTATTGACGAAGGTAATTACTATTGACCAAGGTAAATACTATTGACCAAGGTAAATACTATTGACGAAGGTAATTACTATTGACGACGGTAATTACTATTGACGAAGAGACTCTTAGATGATGACATATGGCCCCCCATAAGATAACCAAACTTACCACAACGTCTCAATAATATAACATATTATACAGATGATACTATGACAATAATTTAAGAGATATGATGCAGCAATTACTGTAGCAATAATTGAGTATAGCTGAGTGACTTCTCACGTAAGCATCAATAATCAATACCGTGTGCTACTATGCAACCACGCGTATTACTGTACTTTTACTACCGAGTAGTTCAACAGTTTTAACGGTTTTAACGGTAACACCTCAGCCGTTATTTTTATAGAAAGATAATTCTGTCGTTTTCTCAATCCGATAATAATTCCGTTGTGGGGTCCACCAATGATTGTGCCGTCGTACGAATATTCCTCGACAAAAAGAATATTTTCCGACCAAACGAATATTTTATAACAACTTGCTTACTTTGCAAAATTTATAAATATTACCCACAACTATAACATTATATCAAATTAACTCCATAATATTCAAGAATGATATTTATAGAAAATTCATCTTTATTTATAAAAATTGGGGTCTTACAACCTCCCCTTCTTATGAAATTTCGCCCTCGAAATTAGGGTACGTACCTGGTATGTCGAAGAGGTAAGGATACCTTGATTTCATTTCTGATTCTAACTCCCAAGTCATTTCCTCAACATCGTGGTTTCTCCACAAAACTTTGACTTGAGGTATAACCTTGGAGCGTAGAATATGTTCCTTCTTATCCAAGATTTGAACAGGAACTTCTTCATACGTCAAATCCTCCGCTATTTCGTCCGGTTCTAACTCAATAATGTGGTTCGGGTCTTCCACATATTTGCGTAACATGGATATGTGGAAAACGTTATGAACACGAGACATACTTGGCGGTAAAGCGAGTCTATAAGCCACAGTTCCTACTCGATCGAGGATTAAAAATGGACCGATGAATCGAGGATTTAGCTTTCCTCTCTTTCCAAATCTCGTAACTCCTTTCCATGGAGCAACACGTAAGAACACATGATCTCCTACATCAAATTCCACGTCCTTTCGATGAAGATCAGCATAACTCTTTTGTCGATCTTGTGAGGTTTTTATACGTTGTCGGATCGTTTGAATCTTTTCTGTAGTCATACGTACCAACTCCGGTCCCAACAACGTTGCTTCGCCCACCTCATCCCAGCATACTGGAGAACGACATTTTCTTCCATACAATGCTTCGAATGGAGCCATGCCAATACTTGCTTGATAACTGTTGTTGTAGGAAAACTCCACCAATGGTAAGAACTTGTCCCAACTTCCCTTGAAGTCAAAGACACAGAGTCTTAATAGATCTTCAAGAGTTTGAATAGTCCTCTCTGATTGTCCGTCCGTCTGAGGATGATATGCTGAACTAAATCGTAACTCCGTGCCCATAGCTTTTTGTAAACTAACCCAAAATCGTGAAGTGAATCTTGGGTCTCGATCAGAAATTATGGATACTGGCATACCATGCAGTCTTACAATCTCGTTTATGTACATACGAGCAAGACGTTCAAGTGTATAAGTTTCTCGTATCGGTAAGAAATGAGCAGACTTGGTCAATCTATCAACAATGACCCAAATCGCATCAATACCTTGAGAAACCCTAGGAAGACCGGTAACGAAATCCATGGTAATGTGCTCCCACTTCCATTCTGGAATTTCAAGTGGTTGCAATGGACCTTTTGGTACTTGATGCTCCGCTTTGACTCGTTGACAAGTTAGACACCTTGAGATAAACAACGCTATCTCTCTCTTCATATTGCTCCACCAAAATGTATGACGAAGATCATGATACATTTTGGTACTTCCAGGATGGATTGCAAACGGTGTGTTGTGCGCCTCCATCATGATTTCATACTTTAAATCAGGGTTGTTAGGAACACAAAGTCTGGAGTTGACTCGAAGTATTCCTTCTTCATCGATTCTTGCTTCCGGCATAACACCTTCTTGCACTTTCTTCCTCATACGCATCAGCTCCAGGTCTGTAGCTTGAGCAGCTTTAACTTTATCGATTAAAGTCGGTTCTACTCGTATATTCGCCATCATCACATGGGTCCCTGGAGTCTTCAACTCTATCTCCATCCTTTGCAAGTCACACAAAATGGGCCTTTGCGTTGTTAATATTGCACTTGTACCCGCATATGATCTTCTACTCAATGCGTCAGCTACCACGTTCGCTTTTCCAGGATGGTATTGAATGGTATGATCATAATCTTTCAACAGTTCAAGCCAACGTCGTTGTCGCATGTTGAGTTCCTTTTGAGTGAAGAAATATTTGAGGCTTTTATGATCCGTAAAGATCTCCACTTTCTCCCCATACAAGTAATGCCTCCAAATTTTAAGTGCAAAGACAACAGCTGCCAACTCTAGATCATGAGTAGGATAATTCCTCTCATATTCCTTGAGTTGTCTTGATGCATAGGCTATGACTTTTCCATGTTGCATGAGAACGCATCCCAACCCTTTGCTCGAAGCATCACTGTAGATGACAAATCCCTCCGAGCCAGATGGTATTGTTAGAACAGGTGCTGAAATGAGTCTCCTCTTGAGTTCTTGAAAACTCTGCTCACATTCTTCGCTCCAACCAAACTTTGTATCTTTCCGAGTCAGCTGAGTTAATGGAGTAGCGATTCGAGAAAATCCTTCCACGAATCTCCGATAATAACCAGCTAAACCAAGAAAGCTACGTACCTCGGTCACTGATTTAGGTTGCTCCCAGCTTTGAATAGCTTCAATCTTTGCCGGGTCAACCGATATTCCACGACTTGATACTACGTGCCCAAGGAATGCTACCTCCTCCAGCCAGAACTCGCATTTCTTCAACTTGGCATAAAGTTTGTATTCACGAAGCTTTTGGAGTACCAGCCTCAAGTGTTGCTCATGATCTTCACGGCTTTTGGAATAAATAAGGATGTCATCAATAAAGACGACCACAAAGTGATCCAAATATTCCTTGAATACCCGGTTCATCATATCCATGAAGGCAGCAGGAGCATTAGTCAATCCAAAAGACATAACTAAGAATTCGTAATGCCCGTACCGAGTTCTGAAGGCAGTCTTTGGAATATCCTCAGTTCTAACCTTCAGCTGATGATATCCAGAACGAAGATCGATCTTTGAAAAGAATTGTGCTCCTTGCAACTGGTCAAACAGGTCATCAATACGTGGCAATGGGTACCTATTTTTGATGGTGACATGATTCAACTCCCGATAATCAATACAAAGTCGCATACTCCCATCTTTCTTCTTCACGAACAGAACAGGAGCACCCCAAGGAGAAGTACTAGGACGAATAAAACCAATGTCTAACAATTCCTGCAGTTGGGTCTTTAACTCCTGAAGTTCAATAGGAGCCATTCGATATGGGGCTTTGGAAATGGGTTTTGTACCGGGTTCAAGGTCGATACAAAATTCAATTTCACGCTCTGGGGGTAGGCCAGGAAGTTCTTCGGGAAATACGTCAGGAAATTTATTAACAACAGAAATATCATTCAAAGCTGACGTATTTTTGTTTAGATCTGTGACATGAGCTAAGAAAGCTTGACATCCGTTTTTCAATAAACGAATAGCTTTATGGCTTGAGATGACAGCGATTGATTTTAATGGTTTGGTTGCTTGAATTCGCATAATAGGTCGATTAGGAATATGAAAGCTAACAACCTTACGAAAACAATCAATTTTTGCATAATGAGTAGTTAACCAATCAATCCCTAGAATCACGTCAAATGCAAGTATTTTTAATGAAATCAGATCGATAGGTAATGTGTGGGTACCAACTTGAACCAAACAAGACTTATAACCAGTGGAGGTAATGAAGGTTTCTCCCAACGGAGTTTCCACAGATAAGTCAAAGTCTAATTTCTCCGGAATCAAATTTAATCGATGAGCGCAAGTAGGAGAAATAAAAGAATGGGTTGAACCGGTATCAAATAAAGTATAAACTTCTTTAGAGTTTATGATAAGCTTACCCGTGATGACCTCATTCGGGTTCCTTGCTCTCTGGGAGTTCACAACAAACGCTCTCCCTTGCACAACCGGTTTTGACTTTTCTGGGACGGCTTTTGGTGCCTCCATCCTAGCTGAATTTGTTTTCGGTAAACGACAAAATCGGGCTAAATGACCTTCTCTTCCACAATTATAACATGCTTTGGACGGCATCGCGCAGTTTGGACTGATGTGCCCCTCCCCTCCGCATTTGAAACATATGATAGGTGGTCGTTCTCCTTCCTTAACGACAGGTGCTGGTGCTGACGTCTTTCCATCATTGTTGAATCTCCTCTTCTTGAAATGTCCATTCTTATTGTTTTGGCCCTGATTACCACCGAAGTGGTTACCATTTCTGGCCTGTTGATTCCCTCCACGCTTGTTGTCACCGCTTCGATGACTGCTCTCACTGGTATTATCATTTTGCCGGCTGCTCTCTTTTGGTTGCGTTGTCTCGTTATCGCGCTCCACCAACTGAGCCCTATTTACAACATCTGAATACAAACACAGTTTATGAGAAACAAGATGTTGACGTATCTCCGGCTTCAAACCTCTTAAAAACATCCGCGTCATTCTTTCTTCATTATCCACCAGGTGGGACGCAAACCGGGATAACTCCGCAAATTTTGCCTCGTACTGCGACACGGTCATATTATTCTGCTCCAATTTGATGAACTCCACCTCCTTCATGTGACGAATACTCTCGGGAAAGTATTTGTCGTTAAACAGCTCTTGGAACTTCTCCCAGGACATCTTCAGTGCGGCAGGTTGAGTACGCTTTATCGATTCCCACCAGTAATCTGCCTCTCCTCGCAACATAAAGGCGGCAAAGGGAACCTTTTGCTCCTCGGAGCAACCCAAGACATCAAATATCTTGGTGATCTGCTTTATCCATGTTTCAGCTACAAGTGGTTTGGGTTCTCCCTTAAACTCCGGTGGTCCCAGCTCCTTAAACTGTTTAGCGGTGACCGCCAGAGAGTTTCCAGTATTTCCACCTACGTTGTGGACAGGAGCCGCTTTCACCTGTTGTTGCATGAATTGCATAAAGCCTCTGAACATTTGATCATTCATCATTTGGTCAGTGTTGTTGTTTGCATGAGGATTGACACCTTCCTGATGCACATTATCCTGATTATTGATATGTGGTGAATCAACAGTCGTCTGTGCTCCATTGCTATTCTCAACATTCTCAGATGCCATTTTCAGATACTGCCACAAAATAAAAATTAATTGATATGTCATATATTATCCTTATATTATGACCGACCAATTAAATACCATGCAAATAAACTTAGGTATGTCATACTAGCGAAGGAATTCCCCGTCTCTCCCCTCCTAGTTCTATTCTCACATCTTAGCCAGGGATCATATCCCTAAGCTCTGATACCAACTGTGACGCCCCCAAAATTAGGTATACATCACCCATCTTGGGTCGTCAGATACATAGTACAGAATACAAATACAACTGATTAATACAACTGTCGTGTACAATACGACAAAACATAAACTGTGAGTTTGAATACAAATATTATCTTCTAGAGAGTATTCATACTCAAAAGGAGTCCTCATTACATTTATTAACACACCATTACATAGAATAGTGAGGACTACTAACTAATACTATCATTCGGACCATCACTCCGTACCCCGACTTGTCCCAGCTACGTTCTCATTTCCTGAAGAGAACAGTGAAAGAAAGGGTGAGCTCAACTAGCCCAGTAAGAAATATTATGACTAAGATAATGCAGAATAAATTATCATTAGCCTTCAACAATGTTAAACTGATAAAATATAATAGACATCAAGTTTAACTGTAGCGGAACAAGCAATCCATTAAAAGAGTCAAGTAGAAAATAAACTCTACTATCTTTTATGATTTAAAAAGTTTTTCAACACTGTGATCGCTGAGACTCAGCTTAATAAAATAATCCACATCATCGAATCACCCCTGCACTACGGCCAAGGATATTCGTGTATTCATTAATGGTCATGATCATGCCAACAACTGTCCATCAATGCACTACGGGCCAATGAGGACTTTTACCACATCATTTGTAACATTACGGTCATGATTATACCGAATAATCCCTGGTCATAATCATACCAAGTCCATCTATGCACTACAGGCCACAGATGACTTTCAACATTTTATAAACATGAGGATGATGACAATGATATAAGAATTCAATAAAACAAGTTCAAGAATTAATTTATCCAGGAATTAACAACGTCCAAATTGTCAACATGATACTGCATTGTGGAGTAAAATTCAAGAATGCTTAGAAGAATATTTTCTTGAAAAGATACTGGATGAAACGCAACTATCAAGGATATTCCACAAATTTCATGGAGTATAGAAGTCAAAACTTAACCAACTGAGTATAATAAAGAATGGAATAACAAAAGAAATCACCATGCATGCGATAGACCGCACAGACAGGTTATTCCAACAGAATAATAAATAATGGAACCAGGTCCGGCGTAAACGCACAGACAGGATATTCCGACAGAATAATAAATAATGGAACCAGGTCCGGTGTAAAACACACAGACAGGATGTTCCAACAGAATAATAATAAAAACGGAACCAGGTCCGGTGTAAAACACACAGACAGGATGTTCCAACAGAATAATAAACGGAACCAGGTCCGGTGTAAAACACACAGACAGGATGTTCCAACAGAATAATAGAAGAATGTCACCAAGTATAGGGTAGACCGCGTATACTGGTTATTCCAACAGAATAATAACAAATGGAATAACAGAAGTTCTCTTCATGAATATAAAAGAAATAATATTCCCTACCTTAAAAGAACTGGATATTGGAAAAGTGATGTAGCAGAATACTTTTATCTCTCTCTCTCTTATTCTCTCTATACTTTCTCTCTCTATAGCTTGAATGAATTCGTGAAAAATAATGAAGCCCTAGGCCTCTATTTATAGAAAAACTGAGGGTGGCTCTTGGTCTTAACGAAGGGTCAAATGACTCTTGGTCTTAACGAAGGGTCAAATGACTCTTGGTAATATTGAAGGGACAACTACTATTGACAAAAGTAATTACTATTGACCAAGGTAAATACTATTGACGAAGGTAATTACTATTGACCAAGGTAAATACTATTGACCAAGGTAAATACTATTGACGACGGTAATTACTATTGACGACGGTAATTACTATTGACGAAGAGACTCTTAGATGATGACATATGGCCCCCCATAAAATAACCAAACTTACCACAACGTCTCAATAATATAACATATTATACAGATGATACTATGACAATAATTTAAGAGATATGATGCAGCAATTACTGTAGCAATAATTGAGTATAGCTGAGTGACTTCTCACGTAAGCATCAATAATCAATACCGTGTGCTACTATGCAACCACGCGTATTACTGTACTTTTACTACCGAGTAGTTCAACAGTTTTAACGGTTTTAACGGTAACACCTCAGCCGTTATTTTTATAGAAAGATAATTCTGTCGTTTTCTCAATCCGACAATAATTTCGTTGTGGGGTCCACCAATGATTGTGCCGTCGTACGAATATTCCTCGACAAAAAGAATATTTTCCGACCAAACGAATATTTTATAACAACTTGCTTACTTTGCAAAATTTATAAATATTACCCACAACTATAACATTATATCAAATTAACTCCATAATATTCAAAAATGATATTTATAGAAAATTCATCTTTATTTATAAAAATTGGGGTCTTACAAAAAATACTAATCTCGAGTTCTTATAATTGTTAAATTATTGTATTGGGAGCATGATTACACGTTAAATTGTGAGCTAGTGGACTCGAGTTTATCCTTGATAGGACTATGTTGGAAAATAATCTATATATATATATATATATATATATATATATATATATATATATATATATATATATATATATATATATATATACACACACAGTTATTTATGGCGACGATTTTATTGGGCTATAGCGACAGTTCACCCGTCACTATAGTTATTCTGGTCTATAGCCCAAAAAAAATAGTTATCATAGACGACTGTGTACTACACAACTGTGTATATACATATAGCCCATATATATATATATAATATATATATATATATATATATATATATTAGTCTATATATATTAGTGGTAATTTTTTAAAAAACGTATGTTTATGTAAGTTTTTTTTATTATCAATTACAGATATAAGTATTAGTAGTAATTTTTTAAAAAAGATATATAATAAATGAGATTTTCTTATAATTTTTATTAATTTTACGGATTTAGCAATCGTAATTCAACATATAATAGGACTCGGGTCTAACTTTTGGTAAATATATTGCATTTATTCCCACAAATCACAATCCAGTTCTTATTGTGTGTTGGGTGCGCCACCCTTTTAACATATACCGCAAATGAAGTGCTGTCATCTGGATGACATCGTACTCTGATCTGTCTACATCACTTAACTAATCATTTGTGTTTCCGTCTCACAAAACCCACCAACCTAGTCTCTTCAAATCGCTATCTTAATAGGTTTGGGTTGGCTTATTTCCTAACTTAGGGTACTATATATTATCATTAACTTAATTTTACAGTAAATTAATTAATTGACTAATACAATATTAATACATAGAAAGATAACATCTCAATTTATATATTGATACTATATTGATCAATTAACCAAATTAATTTCATGCTAACCACTTTTGTACTATATATATTGAAATTATGTTCGATTTCTAACGTTTAAAGTTAAATTTAATCATCATACTTGTTAACGCCAAGATTCGTCATATACTTGATAATGAGGGTGTAGTCTTGTTTTATAGCAATCACACCACCTTCTCCAAGCTCTTCCCTATATATGAATAGGATTCCTCATTTAGTTAAATACCTTAATGGGATTAAAGTCAATCTTTTTAAAGAAAGGAATCGGATTGTATCCGGACTCTTTCCTTAAGAATTAGAAATTAAATATAATTAGAAATATTAGATTCCTTAAAATCATCAACTGTCCAAACAGGTTAACAATACTAAAAATGATAGGGTGTGTTTAAGTTTTAAATATATATCGTATTTGAGAGATAAATAAGTTAATTGTTTCTAAACAAATAAGATTGTCAAGTGTATTTAGACAAACTAAGCATTCTATAAACTAATAGAAGAACAATTACTTATGTACGTAAAAATTGATATACACATTTATTATAAACTTTAATATTCTCATATTTATTATTTTGTGTGTATATTTTATTTAACTAATAAATTTTATTTGATTTTGGAAGATTTATCGTGTTTTTCTTGGGGAGCAAATAAAAGATTATATGGGACTCTTGGAAGATAATTATGAAGAGGTTGGAGTCAATTTAGATATAAAGAGATAAAAGAAAAGAAAAGACCAAGTTCAATGTATTTTAGATTAGATTATAATTTATTTTTTCTTATAAATAGATCTCTTGTTTGAGAGAGAGATGGTGAATTTTTATTTTTTTTTCTTTTCCATCTTGTACTTCCTGCAGAAAAGATCAATTGATTACTTTATTAATTCATTTATATTACATAATTCTTCTTTCTTTATGCATATTCAGTATGTTTATATTATACATTTCATTCATGTGAATTGCCTTCATTTATTTGCTGCACTTAACATACATATACTTTCAAGTTCTACCAACTTTATTTAGAATATTTAATTACTATTAGTGACTTGTGTTATGCGAATTTTAATTTTGTTTTAATTTTGTTAATTAGAAATTTTCCTGGCTAACTAAATTTTTAATACCTGGGTTGATGATGAAGCTAAATATTATGTATTAATATTTTCTTTCGGTTCCGTAATTAGTGACTAATTATTTTCACCTTCATATTTACCTTCGTTTAAAATTTCATATGATTCTTATATTGATTACGAGGTTTTGATATGTTATAGTTAATTTATGAATTTTTCATAATGTATGATTGCCCATATTAATTATATGAATCATTATTTTTAAAGAGAAGGGGGAATAATTTGGGAATTAATTTGGAAAATAAGAAATTATTGTTAGTGTTAATATTTAGTGGATTCAGATTCCTAGGTATCTTTTCTCATTAATAGTTTCTGTTATTAATTAATAGTTTGCATAATTTAGTTAGTTAATCATCACCAATATATTTATTTCTAATTTGCCTAAAATATTAATTAAGAATATATTAAAGAATTTATCTAGTCTTTGTGGTTCGACCTGCACATGCCAAATCTACAATAGATGTTGTGCACTTGCAGTACATAATTTTAACTCATCAAATTTTTGACACCGTTGTCGGGAACTAGAATTAATTTTTTATTCCTTAATTTTTATTTATTCAAACTAGTTTTTAACTTTAATATTTTTTTTTTAGGATTATCGAAGCGGATCGAATGAGCGAAAAGATAAAAGTTTTGTTGTTGCGATTTCTTTGGTACTTCGTATCTCCATATTTTTTTAGTAGTTTAGTTTTTTTTATTAATATTTTTTTTATTTGTCGCATTCATGCATTCACTCACGTAGCACATCCTGTTAGGTTTTTTTTTTATATTTTTATTTTTTGTCAAATATAAATTATGGTGATTGTTGGAATATTGAGGTACGTCAAAATTTCTCCTTCTTTCGTAATTCACCTAGTTTTAGGACACTTTAGTTTTTTATAGTTTTTTTATTTGTACATTTTCATCTTTAATCTAACATTAAAGGCACAACATGTAACAAGATAAGATGAGGATTCCATCATCCTTCCTTCCACAAACAACCCAATTTGCATTTTGCATAAACATGGCCTAATAAAATCAAGTAGACATTGGCCACTAGGACTCTCGAGCTCAATTAGAACAAGAAACTCCAAGAGAAAGCTGAATTTTAAATTAATCAAACTACTGGTGTTTAGGCAAGTGGTTCAAAAGGTAAACGCTTAAAGAACGTGTGGTTATTCAATTACTCATCGTATTTACGGATAGACTCCCACCTTTCTTACACTTATATGGCTAGTGGTGTGATTAATTTCGAATTTGGTGGACCTTGCGGTGTAACTTAGAACAGTTAGGAACTGTCTAGATTTTATTTAAGTTGACCTTAGAAGTAAATTTTTTATTTTTTTATTACTTTTTCCCCATTTTTTATGCTTATCTGCTTATCTGTTAAGTAGTGTATGCAAAAAGTGTGGACTAGGGACAAAACATCGCGATTAGTGAGAAAACTTGATTTTTTCAGATTTCACTTAAAAAAATCTCATTATAAGAAAAATGGATGCCGCACAAACTGTTTCTTTAAGGGATCATTGTTATCCTTCGCGCTTTGCCCAACCTTCATGTATCAGTCTACCACTGAAAATTGATAACAATTTTGAACTTAAACCGTATTTTATAAATATGTTACCTAGGTTCACGGGGATAGAAGATGCATATTTATTTATTCAGGAATTTGAGGAAATTTATGCTTTAATGAAAATTTAACAATTGTCTGATGACTCAATTAGGCTAAGATTTATCACATTTGCTTTAAAAGATAATGATAAAAAGTGGTTATATAGCCTACCAAATAATTCCATATCAACTTGGGAGGGAATTGTTGTTACATTTCTAAAATAATATTTTCCAAATCATAAAATTACTAAAATTAGAATTGCAATTCATCAATTTTTCCAACTTAAAAAAGACTCTTTTTGGAAATATTTTGATAGATTTAAAAATTTGTTATCAAAGTCCCCACACCATGGAATTGAGAAATGTAGATTGTGTCAAATTGCTTACGAAGGTTTAGACTATCCCACTAAAACAATGTTAGAGTCAATGTGTCAAGGGAATTTTCTGAATAATGATGAGGAAAAGGCTTGGGACTTTTTAGAAGACTTAGCATAAAAAACCATGCAATGGGAAACCACCCAAGAGACTGATAAATCTAACTCATCTAGGGGTGTTCATACAATTGACAATTCAATTGCCACTGAAGCTAAGTTGGCTGATGTACTTAAAAGACTTGAAGCTTTAGAAACTAGGGAACCATCACATGTGAACCAAGTCTCAACACCAGCACCTTTGTGTCTAAGGTGTAATTCACCAAGCCATGTGATTGAGGAATGTACTAAAGTCATGCCCCAACCTGAAGAATATGAACAAATCAATGCAATATTTCAAAGACCTAGGAATAACCCATTTGCACCCACTTATAATCCAGGTTGGAGAAATCATCCTAATTTTGCATGGAACCAAGGACACTACCCAAATAACTCTTCAAATCAGGTCAATCAATCTCTAAATCAAACTTTTCAACCTTACCAAAAGGTAAATCCTGGTTCGTACCAAAATTCAAATCCTGCACCTCAATATCCACCAGGTTTTTCTAATGAAAGTGAGAGGAGACTTAGCACCTCAGAGAAGAGTGTGGAAACATTAATAAAATCTCAATAAAGCACTAACCAAGCCTTATCTCGTTTAGAGATCTAAATTAGCCAGTTGGATACTACAGTTAGTGAAAGAGAGAAGGGTAAGTTTCCCAGTCAACTCAAGACCAATTCAAAATTTCCAGTCCCTATTCAAAAACCTTATAATGCTAATTCACTTAAAAACAACCAAGTCAATCATGTGAATTCTGTAATTTTTTTAAGGTTTGGAAATTATTTTAGCAATCATGTTGGCATTGATAATGAAGAAGAGAAAAAATTAAATGTTGAATCTAATGATCCATCTTCAAAGTCAGCCCATCCTGACAAGCCCACAAACTCTGAGTCAGTAGGCCCATCCGCTAAGCTTGTGTCAAAAAATGTTCAAACCACATCTTCTGAGTCAAATGAAAAAGTCTTTAAACCAAAAGCCTCATTTCCTCAAAGACTTATTTCAAACAAGCAGTCAGCCCAGTTGGACAAAATTCTAGAAGTGTTCAAACAAGTGAAAATTAATATTCCCCTTCTAGATGTCATCCAACAAGTTCCCTCATATACTAAATATCTAAAAGGTTTGTACGTACACACTCAAAAGAACCACTCATGTTCCTAAGAAAATTTTTCAACAGCCCATGTTAATTCTATCTTGTCATGCCAAGTCCCTTTGAAGTATAAGGACCCCGTGTGACACCCCCAAAATTAGGTATACATCACCCATCTTGGGTCGTCAGATACATGGTACAAAATACAAATACAACTTACTAATACAACTGTCGTGTACAATACGACAAAGCATAAACTGTGAGTTTGAATATAAATATTATCTTCTAGAGAGTATTCATACTCAAAAGGAGTTCTCATTACATTTATTAACACACCATTACATCGAATAGTGAGGACTACTAACTAATACTATCATTCGGACCATCACTCCGTTCCCCGACTTGCCCCAGCTACGTTCTCATTTCCTGAAGAGAACAGTGAAAGAAAGGGTGAGCTCAACTAGCCCAGTAAGAAATATTATGACTAAGATAATGTAGAATAAATTATCATTAGTCTTCAACAATGTTAAACTGATAAAATATAATAGAAATCAAGTTTAACTACAGCGGAACAAGCAATCCATTAAAAGAGTCAAGTAGAAAATAAACTCTACTATCTTTTATGATTTAAAAGGTTTTTCAACACTGTGATCGCTGAGACTCAGCTTAATAAAATAATCCACATCATCGAATCACCCCTGCACTACGGCCAAGGATATTCGTGTATTCATTAATGGTCATGATCATACCAACAACTGTCCATCAACGCACTACGGGCTAATGAGGACTTTTACCACATCATTTGTAACATTACGGTCATGATTATACCGAATAATCCCTGGTCATAATCATACCAAGTCCATCTATGCACTACAGGCCACAGATGACTTTTAACATTTTATAAACATGAGGATGATGACAATGATATAAGAATTCAATAAAACAAGTTCAAGAATTAATTTATCCAAGAATTAATAACGTCCAAATTGTCAACATGATACTGCTTTGTGGAGTAAAACTTCAAGACTGATCAGGAGAATATTTTCATGAATAGATACTAGATGAAGCGCAAATATCAAGGATATTCCACTAATTTCATGGAGTATAGAAGTCAAAGTTTTAATCAACTGAGTATAATAAAGAATGGAATAACAAAAGAAATCACCATGCATGCGATAGACCGCACAGACAGGTTATTCTTAACAGAATAATAATAATGGAACCAGGTCCGGCGTAAACGCACAGACAGGATATTCCGACAGAATAATAAATAATAGAATCAGGTCCGGTGTAAAACACACAGACAGGATATTCTGATAGAATAATAAATAATGGAACCAGGTCCGGTGTAAAACACACAGACAGGATATTCCGACAGAATAATAATAAAGACAGAACCAGGTCCAACGTAAAGCACAGACATGATGTTCCAACAGAATAATAACAAAAACGGAACTAGGTCCGGTGTAAAACACACAGACAGGATGTTCCAACAGAATAATAGAAGAATGTCACCAAGTATAGGGTAGACCGCGTATACAGGCTATTCCAACAGAATAATAAGAAATAGAATAACAACAGTTCTCTTCATGAATAAGAAAGAATAACACCCCTTACCGTTTTAAAGAAGAGCTGAAGTAAGGAAGTAGTTAAGTAGCAGAATACTCTTCTTCTCTCTCTCTCTATAGTTTCTCTCTATAGTTTCTCTCTCTAGAGTTCAGTGAATTCGTAAGAAATAATGAAGGAATGAGCTGCTATTTATAGAAAAATAGAATGCATAGTAACTAATCCATGAACGGTCCAGATTGATTACTTTAATCTGACGGTCCATATTTAAAGAAAAATCTTTTAAATAAAATATAATATATTCTATTTATAGAATAACTTTAATAAAGTATTCTGTTTTATATAAAAAGATGTTTCTGTTTTATTACGTTAATAATACGAATAAAACAAAACGTCATTATCGCTAAATAATTCATATTATTAACTGACAATAATTGAATCAAACTGAGTGACTTCTCACATAAGCATTAATAATCAATACCGTGTGCTACTATGCAACCACACGTATTACTGTACTTTTACTACCGAGTAGTTCAACAGTAACAATGGTAAAACTTCCGCCGTTATTTTTAATAAAATATTTTTGTCGTTTTCTCAATTCGACAATAATTCCATTGTGGGGTCCACCAATGATTGTGTCGTTGTACGAATATTCTCTGTTAAAACGAATATTCCCCGACCAATCGAATATTATATAACAACTTGCGTACTTTGCAAAATTTATAAATATTACCCACAACTATAACATTATATCAAATTAACTCCATAATATTCAAAAATGATATTTATAGAAAATTCATCTTTATTTATAAAAGTTGGGGTCTTACAATTTCCCCTTCTTATGAAATTTCGCCCTCGAATTTAGGATACATACCTGATATGTCGAAGAGGTAAGGATACCTTGCTTTCATTTCAGATTCTAACTCCCAGGTCATTTCCTCAACATCGTGGTTTCTCCACAAAACTTTGACTTGAGGTATAACCTTGGAGCATAGAATATGTTCCTTCTTATCCAAGATTTGAACAGGAACTTCTTCATACGTCAAATCCTCCGCTATTTCGTCCGGTTCTAACTCAATAATGTGGTTCGGGTCTTCCACATATTTGCGTAACATGGATATGTGAAAAACGTTATGAACACGAGACATACTTGGCGGTAAAGCGAGTCTATAAGCCACAGTTCCTACTCGATCGAGGATTAAAAATGGACCGATGAATCGAGGATTGAGCTTTTCTCTCTTTCCAAATCTCGTAACTCCTTTCCATGGAGCAACACGTAAGAACACATGATCTCCTACATCAAATTCCACGTCCTTTCGATGAAGATCAGCATAACTCTTTTGTCGATCTTGTGAGGTTTTTATACGTTGTCGGATCGTTTGAATCTTTTCTGTAGTCATACGTACCAACTCCGGTCCCAACAACGTTGCTTCACCCACCTCATCCCAGCATACTGGAGAACGACATTTTCTTCCATACAATGCTTCGAATGGAGCCATGCCAATACTTGCTTGATAACTGTTGTTGTAGGAAAACTCCACCAATGGTAAGAACTTGTCCCAACTTCCCTTGAAGTCAAAGACACAGAGTCTTAATAGATCTTCAAGAGTTTGAATAGTCCTCTCTGATTGTCCGTCCGTCTGAGGATGATATGCTGAACTAAATCGTAAATCCGTGCCCATAGCTTTTTGTAAACTAACCCAAAATCGTGAAGTGAATCTTGGGTCTCGGTCAGAAACTATGGATACTGGCATACCATGCAGTCTTACAATCTCGTTTATGTACATACGAGCAAGACGTTCAAGTGTATAAGTTTCTCGTATCGGTAAGAAATGAGCAGACTTGGTCAATCTATCAACAATGACCCAAATCGCATCAATACCTTGAGAAACCCTAGGAAGACTGGTAACGAAATCCATGGTAATGTGCTCCCACTTCCATTCTGGAATTTCAAGTGGTTGCAATGGACCTTTTGGTACTTGATGCTCCGCTTTGACTCGTTGACAAGTTAGACACCTTGAGATAAACAACGCTATCTCTCTCTTCATATTGCTCCACCAAAATGTATGACGAAGATCATGATACATTTTGGTACTTCCAGGATGGATTGCAAACGGTGTGTTGTGCGCCTCCATCATGATTTCATACTTTAAATCAGGGTTGTTAGGAACACAAAGTCTGGAGTTGACTCGAAGTATTCCTTCTTCATCGATTCTTGCTTCCGGCATAGCACCTTCTTGCACTTTCTTCCTCATACGCATCAGCTCCAGGTCTGTAGCTTGAGCAGCTTTAACTTTATCGATTAAAGTTGGTTCTACTCGTATATTCGCCATCATCACATGGGTCCCTGGAGTCTTTAACTCTATCTCCATCCTTTGCAAGTCACACAAAATGGGCCTTTGCGTTGTTAATATTGCACTTGTACCCGCATATGATCTTCTACTCAATGCGTCAGCTACCACGTTCGCTTTTCCAGGATGGTATTGAATGGTATGATCATAATCTTTCAACAGTTCAGGCCAACGTCGTTGTCGCATGTTGAGTTCCTTTTGAGTGAAGAAATATTTGAGGCTTTTATGATCCGTAAAGATCTCCACCTTCTCCCCATACAAGTAATGCCTCCAAATTTTAAGTGCAAAGACAACAGCTGCCAACTCTAGATCATGAGTAGGATAATTCCTCTCATATTTCTTGAGTTGTCTTGATGCATAGGCTATGACTTTTCCATGTTGCATGAGAACACATCCCAACCCTTTGCTCGAAGCATCACTGTAGATGACAAATCCCTCCGAGCCAGATGGTATTGTTAGAACAGGTGCTGAAATGAGTCTCCTCTTGAGTTCTTGAAAACTCTGCTCACATTCTTCGCTCCAACCGAACTTTGTATCTTTCCGAGTCAGCTGAGTTAATGGAGTAGCGATTCGAGAAAATCCTTCCACGAATCTCCGATAATAACCAGCTAGACCGAGAAAGCTACGTACTTCGGTTACTGATTTAGGTTGCTCCCAGCTTTGAATTGCTTCAATCTTTGCCGGGTCAACAGATATTCCACGACTTGATACTACGTGCCCAAGGAATGCTACCTCTTCCAGCCAGAACTCGCATTTCTTCAACTTGGCATAAAGTTTGTATTCACGAAGCTTTTGGAGTACCAACCTCAAGTGTTGCTCATGATCTTCACGGCTTTTGGAATAAACAAGGATGTCATCGATAAAGACGACCACAAAGTGATCCAAATATTCCTTGAATACCCTGTTCATCATATCCATGAAGGCAGCAGGAGCATTAGTCAATCCAAAAGACATAACTAAGAATTCATAATGCCCATACCGAGTTCTGAAGGCAGTCTTTGGAATATCCTCAGTTCTAACCTTCAGCTGATGATATCCAGAACGAAGATCGATCTTTGAAAAGAATTGTGCTCCTTGCAACTGGTCAAACAGGTCATCAATACGTGGCAATGGGTACCTATTTTTGATGGTGACATGATTCAACTCCCGATAATCAATACAAAGTCGCATACTCCCATCTTTCTTCTTCACGAACAGAACAGGAGCACCCCAAGGAGAAGTACTAGGACGAATAAAACCAATGTCTAATAATTCCTGCAGTTGGGTCTTTAACTCCTGAAGTTCAATAGGAGCCATTCGATATGGGGCTTTGGAAATGGGTTTTGTACCGGGTTCAAGGTCGATACAAAATTCAATTTCACGCTCTGGGGGTAGGCCAGGAAGTTCTTCGGGAAATACGTCAGGAAATTTATTAACAACAGAAATATTATTCAAAGCTGACGTATTTTTGTTTAGATCTGTGACATGAGCTAAGAAAGCTTGACATCCGTTTTTCAATAAACGAATAGCTTTATGGCTTGAGATGACAGCGATTGATTTTAATGGTTTGGTTGCTTGAATTCGCATAATAGGTCGATTAGGAATATGAAAGCTAACAACCTTACGAAAATAATCAATTTTTGCATGATGAGTAGTTAACCAATCAATCCCTAGAATCACGTCAAATGCAAGTATTTTTAATGAAATAAGATCGACAGGTAATGTGTGGGTACCAACTTGAACCAAACAAGACTTATAAACCGTGGATGTAATGAAGGTTTCTCCCAATGGAGTTTCAACTGCTAAGTCAAAGTCTAATTTCTCCGGAATCAAATTTAATCGATGAGCGCAAGTAGGAGAAATAAAAGAATGGGTAGAACCGGTATCAAATAAAGTATAGACTTCGTTAGAGTTTATGATAAGCTTACCCGTGATGACCTCATTCGGGTTCCTTGCTCTCTGGGAGTTCACAACAAACGCTCTCCCTTGCACAACCGGTTTTGACTTTTCTGGGACGGCCTTTGGTGCCTCCATCCTAGCTGAATTTGTCTTCGGTAAACGACAAAATCGAGCTAAATGACCTTCTCTTCCACAATTATAACATGCTTTGGACGGCATCGCGCAGTTTGGACTGATGTGTCCCTCCCCTCCGCATTTGAAACATATGATAGGTGGTCGTTCTCCTTCCTTAACGACAGGTGCTGGTGCTGACGTCTTTCCATCATTGTTGAATCTCCTCTTCTTGAAATGTCCATTCTTATTGTTTTGGCCCTGATTACCACCGAAGTGGTTACCATTTTTGGCCTGTTGATTCCCTCCACGCTTGTTGTCACCGCTTCGTTGACTGCTCTCACTGGTATTATCATTTTGTCGGCTGCTCTCTTTTGGTTGCGTTGTCTCGTTATCGCGCTCCACCAACTGAGCCCTATTTACAACATCTGATTACAAACATAGTTTATGAGAAACAAGATGTTGACGTATCTCCGGCTTCAAACCTCTTAAAAACATCCGCGTCATTCTTTCTTCATTATCCACCAGGTGGAACGTAAACCGGGATAACTCCGCAAATTTTGTCTCGTACTGCGACACGGTCATATTATTCTGCTCCAATTTGATGAACTCCACATCCTTCATGTGACGAATACTCTCGGAAAAGTATTTGTCGTTAAACAGCTCTTGGAACTTCTCCCAAGACATCTTCAGTGCGGCAGGTTGAGTACGCTTTATCGATTTCCACCAGTAATCTTCCTCTCCTCGCAACATAAAGGCGGCAAAGGGAACCTTTTGCTCCTCGGAGCAACCCAAGACATCAAATATCTTGGTGATCTGCTTTATCCATGTTTCAGCTACAAGTGGTTTGGGTTCTCCCTTAAACTCCGGTGGTCCCAGCTCCTTAAACTGTTTAGCGGTGACCGCCTGAGAGTTTCCAGTATTTCCACCTACGTTGTGGACAGGAGCCGCTTTCACCTGTTGTTGCATGAATTGCATAAAACCTCTGAACATTCCATCATTCATCATCTGGTCAGTGTTGTTGTTTGCATGAGGATTGTCACCTTCCTGATGAACATTATCCTGATTATTGATATGTGGTGAATCAATAATCGCCTGTGCTCCATTGCTATTCTCAACATTCTCAGATGCCATTTTCAGATACTGCCACAAAATAAAAGTTAATTAATATGTCATATATTATCCTTATATTATGACCGACCAATTAAATACCATGCAAATAAACTTAGGTAGGTCAAACTAGCGAAGGAATTCCCCGTCTCTCCCCTCCTAGTTCTATTCTCACATCTTATCCAGGAATCATATCCCTAAGCTCTGATACCAACTGTGACACCCCCAAAATTAGGTATACATCACCCATCTTGGGTCGTCAGATACATGGTACAAAATACAAATACATCTTACTAATACAACTGTCGTGTACAATACGACAAAACATAAACTGTGAGTTTGAATACAAATATTATCTTTTAGAGAGTATTCATACTCAAAAGGAGTCCTCATTACATTTATTAACACACCATTACATCGAATAGTGAGGACTACTAACTAATACTATCATTCGGATCATCACTCCGTTCCCCGACTTGCCCCAGCTACGTTCTCATTTCTTGAAGAGAACAGTGAAAGAAAGGGTGAGCTCAACTAGCCCAGTAAGAAATATTATGACTAAGATAATGCAGAATAAATTATCATTAGCCTTCAACAATGTTAAACTGATAAAATATAATAGAAATCAAGTTTAACTGCAGCGGAACAAGCAATCCATTAAAAGAGTCAAGTAGAAAATAAACTCTACTATCTTTTATGATTTAAAAGGTTTTTCAACACTGTGATCGCTGAGACTCAGCTTAATAAAATAATCCACATCATCGAATCACCCCTGCACTACGGCCAAGGATATTCGTGTATTCATTAATGGTCATGATCATGCCAACAACTGTCCATCAATGCACTACGGGCCAATGAGGACTTTTACCACATCATTTGTAACATTACGGTCATGATTATACCGAATAATCCCTGGTCATAATCATACCAAGTCCATCTATGCACTACAGGCCACAGATGACTTTTAACATTTTATAAACATGAGGATGATGACAATGATATAAGAATTCAATAAAACAAGTTCAAGAATTAATTTATCCAAGAATTAATAACGTCCAAATTGTCAACATGATACTGCTTTGTGGAGTAAACTTCAAGACTGATCAGGATAATATTTTCATGAATAGATACTAGATGAAGCGCAAATATCAATGATATTTCACTAATTTCATGGAGTATAGAAGTCAAAGTTTTAATCAACTGAGTATAATAAAAAATGGAATAACAAAAGAAATCACCATGCATGCGATAGACCGCACAGACAAGTTATTCTTAACAGAATAATAATAATGGAACCAGGTCCGGCGTAAACGCACAGACAGGATATTTCGACAGAATAATAAATAATGGAATTAGGTCCGGTGTAAAACACACAGACAGGATATTCTGACAGAATAATAAATAATGGAATCAGGTCCGGTGTAAAACACACAGACAGGATATTCCGACAGAATAATAATAAAGACGGAACCAGGTCCGGCGTAAAGCACAGACAGGATGTTCCAACAGAATAATAACAAAAACGGAACCAGGTCCAGTGTAAAACACACAGACAGGATGTTCCAACAGAATAATAGAAGAATGTCACCAAGTATAGGGTAGACCGCGTATACAGGCTATTCCAACAGAATAATAAGAAATAGAATAACAACAGTTCTCTTCATGAATAAGAAAGAATAACACCCCTTACCGTTTTAAAGAAGAGCTGAAGTAAGGAAGTAGTTAAGTAGCAGAATACTCTTCTTCTCTCTCTCTATAGTTTCTCTCTATAGTTTCTCTCTCTAGAGTTCAGTGAATTCGTAAGAAATAATGAAAGAATGAGCTGCTATTTATAGAAAAATAGAATGCATAGTAACTAATCCATGAACGGTCCAGATTGATTACTTTAATCTGACGGTCCATATTTAAAGAAAAATCTTTTAAATAAAATATAATATATTCTATTTATAGAATAACTTTAATAAAGTATTCTGTTTTATATAAAAAGATATTTCTGTTTTATTACGTTAATAATACGAATAAAATAAAACGTCATTATCGCTAAATAATTCATATTATTAACTGACAATAATTGAATCAAACTGAGTGACTTCTCACATAAGCATTAATAATCAATACCGTGTGCTACTATGCAACCACACGTATTACTGTACTTTTAATACCGAGTAGTTCAACAGTAATAATGGTAAAACTTCCGCCGTTATTTTTAATAAAATATTTTTGTCGTTTTCTCAATCCGACAATAATTTCGTTGTGGGGTCCACCAATGATTGTGTCGTTGTACGAATATTCCCTGTTAAAACGAATATTCCCCGACCAATCGAATATTATATAACAACTTGCGTACTTTGCAAAATTTATAAATATTACCCACAACTATAACATTATATCAAATTAACTCCATAATATTCAAAAATGATATTTATAGAAAATTCATCTTTATTTATTAAAGTTGGGGTCTTACACCCCGCTTGTCCTACTATTTCATGCATCATAGGTGACACGTTAATTGAAAAATCTTTACTTGATTTAGGAGCTAGTATGAATCTATTACCATTTTCTGTGTACCAAACCTTAGGCTTAGGGGAGTTGAAAAAGACAAGTGTCACACTCCCACTAGCTGACCGTTCCGTTAAAGTGCCAAAAGGAATAGTTGAAGATGTACTCATTAAGGTTGGTGATTTTGTTTTCCCTGTTGATTTTGTTGTCCTTGAATGCCAGCCTGTTGCCAGTCCTAAGGGTCAAATTTCTGTCATTTTAGGTAGACCATTTCTAGAAATTTCTAATGTGTATCAATTATAAAAATGGACTAATGAAATTGACATTTGGGAACATGAAAATTGATTTAAATGTGTTTAATGTGGGAAAACAACCTAGTGATTTTTCTGACCAACCTATTGAAGTGTACATGATTCAGGAAATGTCTGACAATGAACTTATGAAAGAAGACGAAAATTTTAATTTTTGTCTAAATTATTTTGGTCAAAATTGTGATGATACAGAATATATTAATGAGGTGAATGAAATGTTAGAGTCATCAACATCAATGTCTTACTCTAAATGGGAACCCGTGACTGAGCCATTCTTGCAATCTTCAGGTCCTCTTGAAAAGAGTCCACCAGAGTTAGAACTCAAACCTCTGCCTGATAATCTTAAATATGGCTATCTAGGTCCCTCGAAAAATCTTCCTGTGATCATTGCTTCCGATTTAACAAACACACAGGAGGAAGAGTTATTGATCATTCTTAGAGAGAATAAGGAAGCCAAAGGATGGAGCATAACTGATATTAAGGGGATCAGTCCAACCATTGTCCAATATAGGATCCACTTAATTAATAGATGATGCTAAACCAGTGAGAGACCCACAACGGCGGTTAAACCCGGTTCTAAAAGAAGTTGTTTAAAAGGAAATTCTTAAGTGTCTAGATAATGGGATCATCTTTCCCATTTCTGACAGCTCGTGGGTAAGTCCTGTTCAGGTGGTACTTAAAAAGTCTGGCTTAACTATGGTTCAAAATGAAGCTAATGAGTTAGTTCCCACTTGTGCTCAATCTGGTTGGAAGGTTTGCATAGACTATAGAAAACTCAATGTTGCCACAAGAAAAGATCATTTTCATTTACCTTTCATAGACCAAATTCTAGAAAGGTTAGCTGGTCATGCTTACTATTATTTCCTTGATGGATAATCGGGCTACTTTCAAATTCCCATATCCCCAGAATACCAAGAAAAGACCGCATTCACTTATCCTTATGGCACCTTTGCATATCGTTGTCTACTGTTTGGGCTATGTTGTAAGACCCCAACTTTTTATAAATAAAATTAAATTTCCTCTATTTATTATTTTGAAATAGTAAGGGGTTAATTTGATTAATGTGGTTAGTTATGGGTAAAATGCGCAAATATTTTTTAATAAGTAAGTGGTTATAAAATATTTATTGTTGTCGAAAAATAATCGTTTGGTCGTAGAATATTCTTGCTGTCGGGGAATATTCGTACGACGGTGTAGCTTTTTGTGGGTCCCATAACGAAAAACGATTAGATGAAGAAAACGATAAGTATGAGTTTTTATAAATAACGGCGTAGTTGTTACCGTTAACACTGTTGGAATACTCGGTGGTTAAAACACAATAATACGCGGTGTTGCACAGTAGCACACGATATTGCACCAATTATTGATTCTTACGTAAGAAGTCACTACTCAATAATTGTTACAATAATTACTGTTCAATATTTTATTTTATTGATTCAATAATTGTCGTGTTGATATTTTATATTGTTGATTAAATAATAGTCATTGCACATTATTTCAAATTATCAGATCAATAATTTATATTATTTGAATAATATTATTAGATAGCATTATTGGCAATGTCTAAGAAAGTTTTGTCTAGGAGAGGCTATTTAATTACGCGCCAGTAAGAAAAAATATTTACCGAAAGGCCCCCTCTTTCTTGGGAACGACCTGATTGTCATTATTGTGATTCTGTAATATTATTCGTGAATAATTAATTATTGATTTATATGATAAGGAAAATATTTATTTTATATATGGATATAAATGGAGGAATTTTTAGAAAAGTGACAATTGTTGAAAATTAATATTTTATCTTTTCTGATAAAATAAATCATTTAAATATATTATTATATTACATTATAAATGTATAATGCGATAATATAATAATATATTAATGGTGATATTTTTACAATGAATGTGTGATATATGAGTAAATAAGAAAGAAGAGTATTTTTGTTACAATAAATGCTAAGCACATGTTAAACATGTTGATGGGCCCCATTTTTGACTGAAATTTGATTATAGCCTGTAAAATCATCCGTATGTGAATTTCGGTCAATTTCTGTTTAGAATTTAGAAAAACTTAAAGCTACAAAGTTGTAGAAAATTGAATTTCCTATAGAATGAATATAAGATTCGAATTTTTCTGTTAAAAGTGCTATTTATTATGAATTATTGAAGTTCCGGAATAATTAATTTTTGAAGTTATAAATATTTTTATTAAGAAAAATATTTTTATTATTTTTTATGGGGTGGGTCCCACTTGTGGTGGATATTTTGGTATGGTGGTGTGCGTAGGAAATTAAAAATAAAATATTAATATTTTATTAAATTTTTTACTTTGGTGTTCTAAGTATTTTTCTATAAATATAGTGCTTAGGTTAGAATTGAAAATCATACCAAAAACTAAAGTTTTCTCTCTATATTATCGAGCGTATTTTTGTGAGTATTTAAATATCTTCAGTGTTGCTATACGGTGCAAAGTTTCCTTCAGCGTTATATCCGATATTTCAGCCAGAAGTGCTATTCTTTTAAGGTAAGGGATGGTATGGGATGTTATTTTTTTCGTAAATGATATTATTTCTTTCAATATCATTATATCAAAATATTGGTAAGAATTTTATTATAAAAATTTTACCTTTTCATATCGAGACTACTATTCATGTATACGGCACTATTCATGTATACAACACTATTCACAAATACGGTACTATTCACGAGTACTATTCACGAAGTATGATTTTTTTTGTGAAATTTTTATCTTTTCGTGTCGGGGTTACTATTCACGTATACGACACTATTCACAAAAAAATAAAATTTTCTCTTCTTTATTCAAGATGTCTATTATGGTTACTATCTTTGATTGTATCTATGTTTTGACTTTTATTCTTGAATTTTACTCCACAATTGATTATTATGGAGTATTTTTAAACTTGAATAAACTAAAGTACGGATCCCTAATCTTTGTCCTTTTATCTCACTAGATTCATTTTTTTAAAAATATTTTCATTATTCTCAGTCCTAAATGGTGATATAACTGAATATCTTTGGCCTATAGTGCAAAGATGAATGATTACATGATGAATATCTTTAACCCGTAGTGCAAAGATGAACAGGTGTTGAGATGAACATGACCAACTGGGGATACGAATGAATATTTTTGGCCGTAGTGCAAAGATGAATATTTGATTCAAGATGTATATTGATTGATGTTACAGGGATAAAATATCTATGATGGACTTTTAAATCATAGAAGATAGTAGACTTCATTATCTACTTAACTCTTCTAATGAATTGTTATTTCTGTTGCGAATATTGATCTAAAACTTGTTGTCTATTATATTCTATCAGATTTTTTCCTGTTGAAGACTAAGGATAATTTGTTGTACATTATCTTAGTCATAATGTTCTTTACTGGGCTAGTTGAGCTCACCCTTTTTCTTTTTGTTCTATTTTTCTTCTCAGGAGGCGAGAATATAGCGGGAACTAGTCGGGGTGTGGAGTGATGGTTCAAGATAGTTGTTTTAGTAGTCCTCACTATTTTATAAAATAGTGTATCAATAATTATAATGAGGACTTATTTGAGTTTGAATATTGTTTAGAAGATAATATTTATATTTAAACTCACAGTATATGTGTAGTCATATTTTGCACGACAATTGTAATAATGAAGTTGTAGTTATTTTCTGTACCATGTATTTGGCGACTCAGAATGGGTGATGTATACCTATTTTGGGGGCGTCACATATGTAGTGTCCGTGCCACCTTTCAAAGATGCACATGATGAACATTTTTTCTTACATGGTGGAGAAATTTCTAAAAAATTTCATAAATGATTTTTCCATATTTGGGTTTACATTTCACAAGTGCCTTCACCACCTTGACTTAGTTCTAAGGAGATGTAAGAAAACTAACTTAATCTTAAATTTGGAAAAATATCATTTCATGGTTAAAAAAGGAATAGTTCTTGGTCATATCATATCTGAAAAGGGAATTGAAGTAGACAAAGCCAAAATCGACCGCATTGCCAATCTTCCACCACCTAGGACAGTCAAAGAAATTCGTTCATTCCTAGGACATGCAGACTTTTATAGGCGATTCATTAAAGATTTCAATAAGAAAGCAAGACCCTTGACCAATCTTCTAGGGAAAGATGTAAAATTTGAATTCAATGAAAAATGTCTCTAATCCTTTGAACAACTCAAAAAGGAGTTAACTTCAACTCCTATCATCAAATCACCCGATTGGAGTCAACCCTTTGAGTTAATGTGTGATGCATCTGACTATGCCGTTGGTGTTGTTCTAGGGCAAAGAATCAACAAGATTCCCCATATCATATATTATGCTTGTAGGACTTTGAATGATGCACAATTGAACTGTTCTACTACTAAAAAAGAACTTCTAGATGTAGTTTTTGCCGTAGAAAAGTTTCGATCTTATCTGATTGGGTCTAAAATAGTTGTTTACACTAACCATGCTGCCTTCCGACATCTTCTTTCCAAAAAAGATTCAAAAGCTCGTTTAATTTGTTGGGTCTTATTGCTCCAAGAATTTGACCTAGATATAAGGGACAAAAAAGGGTCTAAAAATGTGGTAGCTGATCATTTGTCCCATTTAGTTGTGGAGTCCAACTCTGACCTGCCCTTAAATGAATCATTCCTAGATGAGCACATTTTCTCTATATATGTTATACCTTGGTTTGCTGATATTGTGAATTACCTACATACTAGTTCGATTCTTTCCCATTTCCAAATAAGACCGATCCAGGTTTCTTTCACAAGTCAAACACTTTTATTGGGACGACCCCTATTTGTCCAAATATTGCCCTGATCAAATCATTAGGAGGTATGTACCCGACCATGAGTTTAGAAGTGTTCAATCATTTTGTCATGATCAAGCTTGTGGAAGACTTTTTGGAGGCAAAAAGACAGCCGCCAAAATCCTCTAGTGTAGTTTCTATTGGCCTAGTCTATTCAAGGATGCCACAGAATTTTGTGTCAATTGCAATAGGTGTCAACAATTAAGGAGGATCACTAGAAGGAATATGATGCCTATGCAACCCATTCTGGTTATTGAATTATTTGATATGTGGGGAATAGATTTCATTGGCCCATTTCCAAATTCTTTTGAAAATCTATACATTTCACTTGTAGTTGATTACGTGTCGAAATGGATAGAAGCTATACCAACCAAGACCAATGATAATAAGGTTGTTATCAAATTTTTGAAAGAGAACATTTTCTCTCTCTTTGGTACCCCTAGGGCCATAATCAGTGATCAAGGAAAGCATTTCTGCAATCAGCCTTTTGCATCCTTGCTGAAAAAGTATTCCATCACCCACAAGCTTGCAACACCATATCACCCTCAAACAAGTAGTCAAGTAGAAGTCTCAAATAGGCAAATAAAACAAATCTTGAAAAAAACGGTGAGTTCCAATAGAAAAAATTGGTCTCTAAAATTGTTAGATGCATTGTGGGCTTACCGTACTACCTTTAAGACTAATTTAGGAATGTCATTGTATAGGCTTGTGTTTGGGAAAGCTTTTCATTTACCGGTTGAACTTGAACATCGTGCTTTGTGGGCCATAAAACAGTTGAATTTTGATATGTCCATTGGTGGGAGTCATAGACAATTGCAATTAGCTGAGTTAGATGAGATTAGGAACGATGCTTATGAAAATGCTAAAATTTACAATGAAAGAACAAAAGTGTTTCATGATAAATCAATTTAGAGAAAATTATTTTCACCTGGTCAAAAAGTTCTCTTGTATAATTCTAAGCTACATCTATTTCCTGGCAAATTATGTTCTAGATGGGATGAACCTTTTGTAGTGAATGTAGTTTACTCTCACGGGGCAGTCGATATTGAAAATCCAAAAAGTAGAGAAATTTTTAAAGTAAATGGTCAACGACTCAAACCCTTTTAGAAATGCCGACCGAACCAGAGAAGGTGGTATACCTTGTTGACCCACCTGATTCAGAATGACTATCATTGCACTTGTATTTGTAAGTTTGTACGTATATTTTTCTTTTGTACAATATTGTCATCCGGTTTCTGCACCATCCTATAAGGTACAATTCTTTCATTTCTTTGTTCTCTTTCTTTATTTGCATACATTGAGGACAATGTATGATTTAGGTATTGGGGGGGGGGGGAGTTTTACATTTTTTTATTAGATTTTTTTCTTTCTTTCTTTTATTTTTAGGAAATTAATTTTTAAAAAATAAAAAAATATATAAAAATATTAAAAAAATTGTTTGACTTTTGTGGATTGAATTTATTCTAATAAGTGTCCGTGGAGTTAAAACTCATGAGTGATTGAAAGATTTAGAACTCTTGAATATTTGATAAGATACAAAATCTTAGTTCGAAACATCATCTGGAATAAAATTTATTTCATAAGCATTTTGACACTACACATTTGTCCCAACTCTTAGTTGTGAATATAAACTATGATTCGAGCAATTTCAAAAAAAAAAATTAAAAAAAGAGGAAAAAAAAGTTGAAAAAAAGGAAATAAATAATTGCTTCAATGCCCATTGAACGAAATAACTGGGTATCTAAGCCTCAGGTAACATCGATATTCACGCTGAAAAGTGTGATGGATAAAAGCAGCTTGACTAGTCTAATTTTGTGGCCTTTGTTTCTTGAGTTAGTAAACTCTTAGGAGTACTGTCTTTACACCTAGTGCCCTAAAACCAACTGGTTTGGGAGTCATTGGTCCACGCTCGCTACATGAGTAACTCTAAAAAGCCTAAAAAAATGAGACATTGCACAAGTAAAGAAAGAAAGGGAAAAAAATGATTTTGCTTGATTTTCACTGTAAAAATCCTTACTAAGAGTTACATCATATACACATGCATACATGCATCACATATGAAATTAATTTTATGAAAGATGGTGTCTAGAATGAAGATAGTATATTTTTGATAATGTGAAAGTGAGATTTTGAATTTAATCTTGCTTATGTATAATACTCATGGATATTTAGAAGTTTTATTTCAATTTCATGACTTGTTGAACACAAAAATATTTTTTGAATTTTGTGGGTATATTCACTGCAAAGTCACGAGACACAACTCGTCCACTTGGGGTAACCTTAGGATTTAAAAGCTTGTTGCACATGTTAAGTTCAATCGTGATTCCTACGAAAATGGGTAGTATAGTTTTTGTTTTTATTTTACTCGAGGACGAGCAAAAGATAGGTATAGAGTATTTGATATACACATTTATTACTCTTTAATATTCTCATATTTATTATTTGGTGTGTTTATTTTATTTAGCTAATACATTTTATTTGATTTTGTAGGATTTATCTTGTTTTTCTTGGGGAGCAATAAAAGATTAATTGCATGGGACTCTCGGAGGATAATTATGAAGAGATTGGAGTCAATTTGGATATAAAGAGATAAATGAAAAGAAAAGAATAAGTTCAATGTATCTTAAATTAGATTATAATTTATTTTTATCTATAAAATGATCTATTATTTTAGAGAAAAGGTGACTTTTTATTTTATTTCTTTTCCCTCTTGTATTTCCCGCAGAAAAGGAGATCAGATGGCTTTTCGCCTTTCCTAGCAGGATTAGTTGAATACTTTATTAATTCATCTTTATGCATATTCAGTAGGTTTATACTACTTAACATACATATACTTTCAAGTTCTACCAACTTTATTTAGAGTATTTATTTAGAGTATTTAATTATTATTAGTGACTTGTTATTAGTGACTTGTGTTATGCGAATTTTAGTTTCGGTTTAATTTTGTTAATTAGAAATTTTCATGGCTAACTAAATTTTTAATACCTAGGTTGATGATGAAGGTAAATATTATGTATTAATATTTTTTTTCCGTTCCGTAATTAGTGTTTAATTATTTTCACCTTCATATTTACCTTCGTTTAAAATTTCATATGATTCTTATATTAATTGCGAGATTTTGATAAATTATAGTTAATCTATGAATTTTCTATAGTTTATGTTTGCTCATATTAATTATATGAATCATTTTTTTTAAAGGGAAGGGGGGATAATTTGGGAATTAATTTGAAAAATAAGAAATTATTGTTTGTGTTAATATTTAGTTGATTCAGATTCTTAGATATCTTTTCTCATTAATAGTTTCTGTTATTAATTAATAGTTTGCATAATTTAGTTAGTTAATCATCACCAATATATTTATTTCTAATTTATCTAAAATAATAATTAATAATATATTAAAAAATTAATTTAGTCTTTGTGATTCCACCTTTACTTACCAAATCTATAATAGATGTTGTGCAATTATCGTACATAATTTGAACTCATCAATAATAATAAAGAAGATTTAATAGAAAATCTATTGGATCATCCAATATATATCGTGTCACTCCTGTAATGACAACTTTAACTCCCTCTAGTAGGGGGTGCGGGGTGTGGGGTGGGGCGTGGGACGTGGGGGTGGGGGGTTGGGGGTGGAGGACATCGATCCACAATTAGCTGGATGGCTCCGAATCGCTTTCAACTAGCTAGTGTGTCTATAACTGTTTTTCTAATCGTGACTGTTCCATTTTAGAATTAACGACTGTAAATGCACCGATTGAAACCGATATATATATATATATATATATATATATATATATATATATATATATATATATAGGGAGAGTATCAAGAGTAGAACTCATAGAACTCTCTTAAATAATAAAATTGTATCAAAACGACGTAGTTTTGATAAGACGCGGTGACATTTTTATAAATACCATGTCACCGCGTATTTACAAAAATACCACCGCGTCTTATCAAAACTACGTCGTTTTGATACAATTCTATTTTTTAAGGGAGTTCTACTACTTAAAGTTCTACTCTTGATCCTTTCTGTATATATATATACCGGATCTTAAGCTGGTGCCCTTTAGCGACGGACTGGACGACGATTCGGTCCGTCGCTATATATTGTCCGTCGTTAAAAGCTAAGGCGACGGTTCTGTATATAACGACGGACCGAATCCTCGTCCGGTCCCTCGCTAAAGAAGGGTGAGCAAGGTATGTTAAATAAGGAGTGAGCTTAAGATCCGGACATATATATATATATATATATATATATATATATATATATATATATATATATATATATATATATATATATATTTCTGTGTTCCAAGTTATAAATACATTATTGATGACGATTGTTAAAGACAATTAATATATTTTTTCAAATTCTATGCTTAATAATGGTTAAAATGTATTCCTTTTGTTCTTTAATATAAGTCGTTTTAACGAATTATTTTTGTTCCTTAATATAAGTCGAGTATTAATTGTTTAGTTTCTAATATTATCCTAAGTAATAAATATAACTTTGATTCTCTCTCTATTTTTTGTTCAATATAAAATTATATTTTTAATTTTAAAATCGACAAAATAATAAATAAATATCAAATTTACACGTACACGTTGTCAAATAAATGTTGGTCCAAAGTGACCTTTATGATCTTCAGTATTGTCAAATAAAATATTGAGGAAAAAAACGGATATTATTTGTATTCGTCGACATCCGTATTAAAAAAAACGAATATTATTCGTATTTAGAAAAAATAGATATTATACGTATTCAATTTAAAGGTATTCACAAATAAACGGATACAAATATTAATATATCCTAATTTATATATATCCGTTTACACTCATAATCTTGAGTACTGTCAAATAAAGTAAAGAGGAAAAACAAACATTGAATATAACATTTTTTTTTGGTTAAAACATTCTTCTATATATACCCCAAATTAAGAAATAATAAAAAAGGAAAGCAAGTTTGTTAGGCACGTTTTGCTGAACATACAACAATTTGTGGGGACAAGGAAGCTCAAGAACTGCCTGGACCACCAATCAAATTAAGGAATTAAGAAATTGAAAAGGGAAAGAAAATAGAAGATGAAAATGGAAGGTCCTAAATCTTCCGGAGGGGGTTAGACTAATTGTTTGTTTGCAAGTGAAAATGTACCAACTTGCCCTAGCTAGGTTACAATAGGCTGTGACTATAATTCCAAGCTATTTGGTCATACTTTACTCCCTCCCACAAATAATATCAAATCAGGACCTAACCCTTGGTTACAAGTCTCCAAAGTGGTCCTTAAATTCTTTGGATCTGCCCAAAGGTCCTCATCATGATAAGTTGTCAATCTAATAGGGTTTCAAGTATAAAATTTATTTATCTTCCACTTAGTTTGAGATTCTCTTTTGTAACTCATACGCCTGTCACGTGGGCGTATGGGTTGGTGGGCAACAGTCCATCGACTGTCAGTTGCACTGCTTGAGGAACAACCATATGGGTCCTTAGGTCAGAAGGCAGCTACTGTCTGACTTCCTCAGGTAAGGCCTGGCAGTTCATGGACTTGGGTCTACCAAGTCGATCCTAGACCTTTGGACCTACCCCTGAATAATATCATATACTAAATTTGTTTAGTTATTGACATTTGCCGCGTTTAAACTTTTAAACACACCGCAATATATACTATTTGTAAGATTTTCATACTTCATAAGTGAAATACAAATTTTATAATAAAGAGAAATAAAATATTATCATAAAAATAAAGCACAATGTAGATAACAATAATTGGACATAAGATCTAATGATTCTCAATCTACACTATATAAATGAAATTTGTGAAATGGTACACCCAAATGTAAAGGTTGGATTATAAGGGCTCAATAATTCAAAGGGAGGATCCCACTTGTGCGTGGCATGCAAGGGTAACAACATTCTTAACTATCATCCTGTTTATGCTACTCTTATCATTTTAAGGAAAATAAAGTAAAAGGAGATGGGGGAGAAAAAAAAATACTCATTTCATTTTAAAATTAGAATTAATTTTTTTATTATTATTATTAATAAGTTTCAAAATTAATGTAGCGATACAGATCTAATTTTAGACTCCTTAAAAGAATAAAAATATATGACGACTTGAAGGCACAATTAATGAAATGGTATGTTAAGTAAGCCCGACTCTCTCCAGCAAATTGGAGGCAGCGAATTAAGAGCGAACCGGCTATAGCGACAGTTTTTTCCGTCGCTATAGCATAAAAAATCGGCTTTCTATGCTATAGTGACGAAAAAACCGTCGTTATAACCAGTTCGTTCTTAGTTCGCTCTTTCCGGTTTGCTGGAGCAGTTCGTTCTTAGTTCGCTCTTTCCAGTTTGCTGGAGCAGCGGACTGTATAAAGTAATATAAATTTATATATAGATAATTAATTGATATAAATCTTTTTTTGTTAAAAATACATTTTTAATTATTATGAAACGCAAAAAGACTTAATATTTTTGGTCCAACAATATAATAAATTAAAATATTAATTGTTGAAGAAACTTGAGGGAGGCAACTTGCATGAGACTAAAACATGCCACAATTGGGACCCACAATCCAATTAATCATGAGAAAATATAATCAATACAATTCAGAAAATCTTACGTGATCTACCGACTTTCCTTCTTACGTTTTGAAATTATTTAATCAACGGTCATAAATTACTAATCAATCAAATGTTCAAATTAATATAGTTATATGGTAGAATAATTGATGGTTTTGATCTCTTTAGATATGACTAGCAAAAAGTTAAATGAATTTAATTGCATTAATTATATATTTGAGTTAGAAATCAAGTGGAAACTAACTACTAATAAATAAAGTTGCAATTAATCATGGCTTGTAGATAAACAAAATTAAGCATAATTAAGTTCAAACACGAGTGATGTTATTTTCCATGCCAAAGGTGTGAAAGGGTTTCTTCGCATTGGATTCTGTGCAGATACTTGACAAAATATAAATTACTAATATTTACAAATTAATAAAACTCATTTCGTCTTAATTATTAAAAAATTATGTTCACAACATACTATGCCAACTTAGATTGTTAAGAAAAAACAAGGAACTTAAAATGCAATTACATATATACTTTGTTAGAAAAAAGATAATGTTATATAAGATATATAAACCTGTTAATGCAATTAATTTTCTTAATTTTTTTTCTAAGTAATTTGAGTTGGCATGCTATGATATATATATATATATATATATATATATATATATATATATATATATATATATATATATATATATATATAAGATGCTCTAAATTTATTGTTTTATAGGAAGTTCTTAATTTTATTAGGGTAAAGGAATATAAAACTTAACCTCAAATATTAGTCTATGATATTTTAACCTAAGAATCAAGAGAGAAAAAAAGAGGGAGTAGTATGTACTCCTATTTGATATGGATCAAAAATAGACATACGTATCCTCTTTATGATTCAATATAAGAACCAACGGATTTACGTCCGCTACTAATTAATAGTAGCGGACGAATAAATAGTAGCAGACGTAAGATGATTATTATTTTCAGCGGCGTCCGCTGCTATTAGTAACGTACGACACCCTTCGTCCGCTGCTATTAGTAGTGAACGTAATCCGTCGTCTACTATTAATGGTACGTCCGCTACTAATAACAGCGGACGTGAATTTTTCAGTTCTAATCTCGAATGTTAGTTCTTATATTAAACGTTAAAGATGGCGTTTACTCATTTTTAATTTATATATATATATATATATATATATATATGAAACGAATAAAAAATAAAATATATCTCTAATTAGGTAACAGAACGAGTAATATTTTATTGTATGATTATTGATGTTAGTGTGGCTAATGGGGGAATGCACGACTTTTCCATGCAATAAAAGTAAAAAGTTAATAGCAGATAAAAAGTCGATAAAGTAGACAAAGACCAGCTGAGGCTGAAATTAGGTTGTCTATCTACTGGTGTTTGAGTCAATTACTATATCTCATGGCATAGCATGCATGCATGCTTGATAGTAATTAAGTAAAGCCAAAAAAAATATGATAATTTCTATTTGAAAGATTGGAATTTAAAGATAACAAATGTTTTTGTATCATAATTAAGTACTTTTACAAATTATAATAATCCCATTTAGTTTGTCCATATCTTACCTTTTTTGACTGTCCCAAAATTTGGCAATTTCATGGTTAAGTTTAGTAAAAGTCTTAGGTCAATGGGATTTTAATGATCAAACAAAATTGAATGCTCTAATTCCATAAATCAGTAATTATATATGAAGTAATTGGCAAGTCTCTAGAGTTATGTACATAGATTTTTAAATGTTGAATTTCTGTTTTTCTCAATATTCATTATATGGTAACTAACTTCCTTCAATCTCATCCTTTTATATATATTCTATTTTCTCATCAAATTAGGGTTTGTGGATCATGAACAAGTTAACCCTTGTAATTTTAAATATAAATTTTGTGTAAAAAAATTATTTTGTTATTTATTTTAAGTTAGATGCTTCAATATATAGGAGGCCGAGCGGCAGACTCTTACTCTCCATGCCATCTTTATAAATTGTTCATCTATTTGACACAAAATCATTCAGAATATGTGGACACTATAATGGATAGAAGTGTATTAGTGTGAAACCAAGCCCCCTCCACCAACCTCATAGTAGGAAAAATCAAGAGTAAATTGTTTTTTTTTAATGAAATTTTGTGAGCATGATCTTGCAGGTGTATTTTAGATTATATAATTTAGCAATAACATATAAGATGATATATATATATATATATATATATATATATATATATATAGAATGATTCATAACTAAGGGTGTAAATGAATCAAGTCGAGTCGAGTATTGAGTTGCTCAAATTTAGTTCACAAAATTAATCGACTATAAGTAAGGCTTAATTGATGCTCATTTAGGTACCGAGTCGAGCACGGTCTCGAATCGAGCCCGAACAGTTTGTACTTTTCGAACGAATATGATCCGAGTATCAATAGTAAATTGTAATTTGAGAAGGTTCGAGTAATTTATCGAACTTTAAAATTTGCTCATATTTGACTCATTTATATTTCATGTCTAGCTCGAATTAAAATTTTAGTCGAGCGAGTACGAATTGAGCCCGAACTGTTTGCTCATTTTACTTCCTTATTCATAACTAGTGTTAAATGTCATCTAACTTTCGGGATAAGAGTTTAAGAATTTTTTTGTATTATCTTATGGTACTCTTAATTACTCCTGAAAGTGTAATGTAAAACACCTTAGAGGGACTTAACTTCAAAAATTAGATGTTATCAATCTAATAATACTAATTGTGGATCACTTTATAAATATATATTAAGAGATGGGGTAGGGTTGCTTTAGTAAAGAAGCATAGTGCAAATTAAGCAAGTGGGGTTTTTGGGGCGGTTTGTGGGACTGCTGCCTTCCCCACATACTTAACTGTCCTAAAACTTCATTTTCAAATCCCTATCATAATATCCTCATAACCTAAATCTTCTAGATAGGAGGCCTTAATTAATTAATTAATTAACAAAGGTTGATTATGACATGTCTCCACACACAGCCCATGTTGTCTCCCTCTTCCATTCTGCAGATATCAGACGTATAAGAGAGCCAAGTTTTGATGATTACTAAGTATATATATATATATATATATATATATATATATATATATATATATATATATATATATATGAGTAATCATCCGTAGCAAATGTTTGCTACGGACACTGTTCAGCAAACAAGCTCCACCTGCCGCTACAGCTTGTAGCGGCCGTCCCTTTTCCATTTTGCCAATGCCTGCCGCTAGAGGCCCTTTTCCATTTTGTCTTTAGCCTTTTTACATTACCGCATTCCTGCCGCTGCAGTGTGGAATTTTTAATGTAAAGATAAGTTTATATTTATGTATACATAATGTAAAAATAAAAGATAATATAAAGATAAATAATGTAAAAATAAAAGATAATGATAAGATAAGTCTGAATAAAAGATAAATTTATCTTTTATAATAAAATAAAAGATAAATATATTTTATTATAAAAGATAAATTTATGTTATTATAAAAGATAATTATATTTTATTATAAAAGATAAATTTATTTTATTATAAAAGATAAATTTATCTTTTATTCAGACTTATCTTATCATTATCTTTTATTTTTATATTATTTATCTTTACATTATCTTTTATTTTTACATTACGTATGTATAAATATAAACTTATCTTTACATTATAGCCATATGCAAAAATTCCACATATAAACTTTATCTTTGTATTATAGCCATATGGCAAAAATTCCACACTGCCGCTACAGACTGTAGCGGCAGGCATGTATTAAATGGTAAGGACAGTAATGTAAAGGCATGTATTAAATGGTAAGGACAGTAATGTAAAAAGGCTAAAGGCAAAATGAAAAAGAGACTGTCGCTACAGCCTTTAGCGGCAGGCATGGGCAAAATGAAAAAGGGACTGCCGCTACAAGATAGGACAAATTTATCTTTGACCATCTATAGAAAAAATGAAAGGCCTAGATTTAAAATGTATAACGCTTCCGTCACTATTAATAACGAATATTACTTTTTAAAAAACATGAATATGAGTCGTCTATTTTTTATTATGGACGACCAGAGATAAATTTGTCTAAATATTGCCGTAACACACACACACACACACATATATATATATATATGTATGTGTGTGTGTGTATAGTTTATAGATTATTCGATTTGTCTCTTGTTGTTCCATTGATTATTTTATCAACTTGGATAAGGGAGTGGTCATCTTTTAAAGTTCATATATATATATATATATATATATATATATATATATATATATATGTTCTTTTCTTTAGAAGACAAAAAGGTTTAAGCAAAGGCTATGTTTTTTTTAATACTTCCTCTTTTAGCTTATTTATTTGTCAATTCATTTCTTTATATATTTATTTCAACGTGGGACAACAGAGACTGAGATAAACACTGGGACATCCTTTCTATGCTTTGTTTCATCTGGCTGTGTACATGTTAATATCATGATGCATATTTTGAAACATTTATTGTATCTGTTTGAGATTTGTGTCATACAGAGGAAGAGAATTTGGATGCAAGGCACCTCTCTCTCTCTCTCTCTCTCTCTCTCTCTCTCTATATATATATATATATATATATATATATATATCAAGAGCATAATCCTTAAATAGCATAATGTCTTAAATAGTATAATTTTATCCAAACGACGCCGTTTTATAAGGACGCGGTGGCATTTTTGTAAATACCATGCCACCGCATATTTACAAAAATGCCACCGCGTCTTATCAAAACGACGTCGTTTTGATAAAATTCTGCTATTTAAGGCGTTCTGCTATTTAAGGATTCTGCTCTTGATCTTTATTTTATATATATATATATATATATATATATATATATATATATATATATATATATATATATAAACATTTAAATTAAAGGGCTCTCCATGGGAATTTATATAGTGACAAAAGGAGATATTTTAATGGGGATCTAATTTAGAGAGTTACAAGGACTAAAATTAGAAAAGAAAAAAATAATAATAAATTCAATTATGTATAAATATAAAAAATATGAGATTATGCGGGGGGGGGGGGGGGATTATACTACAGTATTGTATCAAAAACTTTATAGTAATGAAAAATAAAAATAAAAATTGTCTTGAATTCTTGTTTTGAGTTTGATTTTTAAGTCAACTCCAAATATTTTGTGAAAATGACCCATGGTAAATACATTAACTGGGTGAAACAAGATGAATTACAAAGTCAACTAAATCATAATGGTTTGTTTTGTTGCTAGCATATACAGTTTTTGCGTAGTGGTAGTGTTTGGGTGCATTTGGAAGTTAAAATGCACCAAAGAACTGCACTTTTTTTGATGTAGTGCGTTTGAACCGAAACGACGTGTTTGTATGTTAAATAAGATGCGTTTGAAATAAATTGTTTGTAAACAAACAAGATTTTAGAGTGCATTTAAACTTCCAAACACACCAAATGTTCTTGAGCCCAACAAGTACATAATCTTCAGCAGAGCAGCTTTCAAACAAGTATAAATGCATTTGATAATGGTTTGTTTTGTTACTAGCATATGCAGTTTTTGCGGTGGTAGTGTTTGATGCATTTTGCATGTAGTGCGTTTGAACCAAAATGCTATGTTTTTGAGTTAAATAAATATCAAGTGCACACTTCTGCCAAGTATTACATCTTAATCTATCTTAACAGTCCACCTCTTAATGTCTCTTAAGAGCCCACATATTTGTATCAAGAGATACTCTAAATAGTTAAGATATAAATATGAGTCTAAACTATTCAGAAGATCTCTTAATACAAAAATATGATTTTTAAAATGCATTAAGAGGTGAACTGTTAAGAGTATTAATATGCACCCTAATTTTTAGTATCAACACCTCTGAATAAACATGTTGAAGAAGGATAAACCATAAAGTAGGATTAGAAATTCTAAAATTTGAGACTTGAATCCCCAGAATGAAGTCTCTACCAATCAACATAACTTTTGAAATAATAGGGTTTAATTTATATACCAACTGATTAGTACCATACATATGAACTCGAAAGCCACTTTCGAAAACCTGAATATCAATCATCTTGGTACCATAGAAGCTCATAACACCGAAAAATACATATATAATCAGCAATTACAACTGGTTATGTAGTAATTTTGTCATGGTAGCATGTGTTTCTCTCTTTTATTAGAGAGAGAAAATTAATAAAATTTAAATTAAGAAATAAATGTACATAAATATACAGCTAAAAACGTACCCAACATCGAGTGCATTGTGCCATGCAGTCTCCCTTACAGTCAACATTATAACCCAATACTTTGGGATTACGAAGGAGGAGATTTCGTAAAGGCTTTCCTTTTATCCCCCATTCCTTTTCCAAGACCTGCACATTGTTCTTTAACTCGTCTTCAAGATTACATCCAAGAACTTCCGGGAATTTTTTGAGCAGCTTGGAGAGATCCTCGTCGGAAAGGCTTAAACTCCTTAGATAATTCAAGATATCATTTACAATATCAAGTTGTGGTACTTCTTTTTCCCGTTCTTCGCCCCAGTAAGGTGAATGGACCAGCCCAAATGCTTTTCCTAGTATTTTGTCTTCCTCTTCAATGCTAAATTTAAATGGAGAGAGTGCTTGTCTACAAGCATCCCATGTGTTCCTCTCTTCATGGCTTAAGACTTCACTCCCCGTACGTGTGGTTGAATGTGATTCCCAGTTCCTAGATGGAAACAAGGAGGTACAAACCACTCCGATATTACTTGAAGAAACGCCATCTGAAAACTTCACCTTGGATAAAGTGATATTTAGATTTTCAATCAAACAACAAAATCACAATTGGTAGAGAAACCGCCTAGCTTATTCGATATAAAGACTAATGACTTCAAATGCAACCTTAGATCAGATGTAAAATTTAAACATACCGATATATATGATACACCCTCTGTTCCAAAATAAAAGATAAAAGATCGTTATTGTCTTTTTAAAGTCAATTTGAGACATTTTCAAACTCAAAATTAACATATATTTATTTTATTTTAGTCAATACAATGAGACATATTGTAAACAATGTAAAAAGTACTACTGATTATAAAAAATTTTGTTTCAATATTGTTAATGAATCATAACAATTTTGAGTTTAAAAATATGTCAAATTGACTTCCAAAGGTAACTCTGAACAAAGGGAGTATAATTTATTAGAAAAACTTCCATATCATTCATCAAATTGAAATTAGATTTAAGTGACACTACTTAAACACTGGCTTACAGTTACCATATCACAACCTAATCTTTGCTTCTTGAAGGCGCATTATGCAGGTTTTGGTCTACAGTTTGTTCCTTGTCTAAATGTGTTATGATCCCTTTGTGGTGATTTTCGTGAACTTTACGTTAACTATAAAAACAAAATCATCTCATAAGGAAAAAAGGAATAGAACTTTGTGGTATCACGGTCTAGGTAGGAGGGGATGCTACAAGAAATCGATTCTCTGAAGCAAATTCATTAAAAACAGCTCAATGATTTCATATACAACCACAATGTATCCCCTGAAGTTAAGAAAGAATTTGTACTTACAGAGGAAAAGTAAAAGCGTGTTCCAGAGTCAAATGTCAACAAGGGAGAAGCCAGTGAATTTCCAAGCATCCCTGGGCTGTATAATGGTACAACAATGAGAATTGACAGCTTGACTGATGAATACCACAACCTGTAAACTTTTATATTTATGAAGTGATTAACTGATAAGACGAGTTAAATATAGAAAAAGGTTAGCTAGTAGAATCAAGGTCAAGACATAATTTAGATATCTTTCACTTCCAAGTGCAATGTCATGGTTACCTAAGTGGCCTGTATGTCCTACTAGAAATATGCAATCACAAGACCAATTCATGGTCATTGCAAGCAAAAGTTCCAACAACAAACACAATAAAATATATATGGGGGGTGATCCATCGTCTACCTTGGCCTATGTCACATGGACTTGGGTGCGGATGTCGGCTACGTGAATGAGTCAAGGTGTTGGATACGATAAAAATAAGTTTCTTCAGACAAGTGGACACAGCTGGAAAGTTTTAAACATTTTGAATTTGGGAGCATTGTCAAGATATTTATAGATAAAAAGTTTCACAACTCGTGTAACAATATTGTCGTCCTTAAGCAAAAATTCATTCTTATAAGTATCTGCATGAACATGAAGGTATACAAACAAGAACAAACAAAAAAAAATTCTTCTTTTGCAGCAGTCTTTTTCTTCTTTCCCTTATCTTTTTTTTCCCACATTTTTATTCTTTTCTATCGATGACGTGGCGTGAATCTCCTACTCCCACACTGGTTCACCCATTTAGAAGATTCTATGCAACTTAGATTTTCCTATGACCCCTATTTTGAGCCCACCAATCTATAACCATTCAACAAGATAGTAGATGACAACGATTTAAATTTTTTGAAAATTGTTCGCAAAAAGTGTGGCAGAAAAAGTATTACCTAAATTGAGGTTCGATGTGTACGTGGAACAAATTCGGGAACGAAAAATGTCACTTTTTGTGGTACGGATAAGGCAGGGATAGGTTTATTTTAGTCGCGTAGTTGATATGAAATACGTTTATTCAAAACATATTAAACTGTGAATAGTTTTCTAAAATAGAAATAATTAAAACAAGTTGAGTTGTTTTCAAGTGTGTCACAACAAAAGCACTTCAATGAGATTACGCAATACAATCGCTTACTTGACACCCACAAGACGCTCAATTGGCTACATTAGATGGCATTCCCTAAATTCTTCTTTTATATATTAAGGTTTGTAATAGAGTGTTCTACATTTAATAATGTGATTATTGTATTTTCTAAATATTACTGATATTTTAGAGGATGATTCAAGATAGTCAATACTAGCCTTTCCTTATATTTGATCTTAGTCATTGGTTATATGTCCCAAGGATTATATGGGAGGGTCATTTATAAATCATAAGTTGTAAACATTCTTGTGCACTAGAAGTTTAAGTAAATAGGGAAAAAAAATTGAAACGCCACTACAGTGAAAGTATATCATGTTTTGGAACGTTCGTACCAAAACGCAATTTACTACTAATTTTGCCTTTTTTGATAACAATAGGTCGAATACGTTATCACTCGATTCACTGTAATGATTTCAGATGAATTAATGGAATGTCAATTAAGAAAATAAAAGAAACAGATAAGAAAAGAAAATAAAAATGGAAGAACTGGAAAATGGAATAGAATTGTATTGAAGGGAAAGAGCTCAAGCTCTATAGTTACAAGCTTAAAATAGAGTAAACTCCATTAATTCATCTGAAATCATTACAAATAGTATCATAGCCATCTTTTCTCGGCAAAAAAATTCTCACAGCAATGACAGCCGGTACCAGATCCAAAGAAGCTCTTGAGGAAAACATTCGCAATAAAGATTTTAGAGTACAAGAATTGATGAGCAGTCATCATAACTTACAGAAAACTGTTGAGAATATTAGAGATAAGTTTGGTCATTTACAGAGCACTATGGAGATGATGATGGTTGAGTTTCATCATAACAATCAATCTAGATAACAATCATAATTCTCCTAGGTTTGGAGGTAGTACTTTGGAGAGGGATTTACATAATCAATCTAGAATCAATAACCCTAGATTCGATTTTCCTGTGTTCAATGGTTTGGACATAAAAAATTGGATTATGAAATGTAATTTTTTCTTTTAATTTTATCCAATGATGAACAGAAACTTAAGAATATAGGTCTGAAGAAGGAGAGGCTGAAACTTGGTTTTTGGCCTATTATAGAACAAACCCTAATGTTTCTTGGGTTCAGTTCGTGAAGGATATTGAATATGGGGACTCCTACTTTAGCAGAATTTAATAGACTTCATCAAACATCTACTGTGTGTCTTTATCAAAAAAGATTTGAATTCTTAAGAGCTATAGTGGAGGTTGAGAATCCTGGTGTAACTGGAGAATATTTTGTCAAATGTTTCATTGGAGGTCTTAATGAGAAAATTGGGGATTTTGTTTCATTGTTAAAACCCAATAAACTTTCTGAGGCCATTTCAGCTGCTAGAGTGCAGGAATGCACTGTTGAGGCAATTTATAGGAAGTCTAAACCAACTGCTTCCTTTGGTAAACAAGGGGGAAATTTTTCACAACTATCAACAAGTAATAAGATGGTCTCAAATATTGCACCTGCACAGTTTGGGCCAAGGGTTGACAGGTCAAATTCACAGGTATCAAATCATCCTGGCAAGTGAAAAGGCTTACTTACAATGAAATTCAGGCAAGAAAAGACAAGGGATTATGCTTTAGTTGTGATGAATTATATAAACCTGGTCATAAGTGTAAGAATAAGAAAGTGTTTATGCTTATTGGAGAAGAGGAGTTAAATGAGAGGGAATTGGGCTTAAATGATGAGGAACAGTTTGAATTACCTCTAGATAAACAGGATCAGGACATGGAAATTTCCATTCATGCACTAAATGAAAACACTTCAGACACAACTATAAGAGTTAAAGCCAGAGTAGGGAGTAAAGAGATAATCATTCTCATAGACACTGGCAGCACACATAACTTTCTCAATACAAAAACTGCAGACATGCTTCAGTGTGTCAGGGAATTAGATAAGCCGATGCAGGTTTGTGTTGCTGATGGATTCAAGATTCTCAATTCTGAGAAATGTAAGGATTTTTTTTGGGGAGCTTAAGGATGTGATGCTATAGTGGGAGTTCAACGGCTCAAGAAAATAGGACTGATGGGTTTAATAAATTTCATTGGGAATTGTAGGCAATGGTTTCAGTGGTTAATTGTGTTAGCTGCAAAAAATATGGTGTTTGATCCGGGAGGAATGGAATGCATTTTGAGGATGCAACCACCCAATACACTATCCAGACAGCCTCATCAACTTTTGATTTTTTTTTTCAATCCTTGAGGACAAGGATATTTTAAGGAGGGTGGAATGTTATGTGATAGGAATATTAATAAATAGGAAAAATGTTAGTCATAGTTAGTTAACTGTAGTTATAGTTAAAATATGTAGTTAGTATAATGTTTGGTTATAGGAGTAGAGTTGAAGCTATATAAGAATGTATTGGTATTGTAAAAGGATATCGGAAATTATGAAAAATGCATTTGTTTCTCCCTCAATATTTCTCTCTAGCCATTTTCTTACATTTCCTTGTTCTTCCACCATTTTTGCTTTTTTGATACTCTGCTTCTTCTTTTTCTTAACTGGTTCTTTACTGAAATGGGGAGAACTCAAATCATTCCATAACATTCACTCTCTAAACATAAACAATCGTACATACATATAAATGAATATAAATGCAAACGTACCCACGTTGGAACCAAAGGGGACCATTGCCTGCCTGATATTTTTTTTACCTAGTATATAGTAGTACTTTATATTTTGTTTGTTAGTAATTTTTACTAGCGCCTTCCCAATTGTATAACTTTTTTTATAGTATCAGCTCATGTTTTTAGAATATAAATTTATAATTCCACAGTTTCAAAATATAATATTATTTTTTACTTTTCAAAGTCAACTTAAAATATTTTCACTTTAAAATTAACATAAATTTATTTAATTTTAGTCAGTACAACGATGTACATTACAAACTATTTAAAAAGTACTACTATTGATAAGATTAGATTATTTTTTCATCATTGTTAGTGAACCATATCAATTTTCAGTTTAACAAATATCTTAAATTGACTTTCAAAAATCAATAATGATCCTATAATTTGGAACAGAGGAAGCACTATATTAGGACCCAAATAACACATAAAATTAATTTTTATCTTTCAATACATATCAAAGCCCATTTGTAATTTTTAAAATGAAGTACATAACCTAAAAGTTAAAAGGTTCATGTATAGCCTCTCTCTCTCCCAATTGACTTAAGGACTGTTTGTTTAGGACTGAATGGTTGAATTGGTCGTCATTCAGTGCGTTTGTTTTGAAAAAAAAAATCGTCTGAATGGCTGAATGGTTTAGTGTCATTTTTTTGGCTGAATGGGCTGGATGAATTTTTATTTTTTTTACAATATTAACTATTATATTAAATAAATTTACAACAATGTTGAATTTTTTTAGAGGGGTAAAATAATAAAAATTTGTTATTTATATGTTTCAGACATGTCAATTATCAAACAACTTTTTTCATTCAGATTCATTCAGTTTTTATCAAACATCCCCTTAGTGGTTGCTTTTTATGGTGTCTTCTTCTTTTTCAAAATTCACCTTACACTCCTACAGGACCTATATGGCTACACTATAAATAACCCACAGGCCACAAATATGTATAGCCCTAATTTATTTAATTTTTCAATCATTTTTGCTGCAAGTACAAATGTAAAAGCTTTTATACTTATTTAGGGATCTAAAAAATGTTAAATTTTAACTGTTTGGAGCTTAGAGACTCAAAAACTCTGAAGAAAAAAAGAGTGAAGTGCAATATAAAAATAAAAATTGCTATAATAGCATTATATTACGTGAATAATTTTAACTTGTAAAAATAATTTGGCCCCCTCCCACTCAAGTTTCAGGCTACACCCCTGGCCATGGTTACCTTTAAAAGTAAGTGCTCAATCAAGTAAAGGTCATTTATTATCTCTACAAGACCAAAGTAAATGGAGTAATAATTGAAGGTCAACCAAAAGAAAAAACTTATACTTATTAGACTAAACAAAACTTTATAAAATAACATCATTTGAAAGATCAAGTTATGATGAGTTGTGCTTGACCTACCAAACGTTGTGCCAAGATGTAGCTACTTGTAAATTGAGGAACTAGACAGTTTTCAGCTATAAAAGGTAAAAAATAAAAAATAAAAAGTATTTATATATATATAGGGACATGATCCATAACCACCGTTGGCTATGGATCATGTTCCAGTCAACCCATCTTGCGTCGTCCGTTGCAATGTTTAACAGCCCATAGAAAGACCACATTAATATCTGCTATAATTTCTTGCGGTGAGTAATTAGTATCAGCAAGAAGTTCTTGCAGATAACTTTTTATGTTAAAAGTCAAATCACTCATTCTCTTTCCTAACCCAACTTTTTCTCTCTTTAAAAATTCTAAAATTTAATAACTTTTTTGTTACAAATCCAAAATTGTCAATCCATATATCGTTAGAAAGCTCTTATCAAGATCTTCAAAATAACATCCATTGTTAATATATTTTTTTCAGTTAAAATGACCAAAATTGAGGTTAAAAGAGAAAGAATTGGGTTATGAGAGAGAATGAATGGTCAGACTTTTAACGTAAAAAGTTAACCGCAAGAACTTCTTGCAGGCACTAATTAGTATCCGCAAGAAGTCCTTGTGAATACTAATCCTTCCACTTTAATCTGAGTTGTTGCTATTTGAGATGAACGGCAAGAGATCAGTTGGGCAAAAAATGATCCATAGTCAGCGATGGTTATGGATCATCTTCTATATATATATATATATATATATATATATATATATATATATAATATGTTGTAGTGAATAGTGATCATATAAATCTTGTCTAAAGTCCAACCGTTATGGAAAGCAGTAGGAGTGAGGAAAGAAAATATGGTGTAGCTTTTACAGAATTGTAGTCAATTATTTTCGCGGGAATTGGTTTATATATGTTTACCCTGGGCTGTTGGTGACTAAGTGGTACCTTTATAATAGTCATATTCCAAAGACATGTCTCTGTTGATTTCATAAGCATTATTTTAGGTGGGTAAAAACCACCTATAGCTGAAGACCAAAGAAAAGTAAACAAAAGCACTTTCTTCATGCAAGAGGAGGCTCATCTTACTCAACAATTGTTGGAGGAGATGCTCTACATTAAATTCTAGGGTGGTAGAAGATAAGATACAAAAATTGAGGAAATGTGGTACATTCTTGGTATCATGTGTTATTTGGACAGAGCGAAATGAAGGATTTTCAAATGTCAATAACTCCCTCTCATTTTTGAGAGACAGAGTCACCTTCTAAGCTTCTATGTGGTCTTCTGCTATCCTTTTAGTGATCTCACAATTTTCGATCTACATAGGGATTAGAGCTGCTCTTTTTCATTTATTTATTTGCCACTTGTCTTTTGGGTGGACTTTTTATCCCCTCTCAGCATACATCTCACTCTCATGGAAGAGCACTACCTTTCCATGCTTGAAATTATCTAAACTTGTTCTTTCTATCCTACTGAAAAAAACCCTTATATTTTCTTCCTCCTATCAATCCCTGGAACTGAAAAAGGTAGAATTGAAAAAGAATGCCTACAACCAAAGAAAATTAAGTTAAGAATGTCTTCAATCAAACAAAGTCCTGGAATATCTATACATATTGGTTTTTACCCATACCATTGGAACTGAAAGAAGTAGAATTTTTCAGCCTTCTACCCTTAAATTTAATTATATTCAGCCCTTTACCCTTGAAGTTTAAAATTGTCCCAGACCATCATATTATTTAGCACCAAGAAGGATCTGGGACTTCAGAACTTGCTCCTCAGTCTTAACATGCTACCAAACCCCTACTTTGCGTGTATATGAATCAACATTCTTCATTTGAACCATCTCTAGCTCCAATAATTAAGATCTTAATCAATTATAATAAGTGGCCATATAGCGTGCCAGTAGAAAATTTTCCTTTGCTTAACAATTCAACAATCACCCAGTATTCCAAAAGCACATGTCCATTTTGAAAACTCCCCTTCCATGTGGATAAGCATGGAGAATAGCAAAATGGTCAAGTTTGGCATGACTTAGTGAACAACACACGATTCCACCATTTCTATCCCTAATTTCCTGCTCCTACTTAAGAATGTCTAGATAATGTAAAAGGTTTACTTCATCGAAACAATGTTCTAAAAATTGCAACTTGCAAGGCACCTAGGCTTCAGGCGGTCTTATTTATTTATTTATCTTTAATTGTGTGTTTGTATATATTATAAATATATTAACTATACAATGTAAAGATTCTTATTCGTATATGAAAAATACCAAATAAAAACAATCTAATAAAGCACAATAAATTTCAAGCATCATAAAGCTTCAAAGCCTTCATTAAATCAGGACAGTAGAATGTTGATTCTGCCTATCCAGGGCCTGGGTACCCAACCAAAACGAGACAGTAGAAGACCGATCCAGCCTAGGCGTGGGACTAGGCAGGCACCTAGAAGGATTTTTAGAATAATGCATCGACATAAAGGGTATCACTATTAACCAAATTTTGGAAGAAGAAAATGGCTGTAATATCATGACTACTATGGAATGCAACCTATTTCTTCTCAAGATGTTCACCACTCAATTTCATCTGCCTGCTCCTCCATCACATTAATATCCAGATTGGATAAGCAGTGCTTTAAAACCAATAACGTTTCCCTCACCTAGGCATATCATATCCTAATATGCTTAAGATGACAAGACCAATTGGAGCTAAAGAACCAAAAAGAATACCAGGTAAGACATTTTACGCCACTTGTTCCACTTTAACAGTTCTTGCAGAACTAAAGGGACTTTAGTAAGTAATTACCACCTAGATAAACTCCCCTATGCACCCCAACCACATTTTAATAACCATAACAAGTAAAAATGCTCTGAATTCAGAACAGAACATGGATAACTACACCAAATTTTTCCCTCTTCCCTGCAATAGGATACCTGCCCGAAAGAGGAAAGCGTTTCAAGAGCCATTACATACAGGGTATCACAAAAACCTAAGGCCATGTTTGTTTGCAAAAAGTATACTTGGGATTGGACTATTTGTCTTAATTCAATACTATTTTGGACTATTTAATCCTATGACGAGGGACTAGAAGTCCCTTAATGTGGAATCATTAGTCTCATAAAGCCATTTTATAGCTTAAAATGGATGGACTATTAATCTCATAGATAATATAATCCCATATAAATAGCCTTAAGAATGACAAAAAATAGTCCATAAAACTATTTAAGGGACTATTAATCCCCTATCATAGAATAAAATAGTCCGAAATAGTATTAAATTAAGACAAATAGTTTAATCTCAAGCATACTTTTTATAAACAAACATAGCCTAAAAAACATTAAAAATTGATATGTGCTCATCCATTACACCTTTCAGTCAATTTCCCCCGATACACATTTAGCGATTGTGTCACTGGTACTGCCACTAAAAGGTATATTTGTGTCGCTAAACATGTATTGAGTGAAATTAGGTAAAAGGTGTATTGGAGGGGATTCTAGTCCGTGCTCATCCTATCGAAATGTATCACACAACCTTCAATCAAACCAGGTATAATCTAAGAGACCACCTAACAATTACTTGCAAAATGCTAATTAAATACAACAATAGCTAAATTGGAGACTCTAATTTGGGGGTTTTATTTGTATAACATCTGAAAACAATAATTCACCCTGAAAATCAAGGTAACCAATTTCCTAATATTCAAATAATTTTACATATGGGCTGCTAACTAAACTGCAAAAAAAAAAACATTTTGACTCCATTAAATAACTACTGGGTTGGAATGATTGTGAAATTTCTTAAATTTCCATGAAAAGTGAACAAAAAGAGATTTTCAACGCCTGAGAGGTTAAAAGTGCTTGCGATAATTAAAGAAAAAATCATATGTTTTGCATTAGAGAAAAGTGAAGATTGATACCTGGATTGGATTTATTGGAGGAGTTCCCACCAGAAAAGTGAAGACCAATTTCGCTGCTCACACTCCCCACCCACACTGCACAGAGAAGTACAAGAAAGAGTAGAGAAAAAGACCGTTAATGGGTTCCTAAAGCCATTTAGAAAATGGGTCCTACTTCAAAATTTCCGCCACATATTCTTTTACTTGTTCGGCGATTATTTCTTTTAAAACAACTTTAGATTTGTAAATTAAATTTTAAAATTTATAAATTATTTTAAATTGTGACTTATAAACAAAAATATTTGACATTTTTTTTATTTTTAAAATAAGAAATTAAGTTAAAATAATTTATTATAGTTTTTGGTTAAAATAGCTTATAATTTAAATAAATTATAAATATTACTAAAATAAGAGTAAAAGAGTATTTATAATTGGCATATTTTGTTTATTTTACAACTTTTAAGTCATTTTCGGAGAAGTAAAAAATTATATGAACACTTAAACAGCAAAGAAACCAAAAATATTTATAAGTTAGTTTGACCAAGTTATAAATAGTTGTTCAATAAGCCTTAAGTCATCTAAAATGAATTAATTTAAATTAATAAATAATATATTAATACTTGTTGGGTAATCTATGATATTAATTATTAAATTTAAAAAAAAATCAATTTAATTTCAAAAAATTAATAATAATCAAATATTTTTAAAATGAAGAATATTTATTATTTAGCAAATGTTTTAAAATATCACGTATTAATAAAAATAATAATTTTAATACAGCTTATTCCTCCACTGAATTTAAGGCATCCATTATTTATGTTTAGTTTGTCTCGTAGGAGAGCAGATCTTCTGTCTCCAAATTTCATGTCCCCCTTGTGTCCCTCCACTTAAATTTTAACACCTACTCTCTTACTTAACACTAATTAATTCTAAAATTAAATAAAAAAACATGTATCAAAATTTAAGTGGAGAGACACAAGAGGGACATGAAATTTGGGGACAAAGGATCTACTCTGGTCTTGTAGAAATTAACTTTTCGAATTTATCAACAATAAAAAGAAAATAGTTTAGAATGCTACGATGCTAGCATATTTAAAATAGCGGTATTATAATAAGAGTGTGTGTGTGTGTGTGTGTGTATATATATATATATATATATATATATATATATATATATATATAGTGTGTGTGTGTGTGTGTGTATATATATATATATATATATATATATATATATAGCAAGGATCAAGAGTATTCTTCTTAAATAGTATTTGTAAGACCCCAACTTATTAATGAATAAAATCAAATTTTCTCTAAATATTATTGTGAATAATAAGGGGTTAATTTGATATAATACTTTGGTTATGGGTGAAATGTGCAAATTTTACAAAATAAGCAAGTGGTTATAAAATATTTATTTTTGGTCGGTGAATATTCGGTTGGTCGTGGAATATTCTTGCTGTCGGGGAATATTCGTACGACGACGCAGCCTTGTGTGGGCCCCATAATGGAAAGCGATTGGATGAAGAAAACGACAAGTATAAGTTGTTTATAAATAACGGCGTAGTTGTTACCGTTAATACTGTTGGAATACCCGGTGGTTAAAATACAGTAGCACACGGTATTGCACCAATTATTGATTCTTACGTAAGAAGGCACTACTCAATAATTGTTACAGTAGTTATTATTCAATATTTTATTTTATTGATTCAATAATTGCTGCGTTGATATTTTATATTATTGTTGTTTCAATAATTGTTGCTGCACAGTATTTTCATTTATCAGATCAATAATTCATATTATTTGAATAATATTATTAGATAACATTATTGGCAATGTCTAGAAAGTTCTGTCTAAGGAGAGGTTTGGTCATCTAATTGCGCGCCAGTAAGGAGAAATCCTTATTGGAAAGCCCCCTCTTTCCTGGGAACGGCCTGGTTGTCATAAATGTGATTCTGTAATATTATTTGTGAATAATTAATTATTGATTCATATGATAAGGAAATATTTATTTTATGTGGATATAAATGAGGGATATATTTTTGTGGTTAAAAATGAACGAGTTAATGTTGAGGTTTTTCTCAGTATTTTTGTCGGAATGGAGGTATTAAAAATTAGGGTTTTTGAGATAGTTTGCGGGGGTTATAATTTTTAATCCGACCGTTGGATCGTGGTAATTTTTGGATATGTTATACATATATAAGTTGAGTATATGTCCACAAATTTTGAACCATTAAAAATGAACGTATGATTTATTACGAATTTTACAAGATGACTGGTTCAGAAATTGTTGAATTTTCGGAGTTTATCATTTTGGTGGAAAATTCTAGAATTGGTGGGCCCCACTTGTGGTTGGTGAAGAAATGTGCTGAATTATATTTCAAATGTGGTGGGTGGGAATAGTAGCAGGTAAAGCCATCAGGTTGCAGGTCAAACCTACCAAAATTTTCCTATAAATAGAGGGCTAAGTTAGAATTGAAAATCACACCAGAAACAAGTTTTCTCTCTTTCTCTCTCTAGATTATTGAGTGTATTTTGTGAGTATTTAGATACTTTGAGAGTTTCTATTCATCAGAGCAAGTTTCTTTCAGCCTTATACCGGTATTCCGACCAGAAGTACTGATATTTTGAGGTAAGGTATATTATTTTCTTCTTAATGATATTATTTTCTTCAATATCATTATGCTGAAATATTGATATGAGTTTTTACCAAATTTAGAACTTTTTGTGTCGGGGGTTACTATTCACGTATACGGCACTATTCACGTATACGGCACTATTCACGAATACGGCACTATTCACCGAAAAATAAAATTTTCCCTTTTTGTCCAAGATGTCTATTATGGTTACTATCTTTGATTGTATCCATGTTTTGATCTTTATTTTTGAATTCTGCTTCACAATTGATTATTATGAAGTATTATTGATCTTGGATAAACTGTTATACGAATCCCTACTATTTGTCCTTCTGTCTCATTGGATTCGTTCTCTTTAAGATATTTTTCATCATCCTCAGTCCTAAATGATGATATTACTGAATATCTTTGGCCTGTAGTGCAAAGATGTATAATTACTTGATGAATATCTTTGGCCTGTAGTGCAAAGATGAACAGGTGTTGAGATGAACATGACCGACTGATGATACAAATGAATATCTTTGGCCTGTAGTGCAAAGATGAATATTTGGTTAAAGATGATTATTAATTGATGTTACAGGGATAAAATATTGATGATGGACTTTTAAATCTTAGAAGATAGTAGAATTCTTTCTCTACTTGACTCTTCTAATGGTTTGCTGTTTCCGCTGCAGTTGTTGATCTAAAACTTGTTGTCGATTATATTTTATCAGATTTTTCCCTGTTGAAGACTAACGATAATTTGTTGTATATTATCTTAGTCATAATATTCTTTACTGGGCTAGTTGAGCTCACCCTTTTCCTTTTTGTTCCATTTTTCTTCTCAGGAGGTGAGAACATAGCAGGATCTAGTCGGGGTATGGAGTGATGGTTCTAGAAAGATGTATTAGCAGTCCTCACTATTTCTGTAAAATAGTGTTTGAATAATTGTAATGAGGATTTATTTGAGTGTGGATATTGTCTAGAAGACAATATTTGTATTTAAACTCACAGTATGTGTTGTCGTATTTTGCACGACAATTGTTTATTGAAGTTGTAGTTTGCTTTCTGTACCATGTATTTGGCGACTCAGAATGGGTGTTGTATACCTATTCTGGGGGCGTCACAGTATTCCTCCTTAAATAACACTCCTTTATTAAAATTACGTCGTTTTGAAGTGGTCGCGGGTGACATTTTTGTAAATAAAAGGAAAACAAGTAGGACCACTCTCTTTTAAGTCACTCCAAAACGAAACGACGTAATTTTAATAAAGTAGTGTTATTTAAGGAGGAATAATATTTAAGAGGAATGTTCTTGATATATATATATATATATATATATATATATATATATATATATATATATATATATATATTAGCTAAACCTAAAAATAAAATAAGTTTGAAATAAACTTAATGAAATTAGTTAGTAAAAAGTTAGGAGTCCTGCTTACATATAACCAAAAAATTATGTCAGCATTAAGGTCGACTTATATACATACCGTAGGAAGAAATTAAGAAAAGACTTCCCCATTATTATTCTATCTATCTGAATTGCAATATAATTAAAGAGACTATTTGATAAAATTGCATGAAATAGGTATGAATTTTTAAGTAATATGAATGAGCTGAATATTGAGTACTGAATGAAAAAAGTTATTTGATAATTGATATGTCTGAAACATCTGAATAACAATCTTTTATTATTTTATCTGTAAGACCCCAAATTTTATGAATAAAGATTTAATTTTCTCAAAATTTTTTTTTAATATTAAGGTGTAGATTTGATATAATGTTATAGTTGTGGATAATATTTATAAATTTTAAAAAGTAAGCAAATTGTTATAAAATATTCGATTGGTCGGGGAATATTCGTTTTAACAGGAAATATTCGTACGACGTCACAATCATTGGTGGACCCCACAACGGAATTACTGTCGGAGTTAGAAAACGACAGAAATATCTTTTTTATGAAAATAACGGCGAAAGTTTTACCGTTAACTGTTGAATTACCCAGTGATAAAAGTATAGTAATACGCGTGGTTGCATAGTAGCACACGATATTGATTATTGATGCTTACGTGAGAAGTCACTCAGTTTATTTCAATTATTCATATAGTAATTGCGGCATAGTATCTCACGTTATTGATTCAATTATTGTCACAATATTTTATATTATTAAATCAATAATTGAGATGACAAGTTATTCATATTATTATTTGCATAATTAACAATGTCTAGAAAGTTCTGTCGAGGAAAGGGGTTTGGTCACCTAATTGCATGTCAATATGAAAAAATCCTTATCGAAAAGTCCCCTCTTTTATGGGAACGATCTGGTTGTTAATATTGCGGGTTATAATAATGATAATAAATATTATTAAAAATATTGAGGAGATTTTTATGAAGTATTTGTTGTAAATTTTAGCATATTATTTGGACCCCACTTACTCATTTTTAAAATTATCGTAGAAAATTATCTCAGTTATATATATAATATATATATATAGTCCCATTCAGTTGAGGGATCCCTCAAATAGTGTTATTTGAGGGATAGGGCGCTCAACTGTTGGATCTGTTTTAATGACTTTATGTGGCTGAGATTATTTTACATCTTTAAACCCGTTTTTTCTAAATAACCCAACACATTCATTAGAACTTATATCATGAATTCATCATTAGAACCCAAATCAAGAATTTAACACAAATCAAAAATAATTCATTAGAACTTATAGCAAGAATTTATCAATGGAACCCAAATTAAGAACTACCCATTAGAACCTATATCTAGAATTCATCATTATAACTGAAATAAAAAATTACTCATTAGATGTTTGATTCTCTTGCTTCGTGTCTCTTGACTTTTCTTTTCTTTCAACAATAATAAGTCACACGAATTTTTATAAATCCATATTAAATCTGGAGATGTAATCTCAACTCAGATTTAAAAAATCCAATTCAAAAAACCCTTGTACATCTCCAAATTAACGCATACAACCTAGATTTTGTTAGGGAAAAAAACTACATGGATACCTTGTAGAAATAGAAATCTTGCAAGTTGAGTTGAAATTTGTGAAAATGGTGGGTCATCTCTTCATCTCGAAAAGGTTGGTCTTCTCTTAGGCTTGCACAGGACTCTTCCTCTTTTTCCTTTTGCGTGTTTTAGGTTTTCTCCAGCATTGGATGTGTTGGGTTATTTGGAGAAAACAGGTTAAAAAAGATGTAAAATCTCAGCCACATAAAGTCAATAAAATAGATCCAACGGTTGAGCGCGCTATCCCTCAAATAACACTATTTAAGAGATCCCTCAATTGATGGGAAATGTATATATATATATATATATATATATATGATAGTGATGTGCGTGTGTGTGTGTGAATGTGTTATATATATAACATGTGGGTGATAAGGCGTGTCTGGTGGAGAAAAAGAAAAGGGGGTTGGGGATATATGTCTTGGAAGGGAGGGAGTGTATATATTATATTGTGTGGTGTGTGTGATTAATTGTGTGTGGTGTGATGATGCCATGAAAAAAAAGGTAGTGGGGGTGGAATGCCGTGAGAAAGAGGAAGTATATATATATATATATATATATATATATATATATATATATAAAGTTTTGTTTTGATAGATTATAAATAGAATATATTATATTTTATTTAAAATTTTTATTTTATTAAAATATTTTATTGCACAGTAATGAATAGTGAAAATAAAAAATTAGACGAATTCGTTCGCCCGTGATTGTTACTGTTGGTCGTGATTTTATTTTCTAAATAGTATCATTCCATTCTCCTATAAATAGGATGCTTAGTTTAGAAAAGCAAATCACACCAGAATCAGAGAATTCTTCTTCTATAATATTGAGCGTATTTCTTTAGAGTTGAGGGAAGCTTTGAGTGTAGAAAACAGTGAAAGTTTTTTTTAAGAATATATCCGCTATACCAGTCGAAATTGCTCTCCTTTTGAGGTAAGAGGTATTATTTATTTCATATTCGCTTACGATATTATTTTTCGTATTTGTAAAAAATTTTATTTCGTTCAATATTCGCAAGAAATATTTTTTTCGTTTAATATTCGTAAGGAATATTATCTTCGTTCAATATTCGTAAGGAATATTATTTTCGTTCAACAGTTGTAAGGGATATTATTTTTGTTCAATATTCGTATGAAATAATATTTTTTTCTATACTCTGTAGTATGTAAGTAATATTATTTCGTGTCAGATTCAGAATTCTACACTCATTTTGTTAAGTTTTGGCTTCTATACTCCATGAAATTAGTAGAATATCCTTAAAATTTGCGCTTCATCTAGTATCTTTTCATGAAAATATTATTCTGAACATTCTTGATAAGTTTTAACTTTTTCATACCAGAGTACTATTCACTGGATACTATTCACTCAGGTACTATTCACTCGTGATACTATTCATGATAAAAATTGATTACTTTTTGGTCCAAATTATTTTTGATACAATATTATTTTTGAATTTTACTGCACAAAGCAGTATCATATTGACAATTTAGATATTTTTTAAAACTTTGGATAAATTTAAAGTCTTTACTATTTATTCTTGATTTCGTTTGATTAATGCTTATATCATTGTCATCATCCTCTTGCTTATATTGTGATAAAAGTCATTTTTGGCATGTAGTGCATAGATGGACTGTTGATTGATATGATTATGATCAGGGATTATTCGGTATAATCATGACTTGTAATGTTACAAGTGATGTGGATTATTTATTGAGCTGAATCTCAGCGACAATTATTGGTATGATCATGACCACACGTTCTCTTCGGCCAAGGGTGCAAAGATGAATTTTTGTTTGGCATATTCATGACCATTGGTGAAAATACGAATATCCTTGGCCCGTAGTGAATGGATAATTCGTGGTTGTGATACTAAAGAATATCCTTGGCCCGTAGTGCATGGATAATTCAGTGATGTGGATTATTTATTAAGATGAGTCTCAGCGATAAAATTGATGATAAAATTTTAAATCATAGAAGATAGTAGATATTATGCTCTACTTTACTCTTCTAATGGATTGTTATTTTCGCTGCAATTGTTGATCTAAAACTTGTTGTCTATTGTATTTTATCAGTTGTTATACTGTTGAAGACTAACGATAATTTTTTTCTGCATTATCTTAGTCATAATATTCTTTACTGGGCTAGTTGAGCTCACCCTTTTCTTTCACTGTTCTCTTCAGGAATTGAGAATATAACTGGGACTAGTCGGAGAATGGACTGACGGTCCAGATGGTTGTTTTAGTAGTCTTCACTATTCTGTGAAATAGTGTGATAATAATTATAATGAAATTGAATTTGAGTTTGAATATTGTCTAGGAGACAATATTTGTATTAAAACTCAAAACTTATATTTTCTCGTATTCTGCATAACAGTTGTATAAATTAAGTTTGTATTTGAATTATGTACCATGTATTTGGAGACTCAGAATGGGTGATGTATAATTCTGGGGGCGTCATAGTTGGTATCAAAGCTTATGTATATGATCTCTGGCTGAGATGTGATGCTAGAACTAGGAGGGGAGAGACGGGTAATTTCTTCGCTAGTATGACCTACCTAAGCTTATTTATTATTTAATTGGTCGGTCAGAATATAGGGATAATATGTGGTATGTCAATTAACCCTTGTCTTGTGACAGTGTTTAAAAATGACATCTAAAAATATTGAGATAAGCAATGGAGTACATGAGACTATTAAGTCACCGACGATCAATAACCAGGATAATGTGCATCAAGAAGGCAATAATGTAAGACCCCAACTTATTATTAATGAAATTGAATTTCCTCTATTTATTATTTTAAAATAGTAAGGATTGATTTAATTAATATGGTTAGTTATGGGTAAAATGCGTAAATATTTTAAATAAGCAAATGGTTATAAAATATTCGTTGTTGTCGGAGAATATTCTTTTGGTCGTAGAATATTATTACTGTTGGGGAATATTTGTACGACGGCGCAACCTTGTGTGGACCCCATAACGGAAAGCGATTGGATGAAGAAAACGACAAGTATAAGTTGTTTATAAATTACGGTGTAGTTGTTACCGTTAATACTGTTGGAATACCCGGTGGTTAAAGCACAGTAGCACACAGTATTGCACCAATTATTGATTCTTACGTAAGAAGGCACTACTCAATAATTGTTACAGTAATTACTGTTCAATATTTTATTTTATTGATTTAATAATTGCTACATTGATATTTTATATTATTGTTGTTTCAATAATTGTCAGTACACAGTATTTTTTATTATCAGATCAATAATTCATATTATTTGAATAATATTATTAGATAGCATTAGTGATAATGTCTAGAAAGTTCTGTCTAAGGAGAGGTTTGGTCATTTAATTGCGCGCCATTAAGGAAAAATTCTTATTGAAAAGCCCCCTCTTTCCTGGGAACGGCCTGGTTGTCAGTATTGTGATTCTGTAATATTATTTATGAATAATTAATTATTGATTTATATGATAAGAAAAATATTTATTTTATGTGGATATAGATGGAGAAAATTTTAAAGTGACAATTGTTAAAAAAATTAATATTTTATCTTTTCTGATAAAATAATTCATTTAAATATATTATTATATTTTAATAATATAATAATCGTGATATTTTTATAATGAATGTGAGATATGTGAATAAATGAGGAGGAAGAGTATTTTTGTTACAAAAAATATTTAAAACATGTTAAACTTGTTGGTGGACCCCATTTCTTAACTGAAATTTGATTATAGCTTGTAAAATCGTCCGTATGTGGATTTCGGTCAATTTCTGTTTGGAATTTGGAAAAACTTAAAACTACAAAGTTGTAGAGAATTAAATTTCCTATGAAATAGAAATAAGATTCGAATTTTTTTGATAAAATGACTATTTATTATGAATTATTGAAGTTTCAAAATAATTGATTTTTGATGTTTTAAATATTTTTTAAAAGAAAAACGTTTTTTTTCCATTTGGTGGGCCCCACTTGCACATGTTAATTGCTGAATTCAGATGTCTTTGGTGTACGTAGGAATTTATAAAAAATATATTAATATTTTATTAAATTTTCTGCTTTGGTGTTCTAAGTATTTTCCTATAAATAGCGTGCTTATGTTAGAATTGAAAATCACACCAGAAACTAAAATTTTCTCTCTCTATAATATTGATCGTATTCTTATGAGTATTTTGATACTTTGAGTGTTGCTATACAAGTTTTCTTCAGCACTATATCCGGTATTCCAATCAGAAGTACTGTCTTTTCGAGGTAAGGGATGTTATTTTTTTCATAAATGATATTATTTCTTTCAATATCATTATGCCGAAATATTGGTCTGAACTTTTTTATCAAATTTGAAACTTTTAGTATCTGGGTTACAATTCACGTATACGGCACTATTCACGTATACGACACTATTCACGAATACGGCACTATTCACAAAAAAATTAAATTTTCATTTTTTGTCCAAGATATCTATTATGGATACTAACTTTGATTGTATCCATGTTTTGATCATTCTTGAATTTTACTCCACTATGATTATTTATGAAGTATTTTTGAACTTGGATTGTTTAAAGTACGAATCCTTAATAATTGTTCTTTTGTTTCACTGGATTCGTTTTCTTTAAAATATTTTTCATCATCCTCAGTCCTAAATGATGATATAACTGAATATCTTTGGCATGTAGTGCAAAGATGAATGATTTTTTGATGAATATCTTTGGTCCGTAATGCAAAGATGAACAGGTGTTTAGATGAACATGACCAACTGATAAATATTTTTGGCCTGTAGTGCAAAGATGAATATTTGATTCTAGATATATATTGATTGATGTTACAGGGATAAAATAATGACGATGAACTTTTAAATTCATATATAGAAGATAGTAGATTTCATTCTCTACTTAACTCTTCTAATGAATTATTATTTCTGCTGCGAATATTGATTTAAAATTTATTGTCTATTGTATTCTATTAAATTTTTCCCTGTTGAAGACTAACAATAATTTGTTCTATATTATCTTAGTCATAATATTCTTTACTGGGCTAGTTGAGCTCACCCTTTTCCTTTTTGTTCCATTTTTCTTCTCAGGAGGCAAGAATGTAGCGAGTACTAGTCGGGGTATGGAATGATGGTTCTAGAAAGTTATTTAGTAGTCCTCACCATTTTTATAAAATAATGTATCAATAATTATAATGAGGACTTATTTAAGTGTGGATATTGTCTAGAAGACAATATTTGTATTTAAACTCACAGTTTATGTGTTGTCGTATTTTACACGACAATTGTATTAATAAAGTTGTAGTGGTTTCTGTACCATATTTTGGCGACTTAGAATGGGTGATGTATACCTGTTTTGGGGGCGTCACAAATAATCCTCATGTAAACAGTATCACCGACAAAATGACAAACGATGGTATGTTTAGGAACTTTTTAGAATTCATGCAATACCAAACAAGAGAGACTTCTGTTCATAATGCAGGTGGTGTCAATGACAACTCACAGCTGGTCACCGCTAAGCAGTTCAAGGAGCTGGGACCGCCAGAGTTTTGGGAATAGCCAGAACCATTTAAGGTGGAGACGTGGATAAAACAGATCACCAAGATATTTGATGTCTTGGAATGCTCAGAGGAGTAAAAGGTTCCCTTCGCTACCTTTATGTTGCGTGAAGAAGCAAATTACTGGTGAAAATCTGTCAAACGTACTCAACTTGCCGCACTAAAGATGTCTTGGGAGAGATTCCAAAAATTTTTCAACGACAAGTACTTTCTCGAAAGTATTCGTCACATGAAGGAAGTGGAATTCATCAAGCTGGAGCAAAACAATATGACCGTATCGCAGTACGAGGTTAAGTTTGCCGAGTTATCTCGGTTTGCATCCCATTTGGTTGATAATGAGAAGCGAATGACGCGAATATTTCTAAGAGATTTGAAACTCGAAATACGTAAATATCTCATTTCTCACAAACTTTGTTTATATTCAGATGTTGTGAATAGGGCACAATTATTAGAACGCGATTATGAGTCAGCTCAACCAAAAGGCAACGACAAACAACACGATAATAATCGTACCGGTGACAACGGCCATCGGAACAACGATAACCATCGGGGAGGAAATTATCATGCCAAGAATGGTAACCACTTCGGTGGTAATCATGACCAAGATAATTGGAAAGGTGAACTAGGTGGGAATGACTTTAAGAAGAGTTGATTCAACAATGATGGAAAGACGTCGACAGCAGCACCAACACCCGTTTCCATGGAAGGAGAACGACCACCGGTCCTATGTTTCAAATGCGGATAGGAGGGACACATTCGTCCAAACTATATGCAGCAACCCAAAGTGTGTTTCAATTACAGAAGAGAAGGTCACCTAGCTAGATTTTGTCGTGTAGTGAAGTTAAGTCCAGCTGGGATGGTGACTCCAAAGGATGTCCTAGACAAGTCAAAGCCGGTAGTTTAAGTAAGAGCGTTTGTCGAGGAACCTGAACAAAGTTATCACAGGTAAGTTAATTATAAACGCTTGCGAAGTCTATACCTTATTCGATACCGGTTCTACCCATTCTTTTATTTCTCATACTTGAGCTCAACATTTAAATTTAACTCCATAGAAATTAGACTTTGACTTATCTGTTATGAGAAACCTTCGTTACATCTATTGTTTATAAATCTTGTTCGATACCCTCACGTTACCTATCGATCTTATCTCTTTAAAAATACTTACCTTTGATGTGATTTTAGGAATCGACTGGTTAACTACTCATCGTGCTAAAATTGATTGTTTTCGTAAGGTTGTTAGTTTTCATATTCCTAACCAACCTGTTATGCGAATTCAAGCAACTAAACCACTAAAGTCAATCACTGTTATATTAAGCCATAAGTAAAGAGCCCCAAGCCTTTCGCTGGCAAATTCCAAGTCTTGGAATGCACCGAAGCCAGACTATCCGTAGGGGACGTCATGAATAATGGTGGCAAGTTGATAGGTATCAATGTGATGTGCTACCAAGTCTTGGATGAAAGTCACAGTTTTGAATGATATTTCTATCATTAATAAATTTCCTGACGTATTCCCTGAAGAACTTCCTGGCCTACCCCTAGAGCGTGAAATTGAATTTTGTATCGACCTTGAACCCAAACGTAACATGCGCCAAAGACATTGGCTCGAGCTGTTGAAGATTACGACCATACCATTTAATACCATTTTGGAAAAACGAACGTGGTAGCTGACACGTTGAGTAGAAGATCGTATGCGGTTACGAGTGCGACGTTGTTAACATAAAGACCCAGTTTGTACGACTTACAAAAGATGAAGATAAAGTTAAAGACTCTAGGGACCCACGTGATGATGTCAAATATACAAGTAGAACCGACTTTAATTGATAAAGTTAAAGCCGCTCAAGCTACATACCTGGAGCTGATGAATATGAAGAAGAAGGTGCATGAAGTCGTTATTCCAAAAGCGAGAATTGACGATGAGAGGAAATCTTAACCCTCAATTTTATTGGTCTATTTAAAATCCTCGATCGAGTAGGAATTGTAGCCTATAGACTCGCTTTATCGCTAAGTATGTCGTGTGTTCATAACATTTTTCACGTATCGATGTTACGTAAATATGTGGATGACCCGAACCACATTATTGAATTAGAACTAGACGAGATAGCGGAAGATTTAACGTATGAGAAGATATCTGTTAAAATCTTGGATAAGAAGAAATATATTCTACGCTCAAAGGTTATACCTCAAGAGTTAGAATCCGAAATGAAAACGAGGTATCCTCACCTCTTCGACATACCAGGTACGTACGTCAATTTCGAAGACAAAATTTCATAAGAAGGGGAGGTTGTAAGACCCAAAATTGTATGCATAAAGATTTAATTTCTCTCGAAATATTTTTTTAATATTAAGGTATGGATTTAATATAATGTTATAGTTGTGGGTAATATTTATAAATTTTGTAAAGTAAGCAAGTTGTAATAAAATATTCGATTGGTCGGGCAATATTCATTTTAACAGGGAATATTAGTACGACGACACAATCATTGGTGGACCCCACAACAAAATTACTGTCGGAGTTAGAAAATGACAGAAATATCTATTTATGAAAATAACGACGAAAGTTTTACCGTTAACTGTTGAATTACCTAGTGATAAAATTACAATAATACGTGTGGTTGCATAGTAGCACACGGTATTGATTATTGATGCTTATGTGAGAAGTTACTCAGTTTATTTTAATTATTGCTATAGTAATTGCTGCATAGTATCTCATGTTATTGATTCAATTATTATCATAATATTTTATATTATTAAATCAATAATTGAGATGATAAGTTATTCATATTATTATTTGCATAATTAACAATGTCTAGAAGGTTTTGTCGAGGAAAGGGGTTTGGTCACCTAATTGCGCACCAATAGGGAGAAATCCTTATCGGAAAGCCCCCTCTTTCCTGGAACGATCTAGTTATTAATATTGCGGGTTATAATAATGATGAATAAATGTTGTTAAAAATATTAAGGAGATTTTATGAAGTATTTGTTGTAAATTTTGACGTATTATTTGGACCCCACTTACCCATTTTCAAAATTATCGGTAGAAAGTTATCTCAGTTTTATGTATATATATATATATATATATATATATATATATATATATATATATATATATATGATAGTGATATGTGTGTGTGTGTGTGTGTGTGTGAATTTGCTATATATATAACATGTGGGTGATAAGGTGTGTCTGGTGGAGAAAAATAAAAGGGGGTGGGGGTATATGCCTTGGAAGGGAGGGAGTGTATATATTATATTGTGTGGTGTGTGTGATTAAATGTGTGTGGTGTGATGATGCCATGGAAAAAAAAGGGAGTGGGGGTGGAATGCCGTGAGAAAGAGGAAGTATATATCTATATATCTATATATATAATATATATATATATAAAGTTTTATTTTATTATATTATAAATAGAATATATTATATTTAATTTAAAGTTTTTATTTTATTAGAATATTTTATTGCACAGTAATGAATAGTAAAAATAAAAAATCAGACAAATTCGTTCTCCCGTGATTGTTACTGTTGGTCCGTGATTTTATTTTTTAAATAGTATCCTTCCATTCTCCTATAAATAGGATGTTCAGTTTAGAAAAAAAAATCACACCAGAATCAGAGAATTCTTCTTCTATAATATTGAGCGTATTTCTTTAGAGTTTAAGGAAGCTGTGAGTGTAGAAAATAGTGAAAGTTTTTTTCAAAAATATGTCCGCTATACCAGTAGGAATTGCTCTCTTTTTGAGGTAAGGGATATTATTTATTTCATATTCGCTTGTAATATTATTTTTCGTATTCGTAAGAAATTTTATTTCGTTCAATATTCGCAAGAAATATTATCTTCGTTTAATATTGGTAAGGAATATTATCTTCGTTCAATATTCGTAAGGAATATTATTTTCGTTCAACAGTTGTAAGGGATATTATTTTTGTTAAATATTCGTATGAAATAATTTTTTCTTCCGTACTCTGTAGTATGTAAGTAATATTATTTCGTTTCAGATTCAGAATTCTACACTCATTTTGTTAAGTTTTGGCTTTTATGCTCCATGAAATTAGTAGAATATCCTTAAAATTTGCGCTTCATCCAATATCTTTTCATGAAAATATTATTCTAAATATTATTGATAAGTTTTAACTTTTTCATGCCGGAGTACTATTCACGAGATACTATTCATGAAGTACTACTATTCACGGGATACTATTCACTCGGGTACTATTCACCCGTGGTATTTATGACAAAAATTAATTTTTTTTTGGTTTAAATCATTTTTGATACAATATTATTCTTGAATTTTACTCCACAAAGCAGTATCATATTGACAATTTGGATGTTTTTTTAAAACTTTGGATAAATTTAAAGTCTTTAATATTTATCATTGATTTCGTTTGATTAATGCTTATATCATTGTCATCATCCTCATGTTTATATTGTGATAAAAGTCATTTTTGGCTCGTAGTGCATAGATGAACTATTGATTGGCATGATTATGACCAGGGATTATTCAGTATAATCATGACTTGTAATGTTACAAGTGATGTGGATTATTTATTGAGCTGAGTCTCAGCGACAGTTATTGGTATGATCATGACCATGCGTTCTCTTCGGCCAAGGGTGCAAAGATGAATTGTTGTTTGACATGTTCACGACCATTGGTGAAAACACGAATATCCTTGGCCCGTAGTGCATGGATAATTTGCGGTTGTGATACTAATAAATATCCTTGGCCCGTAGTGCATAGATAATTCAGTGATGTGGATTATTGATGACAAACTTTTAAATCATAGAAGATAGTAGATATCATGCTCTACTTGACTCTTCTAATGGATTGCTATTTTCGCTGCAGTTGTTGATCTAAAACTTGTTATCTATTATATTTTATCAGTTGTTATACTGTTGAAGACTAAAGATAATTTTTTTTCTACATTATCTTAGTCATAATATTCTTTACTGGGCTAGTTGAGCTCACCCTTTTCTTTCATTGTTCTCTTCAGGAATTGAGAATATAGTTGGGACTAGTCGGGGAATGGATTGACAGTCCAGATAGTTGTTTTAGTAGTCCTCACTATTCTGTGAAATAGTGTGATAATAATTGTAATGAAATTGAATTTGAGTTTAAATATTGTCTAGGAGATAATATTTGTATTAACACTCACAGCTTATATTTTGTCGTATTCTGCACGACACTTATGTGACACCCCCAAAATAGGTCCACACGACCCATTCTTAGTCGCCAGATATCACACTAAAGAAATCAAATACAAACTTCATTTATACAACTGTTGAACTGTCGTGCAGAGTACGACAACACATAAGCTGTGAGTTTTAATATAAATATATGTAACTCTCATGGTGTCTCGACCACAACACCTTACAATAATACTTTACATAAAAGTACAGTCAATAACTATTTTAGAATTTAAAATCTTTGGAAAATGCTCAAGGAAACCTTTGTACATGGGAGGCTATGCATCTAAGTTATGATAGATATCATATGACTCAAGAATTATCCTTGGTTGACCCAATAGACCTCAAAGAAAAATGAGAAGATTACTATCATGTTCTTTCCAATGGTGAGTCTTCTCTTCACATATAATTATCTCCATTGTCTCCAATTGAGAATTATATTTCAACCAAACTCCAAGATTATATAGGTAGTGCTCATAGATATAATCAGTAAGTGCATGTGCACAACCCTATCTTATGATAACACGAAGTCGTCTATCATTAGACATCTTGTATGATAGTGGAAAAAAGCCCTTCCAAAGTTGGGTTCACCTCACCCTATTCGGTTCACCAAAATCAACGGTTAAAATGACGTATAAAATACGACACACTTATCTGAAATTCTCAATAAAATTATTTCCATACTATTTTAGGGGAAACCTCAACAGCTATAGACCATCGCTCTATTCTCTTGTTACCCTCGCTCGACCCAGCTACACTCTTATTACTTGAAAGGATTGTGAAGCAAAAGGGTTAGCACAACTAGCCCAGTAAAGAATATCATGACTAAAGATAATTAAATTATCAATAGCCTTCGTCAATAATAAATCAGAGATTTAGAACATATAGTAGATGATAAAACTTTTCGATCATAGTGGCAGTGGAACGTGCAATCTATTAGAAGAGTCAAATAGACCATAAATTCTATTATCTTCTCCATGTTAAAAGTCCACCAACAATGCTTTATCCCTGTAACATCAATCAACAATTCCTGTCCACAATCATGTGAATAACTTATAATCATAATTGTGATTCTAAATTTATCTTCGCACCCAAGACGAAGATAATTTTCATCACATGTCTTTACCTGAAATATCAAAGATCATGGTTATACCAAATCACAGTTCATGTTCATAATCATACTAATAAATTCATCTTTGTACTACGGGCCAAAGATATTCATTAACAGTTCATCTTTGCACTACAGGCCAAAGACATACAACTGTATTTTAGAAGAGTCAAGTAGAGCATGATATCTACTATCTTCTACGAATTAAAAGTTTATTATCAATATTTTATCGATGAGACTTAGCTCAATACATCACCAAATTATCCATGCACTACGACCAAGGATATTCATTAGTATCACATCCATGAATTATCCATACACTACGGACAAAGGATATTCATTAGTATCATGACCACGAATTATTCATGCACTACGGGCTAAGTATATTCGTGTTTTCACCAATGGTCATGATCATGCTAAACAACAATTCATCTTTACACCCTTGGCCGAAGAGAACGCATGGTTATGATCATACCAACATATGTCCATCAATGCACTACGAGCCAATGAAGACTTTTATCACATCATTTGTAACATCACAGTCATGATTATATCGAATAATCCCTGGTCATAATTGTACCAATCAACAGCCCATCTATGCACGTAAGCCACAGATGACTTTCATTATAATATAAGCATAAGGATGATGACAATGATATAAACATTAATCAAACGAAATCAAGGATAAATATTAAAGACTTTAAATTATCCAGAGTTTAAAAATATTTAAATTGTCAACATGATACTGCTTTGTGAAGTAAAATTCAAGAATAATATTCATGTATCAAAAATAATTTAGTCAGAAAAGAAATATATTTTTCAGGTGAATAGTATCTCGTGAATAGTACCCTGTGAATAGTACTTTGGGAATAGTACCTCGTGAATAGTACCCTACATAAAAAGTGCCCCAAATTCTTGAGTGAATAATATTCGAGTGAATAGTAACCGGGTGAATAATAACCTGTGAATAGTAACTCGTGAATAGTACTCTGGCACGAAAAGTGCCCCGAATACCCGAGTGAATAATATTCGAGTGAATAGTAACAGGATGAATAGTAACTCGTAAATAATAATTCATGAATAGTAACTCGTGAATAGTATTCATGTTCGTGAATAGTATTCCGACATGAATACTATTCACGAGTTATAATCCGTAATATTAACAACCAGATCGTTCCCAGAAAAGAGGGGGGGCTTTTCGATAAGGATTTCTCCTTATTGGCGCGCAATTAGGTGACCAAACCTCTCCTCGACAGAACTTTCTAGACATCGTCAATATTATAAATAATAATATGAATAACTTTTTCGTCTCAATTATTGATTTAATAATATAAAATATTATGTAGATGATACTGTGACAATAATTAAATCAATAATATGAGAGATATTATGCAGCAATTATAGTATAACTGGGTGACTTCTCATGTAAGCATTAATAATCAATACCGTGTGCTACTATGCAACCACGCGTATTACTGTTCTTTTACCACCGGGTATTTCAACAGTTTAACGGTAAAACTTTCGTCGTTATTTTTATAAAAAGATAATTCTATCATTTTCTAACTCTGACAGTTATTCCGTTGTGGGGTCCACCAATGATTGTGCCTTCGTATAAATATTTTCTGTTAAAAAGAATATTCCCCGACCAAACGAATATTCTCCGAAACAACGAATATTTTATATCAACTTGCTTACTTTGTAAAATTTTCAAATAGCACCCTTAACTTTAACCTTTTATCAATTTAAACATTTACTAAATAGAATAACAATGATCAGAAAATAGAATACTTTTATTTAGTAAAATTCGGGGTCTTATAACTTAACAGTTGTATAAATTAAGTTTGTACTTGGATTATGTACCATGTATTTGACGACTCAGAATGGGAGATGTATACCTATTTTGGGGGCGCCACATTATCCCTCTAAACTATACTGAACAAATATATAATTTTGTTTGAACGTACTAAAAAAATTAAATACAATATTCATTGTACAACAGATAAAAATAAATAATTCAAACAAAGTAATAAATAATTCAAACAATTTTAATCCAACTTTCATAGAAACTAAAAAATGTAATGAGTTAAACCAATGTGTCAGCATAATAATAATTACTTGATTATCATGTACATTATTTTGATAATTAGAAAGAATAAACAATAAATATAAATGACTTAAATTTAGGGCTACAAATGAACCGAACTGTTCGCTAACCGGTTCGGTTCGAGTTCGAGTTGCTCACCTAGTCGAGTCGAGTTCGCACATAGTGTTACGTTCGATTGCTAGATCGAATATGTTCGTGAACCACGTGGTTTGATTCGTCTTTATTCGCGAATAGTTCAGTTTGGTTCGATAAGTTCGAGTTCGGTTTGATAAGCTTGAGATCGGTTCGAGTAGTTCGATTTCTTTCATGTTTAAATTGTTTCAAAAATTTTGAATATAATTAATTGGTTAATTTATATTAAATTTTAAAGTTTGTCTTATCAATAATTGTTAAATTTGTAATAGTTTTTTATTACCGAAACATCTTTTTTTTTAATAATTGATTACAAGTAAACATTTTTATTAAATAATTAATAAATAATAATGTGTGCTTCTTCACTGCTAAATTCTAATTTAATTAAAATGATTTTAATATTTTCATAAATTAACAATGAATGTTGGATTATTATAATTTACATCCCTAATAATTTAATAAATTATAACTCATGTCATAAAGCACATAAATAAAGTCATTAATCATCATACAATGTCAATTTGACATTAATTAAAGCATAATACAATAAAGTTGCTTACATTTACATGAGTTATTGAAATTGTCAAACCGATATAGAGATTAGAGAAATCAAGTCATCAATGTATCGAGGATTCAGTAATAGAGTAATAATCATTAATGTACAATTACTATTGTATATTACATATATCAACTATCAATTATGAAATTAAAAATGCAAACTTGATTTTACCAATTTTTGAATTTTTTAGTGTTACAGACTTACAGTGTATATGTGAGATAGTGAGAGAGAGAGAGAGAGAGAGATTGACTAACTTTGATTTATTAATTATATATGCAATTAAGTAATCATATTCAGGGTAAAAGGTAGTGTTTAATAATCCAATTAAAAATATATGTTATAGTACCGTTTGCATGAAATTTAAATGAGTTATTAATTTAAATTAAAATAAGCAAAAATATTTTAAAAAATGAAACAAAGTTTCTAAATAGCTTTGGCTTTTAAGCCTTTGATCTTAGAATCATAATTAATTTATTTAGTTTTAAACAATATAATTATGAAAATTAAAAACTTTCTATAAAGTAATTTTCAAAATTTATTGTACTCACAAGTTAATTATATATCACATCCCTTTTGAATTAAAAATATTTCCTATCCACTTTGAAAATTCATACTTGATCAGTTTATTACTTATATTTTAGAACGGATGAACGGAGGAAGTATTTGGTATTAATAACAATATTAGTCTATTTTATATTGAATTAATTTAAATCAACTAAATTCATATTATTTTAAATCTTAAAATTTTATAATTTCATATTTTTTATTATAAAAAATCTTAAATAAGACTATTTTTATGATATAGATGGAGTATTATTCATTTATTCTAGATTAATTATGTAATAAGTAATAATATTATCCACTAATCCATTACTATTAATTTAATATATATATATATATATATATATAATATATATATATATATATATATGATAATATGATATATATTATATCTTATATCTTATTCCTAATTAAGCCCTATATAGTGTGATTAATACTTATATATCAATGATAATATGGTAATAATATAATATAATATGATATATATTATATTTATATGATTATATCCTATTCTAAGAATGATGATTACAATTTTTGATTGAATTACTTAGACTCTTAGAGAAGACATTTTTAATATTTATTTAACTGTTTTTTGTTTCAGAGTTCTAAGTTTATGTTCGTGAACAAGTTTGGTGTTCGAGAACAATTTTGTGTTCGTGAACGTTCGCGAACTGTTCATGTTCCTGAACAAGCTTGTGTTCGACTTGTTCGCAAATTCGATCATGTTCGCGAACTGTTCGCGAACATCAAATTATCCGAACTCGTACATAACTGTTGGTTCGATCAAGTTACTCAAACATGTTTGAGTTCGACTAAAAGTGTTTGAACTCGGTTCAAGTTCGACAAAGTTCGATTCAGTTCGGTTGGTTTACAGCCCTACTTAAATTCTTTATTTCTACAATTACTGCAAACAGAGAACACTAACCCTTCCATTGCCTATGAGTACAAACTCTAGCCTCCAGTCAATTCCTATATCAATATATTGACAATCAATTCCTTTATCATATATTGGCTTTGCGTTGCACCATTAATACTTTTACTTGCTTTACCTCTAGGCTCCAACGAATACGACATCTCCAAGACCCAAACTAATATTTTTTCACCAACAGTACCAGCCCCCACCTCTTGCAAAGACAAGTACAACAAACACTCATCTCATCAAATGATTTATATATAACACAACTTATTAGTCATATGAAGTTTTTAATCGGTTCTTTGGTATAAGCCCCCATCTATTAATGATTTAAATCACAAGGTAAAA
>CM029013.1:247599209-247705696 GCA_016801055.1 Panax notoginseng
TTTAATAATTGATTCAGCTAGACCTTTCTGAGTATGAACATGGGCAACAGGATGTTTTCATTATTTTAAAAGTGGACATACAATAATCATTAAATGTTTTGGGATGTAATTCTCCAGCATTATCAAGTACGAATAGTCTTGATTGTATGATCCGAAAATCGTGCTTGTAATCTAATATATTTGAGCAAGTAATCCCTCGTAAACACCAGGTTGCGAGTTGATAATATGCACTCATGTGACCATCTTGTAGATGCAATCTATTAAAAACATAAATTTCTCCCTGAATACGTTCTAGAAACCTTGGGATTCAGTCCCAATTTTAGATGGTGATTGGTTTAATGACCAATTTGACTTGAGAACAAGCAGCACATGAGAATTTCTTAAATTGATGAATCTTTCTGGTTCTTCAATGGATGACCATGTGAATACTCAATAATTCTTCGCATCATTATTGATCCAGATGACCAACCTGTAAGACCCCAACTTTTATAAATAAAGATGAATTTTCTATAAATATCATTTTTGAATATTATGGAGTTAATTTGATATAATGTTATAGTTGTGGGTAATATTTATAAATTTTGCAAAGTACGCAAGTTGTTATATAATATTCGATTGGTCGGGAATATTCGTTTTAACAGGGAATATTCGTACACGGCACAATCATTGGTGGACCCCACAACAGAATTATTGTCGGATTGAGAAAACGACAAAAATATTTTATTAAAAATAACGGCGGAAGTTTTACCATTGATACTGTTGAACTACTCGGTAGTAAAAGTACAGTAATACGTGTGGTTGCATAGTAGCACACGGTATTGATTATTAATGCTTATGTGAGAAGTCACTCAGTTTGATTCAATTATTGTCAGTTAATAATATGAATTATTTAGCGATAATGAAGTTTTGTTTTATTCGTATTATTAACGTAATAAAACAGAAACATCTTTTTTATATAAAACAGAATACTTTATTAAAGTTATTCTATAAATAGAATATATTATATTTTATTTAAAAGATTTTTCTTTAAATATGGACCGTCAGATTAAAGTAATCAATCTGGACCGTTCATGGATTAGTTACTATGCATTCTATTTTTCTATAAATAGCAGCTCATTCCTTCATTATTTCTTACGAATTCACTGAACTCTAGAGAGAGAAACTATAGAGAGAGAGAAGAAAAGTATTCTGCTACTTAACTACTTCCTTATTTCAGTTCTTCTTTAAAACGGTAAGGGGTGTTATTCTTTCTTATTCATGAAGAGAACTGTTGTTATTCCATTTCTTATTATTCTGTTGGAATAACCTGTATACGCGGTCTACCCTATACTTGGTGACATTCTTCTATTATTCTGTTGGAACATCCTGTCTGTGTGTTTTACACCGGACCTGGTTCCGTCTTTATTATTATTCTGTTGGAACATCCTGTCTGTGTGTTTTACACCGGACCTGGTTCCGTCTTTATTATTATTCTGTTGGAACATCCTGTCTGTGTGTTTTACACCGGACCTGGTTCCGTCTTTATTATTATTCTGTTGGAATATCCTGTCTGTGCGTTTTACGCCGGACCTGGTTCCATTATTTATTATTCTGTTGGAATAACCTGTCTGTGCGGTCTATCGCATGCATGGTGATTTCTTTTGTTATTCCATTCTTTATTATACTCAGTTGGTTAAGTTTTGACTTCTATACTCCATGAAATTTGTGGAATATCCTTGATAATTGCGTTTCATCCAGTATCTTTTCATGAAAATATTCTTCTAAGCATTCTTGAATTTTACTCCACAAAGCAGTATCATGTTGACAATTTGGACGTTGTTAATTCTTGGATAAATTAATTCTTGAACTTGTTTTATTGAATTCTTATATCATTGTCATCATCCTCATGTTTATAAAATGTTGAAAGTCATCTGTGGCCTGTAGTGCATAGATGGACTTGGTATGATTATGACCAGGGATTATTCGGTATAATCATGACCGTAATGTTACAAATGATGTGGTAAAAGTCCTCATTGGCCCGTAGTGCATTGATGGACAGTTGTTGGCATGATCATGACCATTAATGAATACACGAATATCCTTGGCCGTAGTGCAGGGGTGATTCGATGATGTGGATTATTTTATTAAGCTGAGTCCCAGCGATAACAGTGTTGAAAAACCTTTTAAATCATAAAAGATAGTAGATTTTATTTTCTACTTGACTCTTTTAATGGATTGCTTGTTCCGCTGCAGTTAAACTTGATGTTCTATTATATTTTATCAGTTTAACATTGTTGAAGGCTAATGATAATTTATTCTGCATTATCTTAGTCATAATATTTCTTACTGGGCTAGTTGAGCTCACCCTTTCTTTCACTGTTCTCTTCAGGAAATGAGAATATAGCTGGGACAAGTCGGGGAACGGAGTGATGGTCCAGATGATAGTATTAGTAGTCCTCACTATTCTATGTAAATAGTGTGTTAATAATTGTAATGAGGACTCCTTTTGAGTATGAATACTCTCTAGAAGATAATAATTGTATTCAAACTCACAGTTATGTTTTGTTGTCGTATTGTACACGACAGTTGTATTTGTATTCTGTACCATGTATCTGACGACCCAAGATGGGTGATGTATACCTAATTTTGGGGGCGTCACAGTTGGTATCAGAGCTTAGGGATATGATCCCTGGCTAAGATGTGAGAATAGAACTAGGAGGGGAGAGACGGGGAATTCCTTCGCTAGTATGACCTACCTAAGTTTATTTGCATGGTATTTAATTGGTCGGTCATAATATAAGGATAATATATGACATATCAATTAACTTTTATTTTGTGGCAGTATCTGAAAATGGCATCTGAGAATGTTGAGAATAGCAATGGAGCACAGGCGACTGTTGATTCACCACATATCAATAATCAGGATAATGTGCATCAGGAAGGTGACAATCCTCATGCAAACAACAACACTGACCAAATGATGAATGATGAAATGTTCAGAAGCTTTATGCAGTTCATGCAACAGCAGGCGAGAGCGGCTCCTGTTCAAAATGTAGGTGAAAACACTGAAAACTCTCGGACGGTCACCGCTAAACAGTTCAAGGAGCTGGGACCACCGGAGTTTAAGGGAGAGCCAAAACCACTTATAGCGAAAACATGGATAAAGCAGATCACCAAGATATTTGATGTCTTGGGATGCTCCGAGGAGCAAAAGGTTCCCTTTGCCGCCTTTATGTTGCGAGGAGAGGCAGATTACTGGTGGGAATCGATTAAGCGTACTCAACCTGCCGCACTGAAGATGTCTTGGGAGAAGTTCCAAGAGCTGTTCAATGACAAATACTTTTCCGAAAGTGTTCGTCACATGAAGGAGGTGGAGTTCATCAAATTGGAGCAGAATAATATGACCGTGTCGCAGTATGAGGCTAAATTTGCTGAGTTGTCCCGGTTTGCGTCCCACTTGGTGGATAATGAAGAGCGAATGACGCGAATGTTTTTGCGAGGTTTGAAACCTGAGATACGTCAACATCTTATTTCTCATAAACTGTGTTTGTATTCAGATGTTGTGAATAGGGCTCAGTTAGTGGAGCGCGATAACGAGTCAACGCAACCAAAAGAGAGCAGTCGGCAAAATGATAATACCAGTGAGAGCAGTCATCGAAGCGGTGACAACAAGCGTGGAGGGAATCAACAGGCCAGAAATGGTAACCACTTCGGTGGTAATCAGGGCCAAAACAATAAGAATGGTCATTTCAAGAAGAGGAGATTCAACAATGATGGAAAGACGTCAGCACCAGCACCCGTTGTTAAGGAAGGAGAACGACCACCTATCATATGTTTCAAATGCGGAGGGGAGGGGCACATCAGTCCAAACTGCGCGATGCCGTCTAAAGCATGTTATAATTGTGGAAGAGAAGGTCATTTAGCTCGATTTTGTCGTTTACCAAAAATAAGTTCAGCCAGGATGGAGACACCAAAGGCCGTCCCAGAAAAGTCAAAACGGTAGTGCAAGGGAGAGCGTTTGTTGTGACCTCCCAGAAAGCAAGGAACCCGAATGAGGTCATCACGGGTAAGCTTATCATAAACTCTAACGAAGTCTATACTTTATTTGATACCGGTTCTACCCATTCTTTTATTTCTCCTACTTGCGCTCATCGATTAAATTTGACTCCGGAGAAATTAGACTTTGACTTATCTGTTGAAACTCCATTGGGAGAAACCTTCATTACATCCACGGTTTATAAGTCTTTTTGGTTCAAGTTGGTACCCACACATTACCTGTCGATCTTATTTCATTAAAAATACTTGCATTTGACGTGATTCTAGGGATTGATTGGTTAACTACTCATCATGCAAAAATTGATTGTTTTCGTAAGGTTGTTAGCTTTCATATTCCTAATCGACCTATTATGCGAATTCAAGCAACCAAACCATTAAAATCAATCGCTGTCATCTCAAGCCATAAAGCTATTCGTTTATTGAAAAACGGATGTCAAGCTTTCTTAGCTCATGTCACGGATCTAAACAAAAATACGTCAGTTTTGAATGATATTTCTATTGTTAATAAATTCCTGACGTATTCCCTGAAGAACTTCCTGGCCTACCCCAGAGCGTGAAATTGAATTTTGTATCGACCTTGAACCCGGTACAAAACCCATTTCCAAAGCCCCATATCGAATGGCTCCTATTGAACTTCAGGAGTTAAAGATCCAACTGCAGGAATTGTTAGACATTGGCTTTATTCGTCCTAGTACTTCTCCTTGGGGTGCTCCTGTTCTATTCGTGAAGAAGAAAGATGGAAGTATGCGACTTTGTATTGATTATCGGGAGTTGAATCATGTCACCATCAAAAACAGGTACCCATTGCCACGTATTGATGACCTGTTTGACCAGTTGCAAGGAGCACAATTCTTTTCAAAGATCGATCTTCGTTCTGGATATCATCAGCTGAAGGTTAGAACTGAGGATATTCCAAAGACGGCTTTTAGAACTCGGTACGGGCATTATGAATTCCTAGTCATGTCCTTTGGATTGACTAATGCTCCTGCTGCCTTCATGGATATGATGAACCGGGTATTCAAGGAATATTTGGATCACTTTGTGGTCGTCTTTATTGATGACATCCTTATTTATTCCAAAAGCCGTGAAGATCATGAGCAACACTTGAGGCTGGTACTCCAAAAGCTTCGTGAATACAAGCTTTATGCCAAGTTGAAGAAATGCGAGTTCTGGCTGGAGGAGGTAGCATTCCTTGGGCACGTAGTATCAAGTCGTGGAATATCTGTTGACCCGACAAAGATTGAAGCTATTCAAAGCTGGGAGCAACCTAAATCAGTGACCGAAGTACGTAGCTTTCTTGGTTTAGCTGGTTATTATCGGAGATTCGTGGAAGGATTTTCTCGAATCGCTACTCCATTAACTCAGCTGACTCGGAAAGATACAAAGTTCGGTTGGAGCGAAGAATGTGAGAAGAGTTTTCAAGAACTCAAGAGGAGACTCATTTCAGCACCTGTTCTAACAATACCATCTGGCTCGGAGGGATTTGTCATCTACAGTGATGCTTCGAGCAAAGGGTTGGGATGCGTTCTCATGCAACATGGAAAAGTCATAGCCTATGCATCAAGACAACTCAAGGAATATGAGAGGAATTATCCTACTCATGATCTAGAGTTGGCAGCTGTTGTCTTTGCACTTAAAATTTGGAGGCATTACTTGTATGGGGAGAAGGTGGAGATCTTTACGGATCATAAAAGCCTCAAATATTTTTTCACTCAAAAGGAACTCAACATGCGACAACGACGTTGGCTTGAACTGTTGAAAGATTATGATCATACCATTCAATACCATCCTGGAAAAGCGAACGTGGTAGCTGACGCATTGAGTAGAAGATCATATGCAAGTACGAGTGCGATATTGTCAACACAAAGGCCCATTTTGTGTGACTTGCAAAGGATGGAGATAGAGTTAAAGACTCCAGGGACCCATGTGATGATGGCGAATATACGAGTAGAACCAACTTTAATCGATAAAGTTAAAGCTGCTCAAGCTACAGACCTGGAGCTGATGCGTATGAGGAAGAAAGTGCAAGAAGGTGCTATGCCGGAAGCAAGAATCGATGAAGAAGGAATACTTCGAGTCAACTCCAGACTTTGTGTTCCTAACAACCCTGATTTAAAGTATGAAATCATGATGGAGGCGCACAACACACCGTTTGCAATCCATCCTGGAAGTACCAAAATGTATCATGATCTTCGTCATACATTTTGGTGGAGCAATATGAAGAGAGAGATAGCGTTGTTTATCTCAAGGTGTCTAACTTGTCAACGAGTCAAAGCGGAGCATCAAGTACCAAAAGGTCCATTGCAACCACTTGAAATTCCAGAATGGAAGTGGGAGCACATTACCATGGATTTCGTTACCGGTCTTCCTAAGGTTTCTCAAGGTATTGATGCGATTTGGGTCATTGTTGATAGATTGACCAAGTCTGCTCATTTCTTACCGATACGAGAAACTTATACACTTGAACGTCTTGCTCGTATGTACATAAACGAGATTGTAAGACTGCATGGTATGCCAGTATCCATAGTTTCTGATCGAGACCCAAGATTCACTTCACGATTTTGGGTTAGTTTACAAAAAGCTATGGGCACAGATTTACGATTTAGTTCGGCATATCATCCTCAGACGGACGGACAATCAGAGAGGACTATTCAAACTCTTGAAGATCTATTAAGACTCTGTGTCCTTGACTTCAAGGGAAGTTGGGACAAGTTCTTACCATTGGTGGAGTTTTCCTACAACAACAGTTATCAAGCAAGTATTGGCATGGCTCCATTCGAAGCATTGTATGGAAGAAAATGTCGTTCTCCAGTATGCTGGGATGAGGTGGGTGAAGCAACGTTGTTGGGACCGGAGTTGGTACGTATGACTACAGAAAAGATTCAAACGATCCGACAACGTATAAAAACCTCACAAGATCGACAAAAGAGTTATGCTGATCTTCATCGAAAGGACGTGGAATTTGATATAGGAGATCATGTGTTCTTACGTGTTGCTCCATGGAAAGGAGTTACGAGATTTGGAAAGAGAGGAAAGCTCAATCCTCGATTCATCGGTCCATTTTTAATCCTCGATCGAGTAGGAACTGTGGCTTATAGACTCGCTTTACCGCCAAGTATGTCTCGTGTTCATAACGTTTTTCACATATCCATGTTACGTAAATATGTGGAAGACCCGAACCACATTATTGAGTTAGAACCGGACGAAATAGCGGAGGATTTGACGTATGAAGAAGTTCCTGTTCAAATCTTGGATAAGAAGGAACATATTCTACGCTCCAAGGTTATACCTCAAGTCAAAGTTTTGTGGAGAAATCACGATGTTGAGGAAATGACTTGGGAGTTAGAATCTGAAATGAAATCAAGGTATCCTTACCTCTTCGACATACCAGGTACGTACCCTAATTTCGAGGGCGAAATTTCATAAGAAGGGGAGGTTGTAAGACCCCAACTTTTATAAATAAAGATGAATTTTCTATAAATATCATTTTTGAATATTATAGAGTTAATTTGATATAATGTTATAGTTGTGGGTAATATTTATAAATTTTGCAAAGTACGCAAGTTGTTATATAATATTCGATTGGTCGGGGAATATTCATTTTAACAGGAAATATTCGTACAACGGCACAATCATTGGTGGACCCCACAACGGAATTATTGTCGGATTGAGAAAACGACAAAAATATTTTATTAAAAATAACGGCGAAAGTTTTACCATTGATACTGTTGAACTACTCGGTAGTAAAAGTACAGTAATACGTGTGGTTGCATAGTAGCACACGGTATTGATTATTAATGCTTATGTGAGAAGTCACTCAGTTTGATTCAATTATTGTCAGTTAATAATATGAATTATTTAGCGATAATGAAGTTTTGTTTTATTCGTATTATTAACGTAATAAAACAGAAACATCTTTTTATATAAAACAGAATACTTTATTAAAGTTATTCTATAAATAGAATATATTTTATTTTATTTAAAAGATTTTTCTTTAAATATGGACCGTCAGATTAAAGTAATCAATCTGGACCGTTCATGGATTAGTTACTATGCATTCTATTTTTCTATAAATAGCAGCTCATTCCTTCATTATTTCTTACGAATTCACTGAACTCTAGAGAGAGAAACTATAGAGAGAGAGAAGAAAAGTATTCTGCTACTTAACTACTTCCTTATTTCAGTTCTTCTTTAAAACGGTAAGGGGTGTTATTCTTTCTTATTCATGAAGAGAACTGTTGTTATTCCATTTCTTATTATTCTGTTGGAATAACCTGTATACGCGGTCTACCCTATACTTGGTGACATTCTTCTATTATTCTGTTGGAACATCCTGTCTGTGTGTTTTACACCGGACCTGGTTCCGTCTTTATTATTATTCTGTTGGAACATCCTGTCTGTGTGTTTTACACCAGACCTGGTTCCGTCTTTATTATTATTCTGTTGGAACATCCTGTCTGTGTGTTTTACACCGGACCTGGTTCCGTCTTTATTATTATTCTGTTGAATATTCTGTCTGTGCGTTTTACGCCGGACCTGGTTCCATTATTTATTATTCTGTTGGAATAACCTGTCTGTGCGGTCTATCGCATGCATGGTGATTTCTTTTGTTATTCCATTCTTTATTATACTCAGTTGGTTAAGTTTTGACTTCTATACTCCATGAAATTTGTGGAATATCCTTGATAATTGCGTTTCATCCAGTATCTTTTCATGAAAATATTCTTCTAAGCATTCTTGAATTTTACTCCACAAAGCAGTATCATGTTGACAATTTGGACGTTGTTAATTCTTGGATAAATTAATTCTTGAACTTGTTTTATTGAATTTTTATATCATTGTCATCATCCTCATGTTTATAAAATGTTGAAAGTCATCTGTGGCCTGTAGTGCATAGATGGACTTGGTATGATTATGACCAGGGATTATTCGGTATAATCATGACCGTAATGTTACAAATGATGTGGTAAAAGTCCTCATTGGCCCGTAGTGCATTGATGGACAGTTGTTGGCATGATCATGACCATTAATGAATACACGAATATCCTTGGCCGTAGTGCAGGGGTGATTCGATGATGTGAATTATTTTATTAAGCTGAGTCCCAGCGATAACAGTGTTGAAAAACCTTTTAAATCATAGAAGATAGTAGATTTTATTTTCTACTTGACTCTTTTAATGGATTGCTTGTTCCGCTGCAGTTAAACTTGATGTCTATTATATTTTATCAGTTTAACACTGTTGAAGGCTAATGATAATTTATTTTGCATTATCTTAGTCATAATATTTCTTACTGGGCTAGTTGAGCTCACCCTTTCTTTCACTGTTCTCTTCAGGAAATGAGAATATAGCTGGGACGAGTCGGGGAACGGAGTGATGGACCAGATGATAGTATTAGTAGTCCCCACTATTCTGTTAAATAGTGTGACAATAATTGTAATGAGGACTCCTTTTGAGTTTGTATAGTCTCTAGTAGACAATAATTGTATTCAAACTCACAGTTATGTTTTGTCGTATTGTACACGACAGTTGTATTAGTAAGTTGTATTTGTATTCTGTACCATGTATCTGACGACCCAAGATGGGTGATGTATACCTAATTTTGGGGGCGTCACACAACCGGTCATGCCAAATAATAAAATTATTTGGTTCATTGAACTTATGGTTCATTATTGCATTAGCTTCAATTGTACTAATACTTGTATAGTACAAACCTAAAGATAAAACGGGTAATTTTTCCAATATTTGTTTCTCAGTAAAGACATTTGATATATATTTAAAGATATTCAATGTGACGCCCCCAAAATAGGTATACAACACCCACTCTGAGTCGCCAAATACATGGTACAGAAAGCAAACTACACTTCAATAATATAATTGTCGTGTAAAATACGACAACACATATGTGAGTTTAAATGCAAATATTGTCTTCTAGAAATATCCCACACTTAAATAAGTCCTCATTACAAATTATTGAAATACTATTTTACAAAAATAGTGAGGACTGCCAAACATCTTTCTAGAACCATTATACATACCCCGACTCGATCCTGCTATGTTTTCACCTCCTGAGAAGAAAAATAGAACAAAAAAGAAGAGAGTGAGCTCAACTAGCCCAGCAAAGAATATTATGACTAAGATAATATACAACAAATTATCATTAGTATTCAACAGGGAAAAATTGATAGGATATAATCGACAACAAGTTCTAGATCAACAACTGCAGCGAAAACAGCAAACCATTAGAAGAGTCAAGTTGAGAAAGAATTTGACTATCTTCTAAGATTTAAAAGTCCATCATCAATATTTTATCCCTGTAACATCAATCAATATACATCTTGAATCAAATATTCATCTTTGCACTATAGGCCAAAGATATTCATTTGTAACACCAGTCGGTCATGTTTATCTCCACACCTGTTCATCTTGCACTACAGGCCAAAGATATTCATCAGGTAATCATACATCTTTGCACTACATGTAAGACCCCGAATTTTATGAAATAAAAGTATTTAATTTTTCTTATAATTACAATTCAGTAAATGGTTAAATTGATAAAAGTTAAGTTATGGGTGAAATGTGAAATTTTTTCAAAATAAATAAGTGGTTATAAAATAATCATTGTTGTCGGGGAATATTCGTTGGTCGTGGAATATTCTTTCTGTCGGGGAATATTCGTACGATGGCATAACTGTTTGTGGGCCCCATAACGGAAAACGGTCGGATGAAGAAAACGACAAAAATTTGAGTTTTTACAAATAACGGCGTAGTTGTTACCGTTAACACTGTTGGAATACCCGTGGTTAAAATATAGTAATACGCGTTATTGCACAGTAGCACACGGTATTGCATAGTATTTTTAAAATTATTGATTCTTACGTAAGAAGGCACTACTCAATAATTGTTACAGTAATTACTGTTCAATATTTTATTTTATTGATTCAATAATTGCTACGTTAAAATTTTATATTATTGTTGTTCAATAATTGTCATTGCACAGTATTTCCCATTATCAGATAAATAATTCATATTATTTGAATAATATTATTAGATAACATTATTGGTAATGTCTAGAAAGTTCTGTCTAAGGAGAGGTTTGGTCACCTAATTGCGCGCTAGTAAGGAGAAATTCTTATTGGAAAGCCCCCTCTTTCCTGGGAACGGCCTGGTTGTCATAAATGTGATTCTGTAATATTATTTGTGAATAATTAATTATTGATTTATATGATAAGAAATATTTATTTTATGTGGATATAAATGAGGGATATATTTTTGTGGTTAAAAATGAAGAAGTTAATGTTGAGGTGTTTTATCTGTATTTTTGTCGGAACGGAGGTATTGAAAATCAAATTAGGGTTTTTGAGATATTTTGCGAGGTTATAATTTTTAATCCGACCGTTGGATCGTGGTAATATTTGGATATGTTATACATATATAAGTTGAGTATATGTCCACAAATTTTGAACCGTTAAAAATGAACGTATGATTTGTTATGAATTTTACGAGATGACTGGTTCAGAAATTGTTAAATTTTCGGAATTTATCATTTTGGTGGAAAATTCTAGAATTGGTGGGCCCCACTCTTGGTTGGTGAAGAAATGTGCTGAGATTTTTATTCAAATGTGGTGGGTGGGAATAGTAGCAGGTAAAGCCATCAGGTTACAGGTTAAGTCTGATTCGGTGTGCTAAAATTTTCCTATAAATAGAGGGCTAAGTTAGAATTGAAAATCACACCAGAAACATAAGTTTTCTCTCTTTCTCTCTCTATATTATGAAGTATATTTTGTGAATATTTAGATACTTTGAGAGTTGCTATTCAGTGCAAGTTTCATTCGACTTTGCATTCCAGTCAGAAATACTGCATTTTTGAGGTAAGGGATAGTAAGGGATTTTAAGGGTTGTTATGTTTTTCAGTTCGTACTTCTTCCAACCTTCAAAAATTCTAAAAAAATTTGAAATGATATTTTAATGAGTTTTATTGATTGTGTCCAAAAATGGTGATTTTTAGATGTATAGATTAAGAGTTATGAATTTTATGGGAAAAGACTATTTTAAAAGTAACCGCTTATAATTCCTTGTGGTTAACTCTAAAATTGATGAAATTTTTATTGGGAGTACATGTATATGATAGGAGTATACTCTGTAAATTTCAGAATTTTTGGATAAAAGTACAATTTTTGATAAATGTCTAAATATTCGGCTGTTTTGGCCATATGAAAAATAGTAAATAACTTTTAAAAATTTTGAGAAAAATATATGTTCACTATGGGACTATATTATGCTAAATCCCAGAAAAGAAATTTTTTTAGAACTGATTTGGTATTTTTCATGAAAATGGTCTAGTTATGAGTAAATGAATTAAATATGTTTTGTGAAGTAAGAAAATTGAAAAATAGGATTTTATGACTTGAGAATCCTATATGAGGTATATGCAGATTTTTGATGAGAGTTTTGGTTATTGGTGATGAAATCTTATGAGTTTGGCATTTTAGAATGATTAAATGCATTATTTAGTAAAGTGTAAACAATTAAAATAAATTATTTATAAGTTTAAGAAATGTTATTCTTTCAATATCATTATACCAAAATATTGGTATAGATTTTATTGTAGAATTTCTACCTTTTTGTGTCGGGGTTACTATTCATGAGTTACTATTCACGAGTAATTCACGAGTTACTATTCACGGGTACTATTCACGATAAAAATTAATTTTTTTTTCTGACCAAATTATCGTTGATTTATGATTGTTGCTCTTGAAAATAAATGCAGTTGTTGATCATATTATTTTTATTATCATATATAACATTTTTATAACCCTGATGTTGAATTTCTCTTTCACTTGAGTGTAAAGATGGGTAAATTATTGGTATGATCGTGACTGAAGAATGTCTTTGGCCTATAGTGTAAAGATGAATTATTAACTGGTATGATCATGACCATTGAATTTATAATTGAATATCTTTAGCTTAAGTGTAAAGATGAATTGATTAACATGGTTATAATTATTGTTTATATAAATTCTGAAATGATTATATATTTCTTTGAGATATGAATATATTTGGCCTGTAGTGCAAATATGAACTGTTGAGGAATATCTTTAGCCTGTAGTGCAAAAGATGAACTGTTGTTGAATATCTTTGGCCCGTAGTGCAAAGATGGTTTGTTGATGAATATCTTTGGCAGTAGTGCGAAGATGGATTTATTAGCATGATTATGAACAGGAACTGTGATTTGGTATAACCATGATCTTTGAGGTTTTAGGTAAAGATATGTGAGGAAAATTATCTTCGTCCTGGATGCGAAGAGGAATTTAGAACTACAATTATGATTATGAGTTATACATGTGATTGTGGACAGGAATTGTTGATTGATGTTATAGGATAAAACATTGTTGGTGGACTTTTAACATAGAGAAGATAATAGACTTTATAGTCTATTTGACTCTTCTAATGGATTGCTCGTTCCGCTGCAACTATGGTTGAAAAATATGTTCTAAATCTCTGATTTATTATTGTTGAAGGCTATTGATAATTTATTTATCTTTAGTCATGATATTCTTTACTGAGCTAGTTGTGCTCACCCTTCTGTTTCACAATTCCTTTCAGGTAATAAGAGTGTAGCTGGGTTGAGCGGGGGTACCAAGGGAATAGAACGGTGGTCATCATTTAGTAGTTATATTTGGTGAAGAAAATAGGGTGAGGCGAACCCAACGTTGGAAGGGTGTTTTGTCACTATCATACAAGATTTCTAATGACATACAACCTCGTGTCATCATAAGATAGGGTTGTGCTCATCCGCTTGCTGAGTATCTTTACGAGCACTACCTATATAATCTTGGTGTTTGTTTGAAGTATAATTCTTAATTAGAGACAGTGAAGATAATGATATGTCAAGAGAAGACTCACCATTGGGAAGAATATGATAGTAAACTTCTCATTTTTCTTTGGGGTCTATTGGGTCAACCAAGGATAATTCTGTGGCCATATGATATCTATCATAACCTAGATGCATGGTCTCCCATGTACGAAGGTTTCCTTGAGTACTTCCCAAAGATTCTAATTTTTAAAACACTTTTTGACTATACCTTTATGTAAGGTGTCATTGTGAGGTGCTGTCCACGGATGGGACATGAGTCACATTTGGTATATATTTGTATCCAAACTCACAGCATATGTGTTGTTGTATTTTGCACGACATTTGTTGTAATAAAGTTGTAGTTATTTTCTGTACCATGTATTTGGCGACTCAGAATAGGTTGGATGGAATGGACCTATTTTGGGGTTGTCACAGTTGGTATCAGAGCTTAGGGATATGGTCTCTGGCGGAGATCGAGGAATATAACTAGGAATGGAGAGATGAGTAAATCCTTCGCTAGTGTGTCCTACCTAAGCTTAATTGTTGGTCAGTCATAATATCGGGATATTATGTGATATGTTAATTTATTTAATTAACCCTTGTTTTGAAGCTGTATTCTAGAATGATATTTGAAATATAGGAGATGAGCAATGGAGAAATTATGATGACAGGGAAGATGAAATTTGAAATGAAAGCAAGGTATTCTCTACTTCTCGAAATACCAGGTACGTAAATTTCGGAGACGAAATTTCATAAGGAGTGGAGATTGTAAGATACCAATTTTATGAAATAAAAGTATTCAATTTTTCTTATAATTACAATTCAGTAAATGGTTAAATTGATAAAAGTTAAAGTTATGGGTGAAATGTGAAATTTTTTCAAAATAAACAAGTGGTTATAAAATAATCATTGTTATCGGGGAATATTCGTTAGTCGTGGAATATTCTTTCTGTCGGGAATATTCGTACGACGGCATAACTGTTTGTGGGCCCCATAACGGAAAACGGTCGGATGAAGATAACGACAAAAAATTGAGTTTTTATAAATAACGGCGTAGTTGTTACCGTTAACACTGTTGGAATACCCGGTGGTTAAAATACAGTAATACGCGTTATTGCACAGTAGCACACGGTATTGCATAGTATTTTTGAAATTATTGATTCTTACATAAGAAGGCACTAGTCAATAATTGTTACAGTAATTACTGTTCAATATTTTATTTTATTAATTCAATAATTGCTACATTGAAATTTTATATTATTGTTGTTCAATAATTGTCATTGCACAGTATTTCTCATTATCAGATCAATAATTCATATTATTTGAATAATATTATTAGATAACATTATTGACAATGTTTAGAAAGTTCTGTCTAAGGAGAAGTTTGGTCACCTAATTGCGCGCTAGTAAGGAGAAATCCTTATTGAAAAGCCCCCTCTTTCCTGGAAACGGTCTGGTTGTCATAAATATGATTCTGTATTATTATTTGTGAATAATTAATTATTGATTTATATGATAAGAAAATATTTATTTTATGTGGATATAAATGAGAGATATATTTTTGTGGTTAAAAATGAAGGAGTTAATGTTGAGGTATTTTATCTGTATTTTTGTCGGAACGGAGGTATTGAAAATCAAATTAGGGTTTTTGAGATATTTTGTGAGGGTTATAATTTTTAATCCGACCGTTGGATCGTGGTAATATTTGGATGTGTTATACATATATAAGTTGAGTATATGTCCACAAATTTTGAACCGTTAAAAATGAACTTATGATATGTTATGAATTTTACGAGATGACTGGTTCAGAAATTATTAAAGTTTCAGAATTTATCATTTTGGTGAAAAATTCTAGAATTGGTGGGCCCCACTCCTGGTTGGTAAAGAAATGTGCTGAGATTTTTATTCAAATGTGGTGGGTGGGAATAGTAGCAGGTAAAGCCATCAGGTTACAGGTTAAGTCTGATTCGGCGTGCTAACATTTTTCTATAAATAGAGGGCTAAGTTAGAATTAAAAATCACACCAGAAACATAAGTTTTCTCTCTTTCTCTCTCTATATTATGGAGCATATTTTGTGAGTATTTAGATACTTTAAGAGTTGCTATTCAGTGCAAGTTTCCTTCGGCTTTGTATTCCAGTCAGAAATACTGTATTTTTGAGGTAAGGGATAGTAAGGGATTTTAAGGGTTATTATGTTTTTCAGTTCGTACTTCTTCCAACCTTCAAAAATTCTGAAAAAATTTGAAATGATATTTTGATGAGTTTTATTGATTGTGTCCAAAAATGGTGATTTTTGGATGTATAGATTAAGAGTTATGAATTTTACGGGAAAGACTATTTTAAAAGTAACCGCTTATAATTCCTTGTGGTTAACTCTAAAATTGATGAAATTTTTATTGGGAGTACATGTATATGATAGGAGTATACTCTGTAAATTTCAGAATTTTTGGACAAAAGTATAATTTTTGATAAATGTCTAAATATTCGGCTGTTTTGGCCATATGAAAAATAGTAAATGCCTTTAAAAAATTCTGAGAAAAATATATGTTCACTATGGGACTATATTATGCTAAATCCCAGAAAAGAAATTTTTTTGGAACTGATTTGGTATTTTTCATGAAAATAGTCTAGTTATGAGTAAATGAATTAAATATGTTTTGTGAAGTAAGAAAATTGGAAAATAGGATTTTATGACTTGAGAATCCTATATGAGGTATATGCAGATTTTTGATGAGAGTTTTGGTTATTGGTGATGAAATCTTATGAGTTTGGCATTTTAGAATGATTAAATACATTATTAGTAAAGTGTAAACAATTAAAATAAATTATTTATAAGTTTAAGAAATGTTATTCTTTCAATATCATTATACCGAAATATTGGTATAGATTTTATTGTGGAATTTCTACCTTTTTGTGTCGGGGTTACTATTCATGAGTTACTATTCATGAGTTACTATTCACGAGTTACTATTCACGAGTTACTATTCATGGGTACTATTCACGATAAAAATTAGTTTTTTTTTTTGACCAAATTATCGTTGATTTATGATTGTTGCTCTCGAAAATAAATGCAGTTGTTGATCATATTGTTTTTATTATCATATATAACATTTTTAAAACTCTGATGTTGAATTTCTCTTTCACTTAAGTGTAAAGATGGGTAAATTATTGGTATGATCGTGACTGAAGAATGTCTTTGGCCTGTAGTGCAAAGATGAATTGTTAACTGGTATGATCATGACCATTGAATTTATAATTGAATATCTTTAGCTTAAGTGTAAAGATGAATTAATTAACATGGTTATAATTATTGTTTATATAAATTCTGAAATGATTATATATTCTTTGAGATATGAATATATTTGGCCTGTAGTGCAAATATGAACTGTTGAGGAATATCTTTAGCCTGTAGTGCAAAAGATGAACTGTTGTTGAATATCTTTGGCCCGTAGTGCAAAGATGGTTTGTTGATGAATATCTTTGGCAGTAGTGCGAAGATGGATTTATTAGCATGATTATGAACAGGAACTGTGATTTAGTATAACCATGATCTTTGATGTTTCAGGTAAAGACATGTGAGGAAAATTATCTTCGTCCTGGATGCGAAGAGGAATTTAGAACTGCAATTATGATTATGAGTTATTCATGTGATTGTGGACAGGAATTGTTGATTGATGTTACAGGATAAAACATTGTTGGTGGACTTTTAACATAGAGAAGATAATAGACTTTATAGTCTATTTGACTCTTCTAATGGATTGCTCGTTCCGCTGCAACTATGGTTGAAAAATATGTTCTAAATCTCTGATTTATTATTGTTGAAGGCTATTGATAATTTATTTATCTTTAGTCATGATATTCTTTACTGAGCTAGTTGTGCTCACCCTTCTGTTTCACAATTCCTTTCAGGTAATAAGAGTGTAGCTGGGTTGAGCGGGGGTAACAAGGGAATAGAACGGTGGTCATCATTTAGTAGTTATATTTGGTGAAGAAAATAGGATGAGACGAACCCAACGTTGGAAGGGTGTTTTGTCACTATCATACAAGATGTCTAATGACATACAACCTCGTGTCATCATAAGACAGGGTTGTGCTCATCCACTTGCTGAGTATATCTATGGGCACTACATATATAATCTTGGTGTTTGTTTGAAGTATAATTCTCAATTAGAGACAGTGGAGATAATGATAAGTCAAGAGAAGACTCACCATTGGGAAGAATATGATAGTAATCTTCTCGTTTTTCTTTGGGGTCTATTGGGTCAACCAAGGATAATTCTGTGACAATATGATATCTATCATAATCTAGATGCATGGTCTCCCATGTACGAAGGTTTCCTTGAGTACTTCCCAAAGATTCTAATTTCTAAAATACTTTTTGACTATACCTTTATTTAAGGTGTCATTGTGAGGTGCTGTCCATTGTTGGAAATGAGTCACATTTGGTATATATTTGTATCCAAACTCACAGCATATGTGTTATTGTATTTTGCACGACATTTGTTGTAATAAAGTTGTAGTTATTTTCTGTACCATGTATTTGGCGACTCAGAATAGGTTGGATGGAATGGACCTATTTTGGGGTTGTCACAGTTGGTATCAGAGCTTAGGGATATGGTCTCTGGCGGAGATCGGGAAATATAACTAGGAGGGGAGAGATGAGTAAATCCTTCGCTAGTGTATCCTACCTAAGATTAATTGTTGGTCAGTCATAATATCGGGATATTATGTGATATGTTAATTGTTGGTCAGTCATAATATCGGGATATTGTTGTCGAAAAATATTCGTTGGTCGTGGAATATTCTTTCTGTCGGGGAATATTCATACGATGGCATAACTGTTTGTGGGCCCCATAACGAAAAACGGTCGGATGAAGATAACGACAAAAATTTGAGTTTCTACAAATAACGGCATAGTTGTTACCGTTAACACTGTTGGAATACCCGGTGGTTAAAATATAGTAATACACGTTATTGCACAGTAGCACACGGTATTGCATAGTATTTTAGAAATTATTGATTCTTACGTAAGAAGGCACTAGTCAATAATTGTTACAGTAATTACTGTTCAATATTTTATTTTATTGATTCAATAATTGCTACGTTGAAATTTTATATTATTGTTGTTCAATAATTGTCATTGCACAGTATTTTCCATTATCAGATCAATAATTCATATTATTTGAATAATATTATTAGATAATATTATTGGCAATGTCTAGAAAGTTCTGTCTAAGGAGATGTTTGGTCACCTAATTGCGCGCTAGTAAGGAGAAATCCTTATTGGAAAGCCCCCTCTTTCCTGGGAACGGCCTGGTTGTCATAAATGTGATTCTGTAATATTATTTGTGAATAATTAATTATTGATTTATATGATAACGAAATATTTATTTTATGTGGATATAAATGAGGGATATATTTTTGTGGTTAAAATAAAGAAGTTAATGTTGAGGTGTTTTATCTGTATTTTTGTCGGAACGGAGGTATTGAAAATCAAATTAGGGTTTTGAGATATTTTGCGAAGGTTATAATTTTTAATTCGACCGTTGGATCGTGGTAATATTTGGATGTGTTATACATATATAAGTTGAGTATATGTCCACAAATTTTGAACCGTTAAAAATGAACGTATGATTTGTTATGAATTTTACGAGATGACTGGTTCAGAAATTGTTAAAGTTTCGGAATTTATCATTTTGATAGAAAATTCTAGAATTGGTGGGCCCCACTCTTGGTTGGTGAAGAAATGTGCTGAGATTTTATTCAAATGTGGTGGGTGGGAATAGTAGCAGGTAAAGCCATCAGGTTACAGGTTAAGTCTGATTCGGCGTGCTAACATTTTCCTATAAATAGATGGCTAAGTTAGAATTAAAAATCACACCAGAAACATAAGTTTTCTCTCTTTCTCTCTCTATATTATGAAGCATATTTTGTGAGTATTTAGATACTTTGAGAGTTGCTATTCAGTGCAAGTTTCCTTCGGCTTTGCATTCCAGTCAGAGATATTGCATTTTTGAGGTAAGGGATTTTAAGGGTTATTATGTTTTTCAGCTCGTACTTCTTCCAACCTTCAGAAAATTCTGAAAAAATTTGAAATGATATTTTGATGAGTTTTATTGATTATTTCCAAAAACGGTGATTTTTGGATGTATAGATTAAGAGTTATGAATTTTACGGGGAAAGTTTATTTTAAAAGTAACAGCTTATAATTCCTTGTGGTTAACTCTAAAATTGATGAAATTTTTATTGGGAGTACATGTATATGATAGGAGTACACTCAGTAAATTTCAGAATTTTTGGACAAAAGTACAATTTTTGATAAATGTCTAAATATTCGGCTGTTTTGGCCATATGAAAAATAGTAAATGACTTTTAAAAATTCTGAGAAAAATATATGTTCACTATGGGACTATATTATGCTAAATCCCAGAAAAGAAATTTTTTTGGAACTGATTTGTTATTTTTCATAAAAATAGTCTAGTTATGAGTAAATGAATTAAATATGTTTTGTGAAATAAAAAAATTGAAAAATAGGATTTTATGACTTGAGAATCCTATATGAGGTATATGCAGATTTTTGTTGAGGATTTTGGTTATTGGTGATGAAATCTTATGAGTTTGGCATTTTAGAATGATTAAATGCATTATTTAGTAAAGTGTAAACAATTAAAATAAATTGTTTATAAGTTTAAGAAATGTTATTCTTTCAATATCATTATACCGAAATATTGGTATAGATTTTATTGTGGAATTTCTACCTTTTTGTGTCGGGGTTACTATTCATGAGTTACTATTCACGAGTTACTATTCACGGGTACTATTCACGATAAAAATTGGTTTTTTTTCTGACCAAATTATCGTTGATTTATGATTGTTGCTCTCGAAAATAAATGTAGTTGTTGATCATATTATTTTTATTATCATATATAATATTTTTATAACCCTGATGTTGAATTTCTCTTTCACTTGAGTGTAAAGATGGGTAAATTATTGGTATGATCGTGACTGAAGAATGTCTTTGGCCTATAGTGCAAAGATGAATTATTAACTGGTATGATCATGACCATTGAATTTATAATTGAATATCTTTAGCTTAAGTGTAAAGATAAATTGATTAACATGGTTATAATTATTGTTTATATAAATTCTGAAATGATTATATATTTCTTTGAGATATGAATATATTTGGTCTGTAGTGCAAATATGAACTGTTGAGGAATATCTTTAGCCTGTAGTGCAAAAGATGAACTGTTGTTGAATATCTTTGGCCCGTAGTGCAAAGATGGTTTGTTGATGAATATCTTTGGCAGTAGTGCGAAGATGGATTTATTAGCATGATTATGAACAGGAACTGTGATTTGGTATAACCATGATCTTTGATGTTTCAGGTAAAGACATGTGAGGAAAATTATCTTCGTCCTGGATGCGAAGAGGAATTTAGAACTACAATTATGATTATGAGTTATACATATGATTGTGGACAAGAATTGTTGATTGATGTTACAGGGATAAAACATTGTTGGTGGACTTTTAACATTGAGAAGATAATAGACTTTATAGTCTATGTGACTCTTCTAATGGATTGCTCGTTCCGCTGCAACTATGGTTGAAAAATATGTTCTAAATCTCTGATTTATTATTGTTGAAGGCTATTGATAATTTATTTATCTTTAGTCATGATATTCTTTACTGAGCTAGTTGTGCTCACCTTCTGTTTCACAATTCCTTTCAGGTAATAAGAGTGTAGCTGGGTTGAGCGGGGGTAACAAGGGAATAGAACGGTGGTCATCATTTAGTAGTTATATTTGGTGAAGAAAATAGGGTGAGGCGAACCCAACGTTGGAAGGGTGTTTTGTCACTATCATACAAGATGTCTAATGACATACAATGTGACAATCCCAAAATAGGTCCATTCCACCCAACCCATTCTGAGTCGTCAAATACATGGTACAGAAAATAACTACAACTTTATTACAACAATTGTCGTGCAAAATACAACAACACATATGCTGTGAGTTTGGATACAAATATATACCAAATGTGACTCATGTTCCAACCGTGGACATCACCTCACAATAACACCTTACATAAAGGTATAGTCAAAAACTATTTTAAAAATTAGTATCTTTGGGAAGTGCTCAAGGAAACCTTCGTACATGGGAGGCCACACATCTAGGTTATGATAGATATCATATGGCCACAGAATTATCCTTGGTTGACCCAATAGACCCCAAAGAAAAACGAGAAGATTACTATCATATTCTTCCCAATGGTGAGTCTTCTCTTGACTTATCATTATCTCCACTGTCTCTAATTGAGAATAATATACTTCAAACAAACACCAAGATTATATATGTAGTGCCCATAGATATACTCAGCAAGTGGATGAGCACAACCCTGTCTTATGATGACACGAGGTTGTATGTCATTAGACATCTTGTATGATAGTGACAAAACACCCTTCCAACGTTGGGTTCGCCTCACCCTATTTTCTTTACCAAATATAACTACTAAATGATGACCACCGTTATATTCCCTTGTTACCCCCGCTCGACCCAGCTACACTCTTATTACCTGAAAGGAATTGTGAAGCAAAGGGTGAGCACAACTAGCTCAGTAAAGAATATCATGACTAAAGATAATTCAATTATCAATAGCCTTCATCAACAATAAATCAGAGATTTAGAACATATGGTAAATGATAAAAATTTCAACCATAGTTGCAGCGGAACGAGCAATCCATTAGAAGAGTCAAATAGACTATAAAGTCTATTATCTTCTCCATGTTAAAAATCCACCAACAATGTTTTATCCCTGTAACATCAATCAACAATTCTGGTTCACAATCATATGAATAACTCATAATCATAATTGTGATTCTAAATTCCTCTTCTCATCCAGGACGATGATAATTTTCATCACCTATCTTTACCTGAAACATCAAAGATGATGGTTACACCAAATCACATTTCCTGTTCATAATCATACTAATAACTTCATCTTTGCACTACGTCCAAAGATATTCATTTGTATCACCAGTTGGTCATGTTTATCTCAACATCTGTTCATCTTTGCACTACTGGCCAAAGATATTCAACAACATGTCATCTTTGCACTACGGGCCAAAGATATTCATCAACAATTCATCTTTGCACTACAGGCCAAAGATATTCATCAATATTTCATCTTTGCACTACAGGCCAAAGATATTAATATCTCAAAGAAATATATAATCATTTCAGAATTTATATAAATAATAATTATAACCATGTTGATCAATTCACCTTTGCACTTAAGCTAAAGATATTCACTTATAAATTCAATGGTCATGATCATACCAGTCACAATTCAACTTTACACTACAGGCCAAAGAGAACCCTAGTCATGATCATACCAATAATCTACCCATCTTTACACTCTAGAGAAAGAGAATTTCAACATCAGGGTTATAAAAATGTTATATATGATAATAAAATCAATATAATCAACATATAGATTTAATTTTAAGAGTAATATTCATAACTCAACTATAATTTGGTTAGAAAAAGAAACCAATTTTTATCGTGAATAGTAACTCGTGAATAGTAACTCATGAATAATAACTCGTGAATAGTAACTCATAAATAGTAAACTCGACACAAAAAGGTAGAAATTCCACAATAAAATCGATACCAGTATTTCGGTATAATGATATTGAAAGAATAATATTTCTTAAGCTTATAAACAATTTATTTAAATTGTTTACACTTTACTAAATAATGCATTTAATCATTCTAAAATACCAAACTCATAAGATTTTATCACCAATAATCAAAACCCTCATCAAAAATCTGCATATACCTCATATAGGATTCTCAAGCCATAAAATCCTATTTTCCAATTTTCTTACTTCACATAACATATTTAATTCATTTACTCATAACTAGTCCATTTTCATGAAAAATATCAAATCAGTTCTAAAAATATTTCTTTTCTGGAATTTAGCATAATATAGTCCAATATTGAACATATATTTTTCTCAGAATTTTTAAAACTCATTTACTATTTTTCATATGGCCAAAACCACCGAATATTTAGACATTTATCAAAAATTATACTTTTATCCAAAAATTCTGAAATTTACAGAGTATACTTCTATCATACACATGTACTCCCAATAAAAAATTTCATCAATTTTGGAATTAACCACAAGGAATTATAAGCGGTTACTTTTAAAATAGTCTTTTCTCATAAAATTCATAACTCTCAATCTATACATCCAAAAATCACCATTTTTGGACAAAATCAAGAAAACTCATCAAAATATCATTTTGAATTTTTCCAGAATTTTTGAAGATCAGAAAAATTACAAAACTGAAAATCATAACAACCCTTAAAATCCATTACTATCCCTTACCTCAAAAGAGCAGTACTTCTGACTGGATATCGGATATGATGCTGAAGGAAACTTGCACTAATGAATAGCAACTCACCAAGTATCTAAAAACTCACAAAATATACTTCATAATATAGAGAGAGAAAGAGAGAAAGCTTATGTTTCTGGTGTGATTTTCAATTCTAACTTAGCCCTCTATTTATAGGAAAATTTTGGTAGGTTTGACCTGCAACCTGATGGCTTTACCTGCTACTATTCCCACCCACCACATTTGAAATATAATTCAGCACATTTCTTCACCAACCACAAGTGGGGCCCACCAATTCTAGAATTTTCCACCAAAATGATAAACTCCGAAAATTCAACAATTTCTGAACCAGTCATCTCGTAAAATTCATAATAAATCATACGTTCATTTTTAACGGTTCAAAATTTGTGGGCATATACTCAACTTATATATGTATAACATATCCAAAAATTACCACGATCCAACGGTCGGATTAAAAATTATAACCCCCGCAAAATATCTCAAAAACCCTGATTTTTAATACCTCTATTCCGACAAAAATACGGATAAAAATCTCAACATTAACTCCTTCATTTTTTAACCACAAAAATATATCCCTCATTTATATCCACATAAAATAAATATTTTCTTATCATATGAATCAATAATTAATTATTCACAAATAATATTACAGAATCACATTTATGACAACCAGGCCGTTCCCAGGAAAGAGGGGGCTTTCCAATAAGGATTTCTCCTTACTGGCGCGCAATTAGATGACCAAACCTCTCCTTAGACAGAACTTTCTAGACATTGCCAATAATGCTATCTAATAATACTATTCAAATAATATGAATTATTGATCTGATAATGGGAAATACTGTGCAGTAACAATTATTGAACAACAATAATACAAAATTTTAACGTAGCAATTATTGAATCAATAAAATAAAATATTGAACAGTAATTACTGTAACAATTATTGAGTAGTGCCTTCTTACGTAAGAATCAATAATTTTAAAAATACTATGCAATACCGTGTGCTACTGTGCAATAACGCGTATTACTGTATTTTAACCACCGGGTATTCCAACAGTGTTAACGCTAGCAACTACGCCGTTATTTGTAAAAACTCAAATTTGTCATTTTCTTCACCCGACAGTTATTCTGTTATGGGGCCCACAAATGGCTGCGCCGTCGTACGAATATTCCCCGACAGAAAGAATATTCCACGACCAAACGAATATTCCCCGACAACAATGATTATTTTATAACCACTTGCTTATTTTGAAAAAAAATCATATTTCACTCATAACTTTAAATTTTTATCAATTTAACCATTTACTGAATAGTAATTATAAGAAAAATTGAATACTTTTATTTCATAAAATTCGGGGTCTTACATACAACCTCGTGTCATCATAAGACAAGGTTGTGCTCATCCACTTGCTGAGTATCTTTACGAGCACTACCTATATAATCTTGGTGTTTGTTTGAAGTATAATTCTCAATTAGAGACAGTGAAGATAATGATATGTCAAGAGAAGACTCACCATTGGGAAGAATATGATAGTAAACTTCTCGTTTTTCTTTGGGGTCTATTGGGTCAACCAAGGATAATTCTATGGCCATATGATATCTATCATAATCTAGATGCATGGCCTCCCATGTACGAAGATTTCCTTGAGTACTTCCCAAAGATTCTAATTTCTAAAACACTTTTTGACTATACCTTTATGTAAGGTGTCATTGTGAGGTGTTGTCCACGGTTGGGACATGAGTCACATTTGGTATATATTTGTATCCAAACTCACAGCATATGTGTTGTTGTATTTTGCACGACATTTGTTGTAATAAAGTTGTAGTTATTTTCTGTACCATGTATTTGGCGACTCAGAATAGGTTGGATGGAATGGACCTATTTTGGGGTTGTCACAGTTGGTATCAGAGCTTAGGGATATGGTCTCTGGCGGAGATCGGGGAATATAACTAGGAGGGGAGAGATGAGTAAATCCTTCGCTAGTGTGTCCTACCTAAGCTTAATTGTTGGTCAGTCATAATATCGGGATATTATGTGATATGTTAATTTATTCAATTAACCCTTGTTTTGAAGCTGTATTCTAGAATGATATTTGAAATACAGGAGATGAACAATGGAGAAATTATGATGACAGGGAAGATGGAAAGAGGGGGCTTTCCAATAAGGATTTCTCCTTACTGGCGCGCAATTAGATGACCAAACCTCTCCTTAGATAGAACTTTCTAGACATTGCCAATAATGTTATCTAATAATATTATTCAAATAATATGAATTATTGATCTGATAATAGGAAATACTGTGCAGTGACAATTATTGAAACAACAATAATATAAAATATCAACGCAGCAATTATTGAATCAATAAAATAAAATATTGGACAATAACTACTGTAACAATTATTGAGTAGTGCCTTCTTACATAAGAATCAATAATTGGTGCAATACCGTGTGCTACTGTATTTTAACCACCGGGTATTCCAACAGTATTAACGGTAACAACTACGCCGTTATTTATAAACAACTTATACTTGTCGTTTTCTTCATCCAATTGCTTTCCGTTATGGGGCCCACACAAGGCTGCGCCGTCGTACGAATATTTCCCGACAGCAAGAATATTCCACGACCAAACTAATATTCCCCGACAAAATGAATATTTTATAACCACTTGCTTATTTTGCAAAATTTGCACATTTCACCCATAACCAAAGTATTATATCAAATTAACCCCTTATTATACACAATAATATTTAGAGAAAATTTGATTTTATTTATTAATAAGTTGGGGTCTTACAACCTCCCCTCCTTATGAAATTTCGTCCTCGAAATTGACGTACGTACCTGATATTTCGAAAAGGTGAGGATACCGCGCTTTCATTTCTGATTCCAACTCCCAGGTCATTTCTTCAATAGCATGGTTTCTCCACAAAATCTTAACTTGTGGTATTACCTTTGTGCGTAGGACATGCTTTTTCCTATCCAAGATCTTAACAGGTACCTCCTCGTACGTTAAATCTTCGACTATCTCGTCTGGTTCTAACTCAATTATGTGGTTTGGGTCTTTCACATATTTACGAAGCACAGATACGTGAAAAACATTATGAACACGCGACATACTTAGCGTTAAGGCAACTCTATAGGCCACAGTTCCTACTCGATCGAGGATTTCAAATAAATCGAAGGCTTGAGCTTTCTTCTCTTCATCGACTCTTACTTCTAGAATAACACATTCTTGCACCTTCTTCTTTATATTCATCAGCTCCAGGTCTGTAGCTTAAGCGACTTTAACGTTATCGATTAAAGTCAATTTTACTCGTATATCATCACGTGGGTCTCTAGAGTCATTAACTCTATCTCTATCATTTATAAATTATACAAAATAGGTCTTTGTGTTCAATAATATCGCACTTGTACTCGCGTACAATCTTTTACTCAACGCGTCAGCTACCACGTTCGCTTTTTCAGGATGGTATGGTCAGAACAGGTTCCGAATGAGTCGCCTCTTGAGCTATTGGAAAATCTTCTCGCATTCCTCGCTCCATACGAATTTTGTATCTTTCTGAGTCAGCTAAGTTAACGAAGTAGCGATTCGAGAAAATCCTTCCACGAATCTCTGATAGTAACCAGCTAAGCCCAGAAAGCTACGTACTTTGGTCATCGACTTCGGTTGCTCTCAATTGTGATTCATATCCTAATCTTGGATAGCACGTCACAATGGCACCAATTGTTTTACCACCACATAAATATAGAGTCCCGTATGGAGAGTACGTAGCTTTTTAGGCTTAGCTGGTTATTATCGAAGATTCGTGGAAGGGTTTTCTCGAATCGCTACCCCGTTAACTCAGCTGACTCGGAAAGATATCAAATTCGTATGGAGCGAGGAATGCGAGAAGAGTTTTCAAGAGCTTAAGAGGAGACTCATTTCGGCACCTGTTCTGACAATACCATCTGGTTCGGATGGATTTGTTATCTACAGTGATGCTTCAGGCAAAGGGTTAGGATGTGTTCTCATGCAACATGGGAAAGTCATAGCCTATGCCTCGCGACAACTCAAAGAATATGAGAGGAATTATCCTACTCATGATTTGGAGTTGGCAGCAGTAGTTTTTCGCGTTGAAGATCTGGAGACACTACCTGTATGGGGAGAAAGTGGAGATCTATACAGATCATAAAAGCCTTAAATATTTCTTCACCCAAAAGGAACTCAACATGCGGCAGCGACGTTGGCTCGAGCTGTTAAAAGATTACGATCATACCATCCAATATCATCCTGGAAAAGCAAACGTAGTAGCTGACGCATTGAGTAGAAGATCATATGCGGGTACGAGTGCAATGTTGTTAACACAAAGGCCCATTTTGTATGACTTGCAAAGGATGGAGATAGAGATGAAGGCTCCAAGTACCCACATGATGATATCAAATATACGAGTAGAACCGACTTTAATCGATAAAGTTAAAGCTGTTCAAGCTACGGACATAGAGCTGATGCGTATGAAGAAGAAAGTGCAAGAAGGTTCTATTCCAGAAGCAAGAATCGATGAAGAAGGAATACTTCGAGTTCACTCTAGACTCTGTGTTCCTAACAATTCTGATTTGAAGTACAAGATCATGATGGGAGCACACAATACACCATTTGCAATCCATCCTGGAAGTACCAAAATGTATCGTGATCTACGACATACATTTTGGTGGAATAATATGAAGAAGAGAGATTGCAAAGTTTATCTCGAGGTGTTTAACTTGTCAACGTGTAAGGCGGAACATCAAGTACCAAAGGGTCCATTGCAACCACTTGAGATTCCGAAATGGAAGTGGGAACACATTACCATGGATTTCGTTACGGGTCTTCCCACGGTTTCTCAAGGCATAAATGCTATTTGGGTTATTGTTGATAGATTAACCAAGTCTGCTCATTTCTTGCCGATACGGGAGACTTATTCCCTTGAACGTCTTGCTCGTATATACGTAGATGAGATTGTGAGACTGCATGGCATGCCAGTATCCATAGTTTCGGATCGTGACCCAAGATTCACTTCAAGATTTTGGGTTAGCTTGCAAAAAGCTATGGGCACAGATTTACGATTTAGTTCGGCATACCATCCTCAAACGGACGGACAATCAGAGAGGACTATTCAAACTCTTGAAGATCTATTAAGACTTTGTGTCCTAGATTTCAAAGGGAGTTGGGATAAGTACCTACCATTGGTGGAATTCTCTTACAATAACAGTTATCAGGCAAGTATAGGTGTGGCCCCATTTGAAGCATTATATGGACGAAAGTGTCGCTCTCTAGTATGCTGGGACGAGGTGGGTGAAGCAACATTGTTGGGACCAGAGTTGGTACGCATGACTACAGAGAAGATCCAAACGATTCGACAACGTATACAAACGGCACAGGATCGACAAAAGAGTTATGCGGATCTTCATCGGAAGGACGTGGAATTTGACATTGGGGATCATGTATTGTTGCGTGTGGCTCCATGGAAAGGAGTTACAAGATTTGGGAAGAGAGGAAAGCTCAATCCACGATTTATTGGTCCATTTCAGATTCTTGACCGAGTAGGAAATGTGGCCTATAGACTTGCGTTACCTCCAAGTATGTCTCGTGTTCATAATGTTTTTTCATATATTTGTGTTACGTAAATATGTGAAAGACCCAGACCACGTTATTGAGTTAGAACCGGACGAGATAGCTGAAGACTTAACGTACGAAGAGGTACCTGTCAAGATCTTGGATAGAAAGGAGCATGTCCTACGCACGAAGGTCATACCACAAGTTAAAGTTTTGTGGAGAAACCATGCTATTGAGGAAATGACCTGGGAGTTGGAAACGGAAATGAAAGCGAGGTATCCTCATCTTTTCGAAACACCAGGTACGTACGTCAATTTCGAGGACGAAATTTCATAAGGAGGGGAGGTTGTAAGACCCCAAATTATTAATAAATGAAATTTAAATTCCCTCTATTTATTATTTTGAAATAGTAAGTGTTAAATTGATTAATGAGTTAGTTATGGGTAAAATGCGTAAATATTTTTAATAAGCAAGTGGTTATAAAATATTCATTGTTGTCGGGGAATATTCGTTTGGTCGTGGAATATTCTTCCTGTCGGGGAATATTCGTACGACGGCGCAGTCTTTTGTGGGCCCCATAACGGAAAGCGATTGGATGAAGAAAACGACAAGTATATGTTTTTTTATTAATAACGGCGTAGTTGTTACCGTTAATACTGTTGGAATACCCGGTGGTTAAAACACAGTAATACGCGTTGTTACACAGTAGCACACTGTATTGCACCAATTATTGATTCTTACGTAAGAAGGCACTACTCAATAATGGTTACAGTAATTACTGTTCAGTATTTTATTTTATTGATTCAATAATTGCTGCGTTGATATTTTATATTACTGTTGTTTCAATAATTGTCACTACACAGTATTTTCCATTATCAGATCAATAATTCATATTATTTGAATAATATTATTAGATAACATTATTGGCAATGTCTAGAAAGTTCTGTCTAAGGAGAGGTTTGGTCATCTAATTGCGCGCCAGTAAGGAGAAATCCTTATTGGAAAGCCCCCTCTTTCCTGGGAACGGCCTGGTTGTCATAAATGTGATTCTGTAATATTATTTGTAAATAATTAATTATTGATTCATATGATAAGGAAATATTTATTTTTGTGGATATAAATGAGGGATATATTTTTGTGGTTAAAAATGAAGGAGTTAATGTTGAGGTTTTTATCAGTATTTTTGTCGGAATGGAGGTATTAAAAATCAGGGTTTTTGAGATATTTTGCGGGAGTTATAATTTTTAATCCGACCGTTGGATCGTGGTAATTTTTGGATATGTTATACATATATAAGTTGAGTATATGTCCACAATTTTGAACCGTTAAAAATGAACGTATGATTTATTATGAATTTTACGAGATGACTGGTTCAGAAATTGTTGAATTTTCGGAGTTAATCATTTTGGTAGAAAATTCTAGAATTGGTGGGCCCCACTCTTGGTTGGTGAAGAAATGTGCTGAGATTTTTATTCAAATGTGGTGGGTGGGAATAGTAGCAGGTAAAGCCATCAGGTTGCAGGTTAAGTCTGCTTCGGCGTGCTAACATTTTCCTATAAATAGAGGGCTAAGTTAGAATTGAAAATCACACCAGAAACAAGTTTTCTCTCTTTCTCTCTCTAGATTATTGAGTGTATTTTGTGAGTATTTAGATACTTTGAGAGTTTCTATTCATCAGAGCAAGTGTCTTTCAGCCTTATACCGGTATTCCGACCAGAAGTACTGTCTGTACGAGGTAAGGGATGTTATTTTATTCAAAAATGATATTATTTCTTCAATATCATTATGCCGAAATATTGGTTGGAATTTTTATCAAATTTGGAACTTTTCACGTCGGGTTACTATTCATGAGTTACTATTCACGAGTTACTATTCACGAGTTACTATTCACCGAAAAATAAAATTTCTTCTTTTCGTCCAAAATATCTATTCTGGGTACTAGCTTTGATTGTATCCATGTTTTGATCATTCTTGAATTCTACTTCACTATGAATAATTATAAGGTATTTTTGGACATGAATAAATCGAAATACGAATCCTTAATATTTGTTATTTTGTTTCACTGGATTCGTTTTTCTTTAATATATTTTTCATCATCCTCAGTCCTAAATGATGATATTACTGAATATCTTTGGCCGTAGTGCAAAGATGAATGATTAACTGATGAATATCTTTGGCCCGTAGTGCAAAGATGAACAGGTGTTGAGATGAACATGACCGACTGGTGATACAAATGAATATCTTTGGCCTGTAGTGCAAAGATGAATATTTGATTAAAGATGGTTATTGATTGTTGTTACAGGGATAAAATATTGATGATGGACTTTTAAATCTTAGAAGATAGTAGAACTCATTCTCTACTTGACTCTTCTAATGGTTTGCTGTTTCCGCTGCAGTTATTGATTTAAAACTTGTTGTCTATTGTATTCTATTAGATTTTTCCCTGTTGAAGACTAACGATAATTTGTTCTGTATTATCTTAGTCATAATGTTCTTTACTGGGCTAGTTGAGCTCATCCTTTTCCTTTTTGTTCCATTTTTCTCAGGAGGCGAGAATGTAGCGAGTACTAGTCGGGGTATGGAATGATGGTTCTAGAAGTTACTTTAGTAGTCCTCACTATTTTTGTGAAATAATGTATCAATAATTGTAATGAGGGCTTATTTGAGTGTGGATATTGTCTAAATGACAATATTTGTATTTAAACTCACAGTTCTTGTGTTATAATAATAAAGATGTAGTTGTTTCTGTACCATGTATTTTGGCGACTCAGAATGGGTGTTGTATACCTATTTTGGGGGCGTCACAGTTGGTATCAGAGCTTAGAGATATGATCTCTGGCGGAGATCGGGGAATAGAACTAGGAGGGGAGAGACGAATCCTTCGCTAGTGTGTCCTACCTAAGCTTATTTATTGGTCAGTCATAATATAGGGGTATTATGTGATTTGTTAATTTATTTAATTAACCCTTGTTTATGGCAGTATTTGAGAATGTCGACTGAGAATGTTAATAGTGGAGTAAATGAGACCGTGGAGACACCGTGCTTACCAACGAGGAGAACGTGCAACAGGCTGGCAATGTTCCTCCTGTGAACAACACCAATGAGCAGATGATGAGCGATGGAATGTTTAGAAGTTTTTTGCAATTCATACAAAACCAGACAAGGGAGACTCGTGTTCAAAATACAGGAGGAAATGATAGCAATTCACGTTTGTCACAGCCAAACAGTTCAAAGAATTGGGACCACCAGAATTTAAGGGAAAGCCGGATCCGATCATGGCGGAAACGTGGGTCAAGCAAATTACCAAGATATTCGATGTCTTGGGATGCACGGAGGAACAGAAGGTTCCATTCGCCACCTTTATGTTCCGTGGCGAGGCAGATTACTGGTGGGAGTCTGTGAAGCGTACCCATCCAACCGCACTCAGCATGTCTTGGGAGACATTTCAAAAACTGTTCAATGACAAGTACTTTCCTGAAAGTATTCGTCATATGAAGGAGGTAGAGTTTATTAGACTAGAGCAGAATAATATGACGGTATCTCAGTACGAGGCAAAGTTTGCAGAGTTGTCCAGGTTTGCACCTCATTTGTTGGAGAATGAGGAACGTATGACGAGGATGTTTCTGAGAGGTTTGAAACCGGCATACGTCAATATCTCATTTCTCATAAATTTTCTCTCTATTCAGATGTTGTCAACAGGGCTCAATTATTAGAGCGAGATAACGAGTACGGTCAACTGAGGGATCACAACCAGGATCATATCGGTGACAGTAGTCATCAGAACAATGATAACCAGCGGAGAAAGAAAAATACAGACAAGAACGGCAACCACTCTGGTGGTAATCGTGGCTATGAAAATAGAAGAAGCGAGTCGGGAGGAGATTTTAAAAAGAGGAGATTCAACAATGACAATACGAAGACGTCAGCACCAACAGCAATTGGTTCCAAGGGAGGAGAACGACCACCGGTTATATGCTATAAGTGCGGAAAAGAAGGACATATCAGCCCAAACTGCCCACAACAGTTTAAGGTATGTTATAATTGTGGAAAGGAAGGACATATCGCTCGAGATTGCACTGTAGCAAAACCAAGTCCAGCGGGGATGGTGACTCAAAAAGCTGTCCCAGAAAAGATAAAGTCAACGGTTCCTGGAAGAGCGTTTGTCGTGACTGGTCAACATGCGAGGAACCCAAACGAGGTGATCACGGGTAAGCTAATCATAAATTCATGCGAAGTTTATACCTTATTAGATACCGGTTCTACCCATTCTTTTATCTCTCCTGCTTGTGCTCAACGTTTAAACTTGACTCCGGAGAAGTTAGACTTTGATTTATCTGTGGAGACTCCGTTAGGAGAAACTTTCATCACATCCACTGTTTATAAATCTTGTGTGATCCAAGTTGGTACCATCACCTTACCTGTTGACCTTATCTCTTTAAAGATACTTGCTTTTGATGTGATTTTAGGGATTGATTGGCTAACTACTCATCATGCCAAAATTGATTATTTTCGTAAGGTTGTTAGTTTTCATATTCCTAACCAACCTGTTGTACGAATTCAAACAACTAAGCCATTAAAATCAATCACTGTTATATCAAGCCATAAAGCCATTCGTTTATTAAAAAAACGGATGTCAAGCTTTCTTAGCCCATGTTATGGATTTGAATAAAGACACGTCAAATTTGAATAATATTCCTGTTGTTATTGACTTTCCTGACGTATTTCCTGAAGAACTTCCCGGTCTACCCCCGGAACGAGAAATTGAATTCTTTATTGATCTTGAACCTGGTACAAAGCCCATTTCTAAAACCCCATATCGAATGGCTCCTATTGAACTTCAGGAGTTAAAGGTCCAACTACAAGAGTTGTTGGACATCGGTTTCATTCGTCCTAGTACGTCTCCTTGGGGTGCTCCTGTTTTATTCGTAAAGAAGAAAGACGGGAGTATGCGACTTTGTATTGACTATCGGGAATTAAACCATGTCACTATTAAGAATAGGTATCCGCTACCTCGTATTGATGACCTGTTTGACCAGTTACAAGGAGCACAGTTCTTTTCAAAGATCGATCTTCGTTCTGGATATCATCAGCTGAAGGTTAAAACTGAGGATATTCCAAAGACTGCCTTCAGAACTCGGTACGGGCATTATGAGTTCCTAGTTATGTCTTTTGGATTGACTAATGCTCCTGCGGCTTTCATGGATATGATGAACCGAGTATTTAAGGATTATTTGGATCAGTTCGTTGTTGTCTTTATTGATGACATCCTCATATATTCCAAAAGCCGTGAAGATCATGAGCATCATTTGAAGCTGGTACTCCAAAGGCTGCGTGAAAATAAGTTATATGCCAAGTTGAAGAAATGCGAGTTCTGGCTTGAGGAAGTAGCTTTCCTAGGGCACGTGGTGTCAAAACATGGAGTATCTGTGGACCCGGCGAAGATTGAAGCAATACAAAGTTGGGAGCAACCAAAGACGGTGACCGAAGTACGTAGCTTTTTAGGCTTAGCTGGTTATTATCGAAGATTCGTGGAAGGGTTTTCTCGAATCGCTACCCCCGTTAACTCAGCTGACTCGGAAAGATATCAAATTCGTATGGAGCGAGGAATGCGAGAAGAGTTTTCAAGAGCTTAAGAGGAGACTCATTTCGGCACCTGTTCTGACAATACCATCTGGTTCGGATGGATTTGTTATCTACAGTGATGCTTCAGGCAAAGGGTTAGGATGTGTTCTCATGCAACATGGGAAAGTCATAGCCTATGCCTCGCGACAACTCAAAGAATATGAGAGGAATTATCCTACTCATGATTTGGAGTTGGCAGCAGTAGTTTTCGCGTTGAAGATCTGGAGACACTACCTGTATGGGGAGAAAGTGGAGATCTATACAGATCATAAAAGCCTTAAATATTTCTTCACCCAAAAGGAACTCAACATGCGGCAGCGACGTTGGCTCGAGCTGTTAAAAGATTACGATCATACCATCCAATATCATCCTGGAAAAGCAAACGTAGTAGCTGACGCATTGAGTAGAAGATCATATGCGGGTACGAGTGCAATGTTGTTAACACAAAGGCCCATTTTGTATGACTTGCAAAGGATGGAGATAGAGATGAAGGCTCCAAGTACCCACATGATGATATCAAATATACGAGTAGAACCGACTTTAATCGATAAAGTTAAAGCTGCTCAAGCTACGGACATAGAGCTGATGCGTATGAAGAAGAAAGTGCAAGAAGGTTCTATTCCAGAAGCAAGAATCGATGAAGAAGGAATACTTCGAGTTCACTCTAGACTCTGTGTTCCTAACAATTCTGATTTGAAGTACAAGATCATGATGGGAGCACACAATACACCATTTGCAATACATCCTGGAAGTACCAAAATGTATCGTGATCTACGACATACATTTTGGTGGAATAATATGAAGAGAGAGATTGCAAAGTTTATCTCGAGGTGTTTAACTTGTCAACGTGTAAAGGCGGAACATCAAGTACCAAAGGGTCATTGCAACCACTTGAGATTCCGAAATGGAAGTGGGAACACATTACCATGGATTTCGTTACGGGTCTTCCCACGGTTTCTCAAGGCATAAATGCTATTTGGGTTATTGTTGATAGATTAACCAAGTCTGCTCATTTCTTGCCGATACGGGAGACTTATTCCCTTGAACGTCTTGCTCGTATATACGTAGATGAGATTGTGAGACTGCATGGCATGCCAGTATCCATAGTTTCGGATCGTGACCCAAGATTCACTTCAAGATTTTGGGTTAGCTTGCAAAAAGCTATGGGCACAGATTTACGATTTAGTTCGGCATACCATCCTCAAACGGACGGACAATCAGAGAGGACTATTCAAACTCTTGAAGATCTATTAAGACTTTGTGTCCTAGATTTCAAAGGGAGTTGGGATAAGTACCTACCATTGGTGGAATTCTCTTACAATAACAGTTATCAGGCAAGTATAGGTGTGGCCCCATTTGAAGCATTATATGGACGAAAGTGTCGCTCTCCAGTATGCTGGGACGAGGTGGGTGAAGCAACATTGTTGGGACCAGAGTTGGTACGCATGACTACAGAGAAGATCCAAACGATTCGACAACGTATACAAACGGCACAGGATCGACAAAAGAGTTATGCGGATCTTCATCGGAAGGACGTGGAATTTGACATTGGGGATCATGTATTGTTGCGTGTGGCTCCATGGAAAGGAGTTACAAGATTTGGAAGAGAGGAAAGCTCAATCCACGATTTATTGGTCCATTTCAGATTCTTGACCGAGTAGGAAATGTGGCCTATAGACTTGCGTTACCTCCAAGTATGTCTCGTGTTCATAATATTTTTCATATATTTGTGTTACGTAAATATGTGAAAGACCCAGACCACGTTATTGAGTTAGAACCGGACGAGATAGCTGAAGACTTAACGTACGAAGAGGTACCTGTCAAGATCTTGGATAGAAAGGAGCATGTCCTACGCACGAAGGTCATACCACAAGTTAAAGTTTTGTGGAGAAACCATGCTATTGAGGAAATGACCTGGGAGTTGGAAACGGAAATGAAAGCGAGGTATCCTCATCTTTTCGAAACACCAGGTACGTACGTCAATTTCGAGGACAAATTTCATAAGGAGGGGAGGTTGTAAGACCCCAAATTATTAATAAATGAAATTTAAATTCCCTCTATTTATTATTTTGAAATAGTAAGTGTTAAATTGATTAATGAGGTTAGTTATGGGTAAAATGCGTAAATATTTTTAATAAGCAAGTGGTTATAAAATATTCATTGTTGTCGGGGAATATTCGTTTGGTCGTGGAATATTCTTCCTGTCGGGGAATATTCGTACGACGGCGCAGTCTTTTGTGGGCCCCATAACGGAAAGCGATTGGATGAAGAAAACGACAAGTATATGTTTTTTTATTAATAACGGCGTAGTTGTTACCGTTAATACTGTTGGAATACCCGGTGGTTAAAACACAGTAATACGCGTTGTTACACAGTAGCACACTGTATTGCACCAATTATTGATTCTTACGTAAGAAGGCACTACTCAATAATGGTTACAGTAATTACTGTTCAGTATTTTATTTTATTGATTCAATAATTGCTGCGTTGATATTTATATTACTGTTGTTTCAATAATTGTCACTACACAGTATTTCCCATTATCAGATCAATAATTCATATTATTTGAATAATATTATTAGATAACATTATTGGCAATGTCTAGAAAGTTCTGTCTAAGGAGAGGTTTGGTCATCTAATTGCGCGCCAGTAAGGAGAAATCCTTATTGGAAAGCCCCCTCTTTCCTGGGAACGGCCTGGTTGTCATAAATGTGATTCTGTAATATTATTTGTAAATAATTAATTATTGATTCATATGATAAGGAAATATTTATTTTTGTGGATATAAATGAGGGATATATTTTTGTGGTTAAAAATGAAGGAGTTAATGTTGAGGTTTTTATCAGTATTTTTGTCGGAATGGAGGTATTAAAAATCAGGGTTTTTGAGATATTTTGCGGAGTTATAATTTTTAATCCGACCGTTGGATCGTGGTAATTTTTGGATATGTTATACATATATAAGTTGAGTATATGTCCATAAATTTTGAACCGTTAAAAATGAACGTATGATTTATTATGAATTTTACGAGATGACTGGTTCAGAAATTGTTGAATTTTCGGAGTTAATCATTTTGGTAGAAAATTCTAGAATTGGTGGGCCCCACTCTTGGTTGGTGAAGAAATGTGCTGAGATTTTTATTCAAATGTGGTGGGTGGGAATAGTAGCAGGTAAAGCCATCAGGTTGCAGTTAAGTCTGCTTCGGCGTGCTAACATTTTCCTATAAATAGAGGGCTAAGTTAGAATTGAAAATCACACCAGAAACAAGTTTCTCTCTTCTCTCTCTAGATTATTGAGTGTATTTTGTGAGTATTTAGATACTTTGAGAGTTTCTATTCATCAGAGCAAGTGTCTTTCAGCCTATATACCGGTATTCCGACCAGAAGTACTGTCTGTACGAGGTAAGGGATGTTATTTTATTCAAAAATGATATTATTTCTTCAATATCATTATGCCGAAATATTGGTTGGAAATTTTTATCAAATTTGGAACTTTTCACGTCGGGGTTACTATTCATGAGTTACTATTCACGAGTTACTATTCACGAGTTACTATTCACCGAAAAATAAAATTTCTTCTTTTCGCCCAAAATATCTATTCTGGGTACTAGCTTTGATTGTATCCATGTTTTGATCATTCTTGAATTCTACTTCACTATGAATAATTATAAGGTATTTTTGGACATGAATAAATCGAAATACGAATCCTTAATATTGTTATTTTGTTTCACTGGATTCGTTTTCTTTAAGATATTTTTCATCATCCTCAGTCCTAAATGATGATATTACTGAATATCTTTGGCCGTAGTGCAAAGATGAATGATTCACTGATGAATATCTTTGGCCCGTAGTGCAAAGATGAACAGGTGTTGAGATGAACATGACCGACTGGTGATACAAATGAATATCTTTGGCCTGTAGTGCAAAGATGAATATTTGATTAAAGATGGTTATTGATTGTTGTTACAGGGATAAAATATTGATGATGGACTTTTAAATCTTAGAAGATAGTAGAACTCATTCTCTACTTGACTCTTCTAATGGTTTGCTGTTTCCGCTGCAGTTATTGATTTAAAACTTGTTGTCTATTGTATTCTATTAGATTTTTCCCTGTTGAAGACTAACGATAATTTGTTCTGTATTATCTTAGTCATAATGTTCTTTACTGGGCTAGTTGAGCTCACCCTTTTCCTTTTTGTTCCATTTTTCTCAGGAGGCGAGAATGTAGCGAGTACTAGTCGGGGTATGGAATGATGGTTCTAGAAGTTACTTTAGTAGTCCTCACTATTTTTGTGAAATAATGTATCAATAATTGTAATGAGGGCTTATTTGAGTGTGGATATTGTCTAAATGACAATATTTGTATTTAAACTCACAGTTCTTGTGTTGTAATAATAAAGATGTAGTTGTTTCTGTACCATGTATTTTGGCGACTCAGAATGGGTGTTGTATACCTATTTTGGGGGCGTCACACGTGAATAGTGCCGTATACGTGAATAGTAACCCCCGACACAAAAAGTTTCAAATTTGATAAAAACTCATATCAATATTTCAGCATAATGATATTGAAGAAAATAATATCATTAAGAAGAAAATAATATCCTTTACCTCAAAATATCAGTACTTCTGGTCGGAATACCGGTATAAGGCTGAAAGAAACTTGCTCTGCTGAAAGAAACTTCTCAAAGTATCTCAAATACTCACAAAATACACTCAATAATACAGAGCAGAATAGAGAGAAAGAGAGAAAACTTTTTCTGGTGTGATTTTCAATTCTAACTTAGCCCTCTATTTATAGGAAAATTTTGGTAGGTTTGACCTGCAACCTGATGGCTTTACCTGCTACTATTCCCACCCACCACATTTGAAATATAATTCAGCACATTTCTTCACCAACCACAAGTGGGGCCCACCAATTCTAGAATTTCCACCAAAATGATAAACTCCGAAAATTCAACAATTTCTGAACCAGTCATCTTGTAAAATTCGTAATAAATCATACGTTCATTTTTAACGGTTCAAAATTTGTGGACATATACTCAACTTATATATGTATAATATATCCAAAAATTACCACGATCCAACGGTCGGATTAAAAATTATAACCCCCGCAAACTATCTCAAAAACCCTGATTTTTAATACCTCCATTCCGACAAAAATACTGACAAAAACCTCAACATTAACTCCTTCATTTTTAACCACAAAAATATATCCCTCATTTATATCCACATAATATAAATATTTCCTTATCATATGAATCAATAATTAATTATTCACAAATAATATTACAGAATCACATTTATGACAACCAGGCCGTTCCCAGGAAAGAGGGGGCTTTCCAATAAGGATTTCTCCTTACTGGCGCGCAATTAGATGACCAAACCTCTCCTTAGACAGAACTTTCTAGACATTGCCAATAATGTTATCTAATAATATTATTCAAATAATATGAATTATTGATCTGATAAATGAAAATACTGTGCAGCAACAATTATTGAAACAACAATAATATAAAATATCAACGCAGCAATTATTAAATCAATAAAATAAAATATTGAATAATAACTACTGTAACAATTATTGAGTAGTGCATTCTTACGTAAGAATCAATAATTGGTGCAATACTGTGTGCTACTGTATTTTAACCACCGGGTATTCCAACAGTATTAACGGTAACAACTACGCCGTTATTTATAAACAACTTATACTTGTCGTTTTCTTCATCCAATCGCTTTCCGTTATGGGGCCCACACAAGGCTGCGTCGTCGTACGAATATTCCCCGACAACAAGAATATTCCACGACCAACCGAATATTCACCGACCAAAAATAAATATTTTATAACCACTTGCTTATTTTGCAAAATTTGCACATTTCACTCATAACCAAAGTATTATATCAAATTAACCCCTTATTATTCACAATAATATTTAGAGAAAATTTGATTTTATTCATTAATAAGTTGGGGTCTTACATTTAGTTTATATATAATAATCAATCCCTTACCAATACGTAAACCTTTCCCACCCTTATTTCCATTCTTCATCCCACATGTGGCCCACCTTTATTATATAAAATAATTTTCTACCGATCATTTTGAAAAATGGTAAATGGGGTTCATAAAATAAGCAAAATTTACATCAAATACTGTGGCAATAATTAAACAAAACTGAGTGACTTCTCACGTAAGCATCAATAATCAATACCGTGTACTACTATGCAACCACGCGTATTACTGTACTTTTACTACCGAGTAGTTCAACAGTATTAACGGTAAAATTTCCGCTGTTATTTTTAATAAAATATTTTTGTCGTTTTTTCAATCCGACAATAATTCCGTTGTGGGGTCCACCAATGATTGTGCCGTTGTACGAATATTCCGTGTTAAAACGAATATTCCCCGACCAATCGAATATTATATACCAACTTGCGTACTTTACAAAATTTATAAATATTACCCATAACTATAATATTATATCAAATTTACTCCATAATATTCAAAAATGATATTTATAGAAAATTCATATTTATTTATAAAAGTTAGGGTCTTACAACAATAATTTAATGAAATAATTAGATTTCCTCTAGTTCATGAAAAAAAAGTGAGAGATTGTACACATGGGATAATTAACAATTAATATAAGCTATAAGATATATGAGAAGTATACAAAAGTTTATCAAAATCTTGGTAAAAAGTCTATTAAAGTCTGTCACTTATTTCATAGAGTCTATAAAAGTCATTTTAAAAAGTATTTAAAGTCTTTAAAAATCATTAAAATTTATAAACTCTACAAAAGTCTGTTACTTAAAAAAAATCTTTAAAAATCTTAATTGAATACACTTCCTTAATTTTTGGGCCTCTATATCAATAGAAGTCTGTCAATACAAGTACAATGTACTTGGTTTATATTAATAGAAGTCCGTCAGTACAAGTATAATATATTTGGCTTCCAGAAATATATCAATAGAAGAGAGTTGTACCAATATTGTATTATATATTTGGTTTCCATATATTATGTATTTGTACACATATTTATGTATACTAGAAGGTCATGGACTAGTGGGATTTAGGGTTTGTTCGGTACATACTGAATGACAAAATGGTTAAATTGGTCAGCCATTCAGTGTGTTTGTTTTAAAAAAAATATTTTGAATGATTGAATCGGTCAGCCATTCAATATGTTTGTCCGCGAACTCGATCATATTTACGAACTCGATCATGTTCGCGAACAACTAATAATCAAACTCGCACATGAGTGTGGTTCGAGTAACAGTGTTCGAATTCAGTTCAAGTTCGACAAAATTTAGATTGATTCGGTTCGTTTACGAGCCTACATGTAATATTATTACACAAAGTAACTTACAAAATAATACGTTAAAGTACAATTAGTTAATGATTTATTTATTATACATAAGCAAACTAAATAATTATAGTCCACCAGATGACCACTACCATCTAATATTATATTGTTGTAAATATAAAATATATATAATTTTCTTTTATTTGATAAGTGTCTCTTGTATGTGTTATGTGTTTAAATTTAAATTACTTTAAAGTTATTATGGATTCATTTTATCCATGTGAACAGAAGTTGAAAAATGAAGTAGACGTTGAGAAATGTGGTTGTTTGGCTGAAACATAATATAATTAAATAATTATAATATTTTTAATTTATAATACAAGTTTTTACTTGTTTTAATTGGCTAATTATATCTTATAATTCTGAACAAATCATATGAAGAGTATGTATGAGACTTTTTCATACTCATATCAACCTAATAAATAACATGGCAACAAAACAAATATTTAAAAAAGAAATGTTCATATGAAGTATTGAAAAAAGAAGAATTATGTGACGCCCCCAAAATTAGGTATACATCACCCATCTTGGGTCGTCAGATACATAGTACAGAATACAAATACAACTGATTAATACATCTGTCGTATACAATACGACAAAACATAAACTGTGAGTTTGAATACAAATATTATCTTCTAGAGAGTATTCATACTCAAAAGGAGTCCTCATTACATTTATTAACACACCATTATATAGAATAGTGAGGACTACTAACTAATACTATCATTCGGACCATCACTCCGTACCCCGACTTGTCCCAGCTACGTTCTCATTTCCTGAAGAGAACAGTGAAAGAAAGGGTGAGCTCAACTAGCCCAGTAAGAAATATTATGACTAAGATAATGCAGAATAAATTATCATTAGCCTTCAACAATGTTAAACTGATAAAATATAATAGACATCAAGTTTAACTGCAGCGGAACAAGCAATCCATTAAAAGAGTCAAGTAGAAAATAAACTCTACTATCTTTTATGATTTAAAAGGTTTTTCAACACTGCGATCGCTGAGACTCAGCTTAATAAAATAATCCACATCATCGAATCACCCCTGCACTACGGCCAAGGATATTCGTGTATTCATTAATGGTCATGATCATGCCAACAACTGTCCATCAATGCACTACGGGCCAATGAGGACTTTTACCACATCATTTGTAACATTACGGTCATGATTATACCGAATAATCCCTGGTCATAATCATACCAAGTCCATCTATGCACTACATGCCACAGATGACTTTCAACATTTTATAAACATGAGGATGATGACAATGATATAAGAATTCAATAAAACAAGTTCAAGAATTAATTTATCCAGGAATTAACAACGTCCAAATTGTCAACATGATACTGCATTGTGGAGTAAAATTCAAGAATGCTTAGAAGAATATTTTCTTGAAAAGATACTGGATGAAACGCAACTATCAAGGATATTCCACAAATTTCATGGAGTATAAAAGTCAAAACTTAACCAACTGAGTACAATAAAGAATGGAATAACAAAAGAAATCACCATGCATGCGATAGACCGCACAGACAGGTTATTCCAATAGAATAATAAATAATGGAACCAGGTCCGGCGTAAACGCACAGACAGGATATTCCGACAGAATAATAAATAATGGAACCAGGTCCGGTGTAAAACACACAGACAGGATATTCCAACAGAATAATAATAAAACGGAACCAGGTCCGGTGTAAAACACACAGACAGGATGTTCCAACAGAATAATAAACGGAACCAGGTCCGGTGTAAAACACACAGACAGGATATTCCAACAGAATAATAATAAAACGGAACCAGGTCCGGTGTAAAACACACAGACAGGATGTTCCAACAGAATAATAGAAGAATATCACCAAGTATAGGGTAGACCACGTATACAGGTTATTCCAACAGAATAATAAGAAATGGAATAACAACAGTTCTCTTCATGAATATAAAAGAAATAATATTCCCTACCGTTTTAAAGAAGAGCTGAAGTAAGGAAGTAGTTAAGTAGCAGAATACTCTTCTTCTCTCTCTCTATAGTTTCTCTCTATAGTTTCTCTCTCTAGAGTTCAGTGAATTCGTAAGAAATAATGAAGGAATGAGCTGCTATTTATAGAAAAATAGAATGCATAGTAACTAATCCATGAACGGTCCAGATTGATTACTTTAATCTGACGGTCCATATTTAAAGAAAAATCTTTTAAATAAAATAAAATATATTCTATTTATAGAATAACTTTAATAAAGTATTTTGTTTTATATAAAAAGATGTTTCTGTTTTATTACGTTAATAATACGAATAAAACAAAACGTCATTATCGCTAAATAATTCATATTATTAACTGACAATAATAGAATCAAACTGAGTGACTTCTCACATAAGCATTAATAATCAATACCGTGTGCTACTATGCAACCACACGTATTACTGTACTTTTACTACCGAGTAGTTCAACAGCAACAATGGTAAAATTTCCGCCGTTATTTTTAATAAAATATTTTTGTCGTTTTCTCAATCCGACAATAATTCCGTTGTGGGGTCCACCAATGATTGTGTCGTTGTACGAATATTCCCTGTTAAAACGAATATTCCCCGACCAATCGAATATTATATAACAACTTGCGTACTTTGCAAAATTTATAAATATTACCCACAACTATAACATTATATCAAATTAACTCCATAATATTCAAAAATGATATTTATAAAAAATTCATCTTTATTTATAAAAGTTGGGGTCTTACAACCTCCCCTTCTTATGAAATTTCGCCCTCGAAATTAGGGTACGTACCTGGTATGTCGAAGAGGTAAGGATACCTTGATTTCATTTCTGATTCTAACTCCCAAGTCATTTCCTCAACATCGTGGTTTCTCCACAAAACTTTGACTTGAGGTATAACCTTGGAGCGTAGAATATGTTCCTTCTTATCCAAGATTTGAACAGGAACTTCTTCATACGTCAAATCCTCCGCTATTTCGTCCGGTTCTAACTCAATAATGTGGTTCGGGTCTTCCACATATTTGCGTAACATGGATATGTGGAAAACGTTATGAACACGAGACATACTTGGCGGTAAAGCGAGTCTATAAGCCACAGTTCCTACTCGATCGAGGATTAAAAATGGACCGATGAATCGAGGATTTAGCTTTCCTCTCTTTCCAAATCTCGTAACTCCTTTCCATGGAGCAACACGTAAGAACACATGATCTCCTACATCAAATTCCACGTCCTTTCGATGAAGATCAGCATAACTCTTTTGTCGATCTTGTGAGGTTTTTATACGTTGTCGGATCGTTTGAATCTTTTCTGTAGTCATACGTACCAACTCCGGTCCCAACAACGTTGCTTCGCCCACCTCATCCCAGCATACTGGAGAACGACATTTTCTTCCATACAATGCTTCGAATGGAGCCATGCCAATACTTGCTTGATAACTGTTGTTGTAGGAAAACTCCACCAATGGTAAGAACTTGTCCCAACTTCCCTTGAAGTCAAAGACACAGAGTCTTAATAGATCTTCAAGAGTTTGAATAGTCCTCTCTGATTGTCCGTCCGTCTGAGGATGATATGCTGAACTAAATCGTAACTCCGTGCCCATAGCTTTTTGTAAACTAACCCAAAATCGTGAAGTGAATCTTGGGTCTCGATCAGAAACTATGGATACTGGCATACCATGCAGTCTTACAATCTCGTTTATGTACATACGAGCAAGACGTTCAAGTGTATAAGTTTCTCGTATCGGTAAGAAATGAGCAGACTTGGTCAATCTATCAACAATGACCCAAATCGCATCAATACCTTGAGAAACCCTAGGAAGACCGGTAACGAAATCCATGGTAATGTGCTCCCACTTCCATTCTGGAATTTCAAGTGGTTGCAATGGACCTTTTGGTACTTGATGCTCCGCTTTGACTCGTTGACAAGTTAGACACCTTGAGATAAACAACGCTATCTCTCTCTTCATATTGCTCCACCAAAATGTATGACGAAGATCATGATACATTTTGGTACTTCCAGGATGGATTGCAAACGGTGTGTTGTGCGCCTCCATCATGATTTCATACTTTAAATCAGGGTTGTTAGGAACACAAAGTCTGGAGTTGACTCGAAGTATTCCTTCTTCATCGATTCTTGCTTCCGGCATAGAACCTTCTTGCACTTTCTTCCTCATACGCATCAGCTCCAGGTCTGTAGCTTGAGCAGCTTTAACTTTATCGATTAAAGTCGGTTCTACTCGTATATTCGCCATCATCACATGGGTCCCTGGAGTCTTCAACTCTATCTCCATCCTTTGCAAGTCACACAAAATGGGCCTTTGCGTTGTTAATATTGCACTTGTACCCGCATATGATCTTCTACTCAATGCGTCAGCTACCACGTTCGCTTTTCCAGGATGGTATTGAATGGTATGATCATAATCTTTCAACAGTTCAAGCCAACGTCGTTGTCGCATGTTGAGTTCCTTTTGAGTGAAGAAATATTTGAGGCTTTTATGATCCGTAAAGATCTCCACTTTCTCCCCATACAAGTAATGCCTCCAAATTTTAAGTGCAAAGACAACAGCTGCCAACTCTAGATCATGAGTAGGATAATTCCTCTCATATTCCTTGAGTTGTCTTGATGCATAGGCTATGACTTTTCCATGTTGCATGAGAACGCATCCCAACCCTTTGCTCGAAGCATCACTGTAGATGACAAATCCCTCCGAGCCAGATGGTATTGTTAGAACAGGTGCTGAAATGAGTCTCCTCTTGAGTTCTTGAAAACTCTGCTCACATTCTTCGCTCCAACCAAACTTTGTATCTTTCCGAGTCAGCTGAGTTAATGGAGTAGCGATTCGAGAAAATCCTTCCACGAATCTCCGATAATAACCAGCTAAACCAAGAAAGCTACGTACCTCGGTCACTGATTTAGGTTGCTCCCAGCTTTGAATAGCTTCAATCTTTGCCGGGTCAACAGATATTCCACGACTTGATACTACGTGCCCAAGGAATGCTACCTCTTCCAGCCAGAACTCGCATTTCTTCAACTTGGCATAAAGTTTGTATTCACGAAGCTTTTGGAGTACCAGCCTCAAGTGTTGCTCATGATCTTCACGGCTTTTGGAATAAACAAGGATGTCATCGATAAAGACGACCACAAAGTGATCCAAATATTCCTTAAATACCCTGTTCATCATATCCATGAAGGCAGCAGGAGCATTAGTCAATCCAAAAGACATAACTAAGAATTCATAATGCCCGTACCGAGTTCTAAAAGCCGTCTTTGGAATATCCTCAGTTCTAACCTTCAGCTGATGATATCCAGAACGAAGATCGATCTTTGAAAAGAATTGTGCTCCTTGCAACTGGTCAAACAGGTCATCAATACGTGGCAATGGGTACCTATTTTTGATGGTGACATGATTCAACTCCCGATAATCAATACAAAGTCGCATACTCCCATCTTTCTTCTTCACGAACAGAACAGGAGCACCCCAAGGAGAAGTACTAGGACGAATAAAACCAATGTCTAACAATTCCTGCAGTTGGGTCTTTAACTCCTGAAGTTCAATAGGAGCCATTCGATATGGGGCTTTGGAAATGGGTTTTGTACCGGGTTCAAGGTCGATACAAAATTCAATTTCACGCTCTGGGGGTAGGCCAGGAAGTTCTTCGGGAAATACGTCAGGAAATTTATTAACAACAGAAATATCATTCAAAGCTGACGTATTTTTGTTTAGATCTGTGACATGAGCTAAGAAAGCTTGACATCCGTTTTTCAATAAACGAATAGCTTTATGGCTTGAGATGACAGCGATTGATTTTAATGGTTTGGTTGCTTGAATTCGCATAATAGGTCGATTAGGAATATGAAAGCTAACAACCTTACGAAAACAATCAATTTTTGCATGATGAGTAGTTAACCAATCAATCCCTAGAATCACGTCAAATGCAAGTATTTTTAATGAAATAAGATCGACAGGTAATGTGTGGGTACCAACTTGAACCAAACAAGACTTATAAACCGTGGATGTAATGAAGGTTTCTCCCAATGGAGTTTCAACTGCTAAGTCAAAGTCTAATTTCTCCGGAATCAAATTTAATCGATGAGCGCAAGTAGGAGAAATAAAAGAATGGGTTGAACCGGTATCAAATAAAGTATAGACTTCGTTAGAGTTTATGATAAGCTTACCCGTGATGACCTCATTCGGGTTCCTTGCGTTCTGGGAGGTCACAACAAACGCTCTCCCTTGCACAACCGGTTTTGACTTTTCTGGGACGGCCTTTGGTGCCTCCATCCTAGCTGAATTTGTCTTCGGTAAACGACAAAATCGGGCTAAATGACCTTCTCTTCCACAATTATAACATGCTTTGGACGGCATCGCGCAGTTTGGACTGATGTGCCCCTCCCCTCCGCATTTGAAACATATGATAGGTGGTCGTTCTCCTTCCTTAACGACAGGTGCTGGTGCTGACGTCTTTCCATCATTGTTGAATCTCCTCTTCTTGAAATGTCCATTCTTATTGTTTTGGCCCTGATTACCACCGAAGTGGTTACCATTTCTGGCCTGTTGATTCCCTCCACGCTTGTTGTCACCGCTTCGATGACTGCTCTCACTGGTATTATCATTTTGCCGGCTGCTCTCTTTTGGTTGCGTTATCTCGTTATCGCGCTCCACCAACTGAGCCCTATTTACAACATCTGAATACAAACACAGTTTATGAGAAACAAGATGTTGACGTATCTCCGGCTTCAAACCTCTTAAAAACATCCGCGTCATTCTTTCTTCATTATCCACCAGGTGGGACGCAAACCGGGATAACTCCGCAAATTTTGCCTCGTACTGCGACACGGTCATATTATTCTGCTCCAATTTGATGAACTCCACCTCCTTCATGTGACGAATACTCTCGGGAAAGTATTTGTCGTTAAACAGCTCTTGGAACTTCTCCCAAGACATCTTCAGTGCGGCAGGTTGAGTACGCTTTATCGATTCCCACCAGTAATCTGCCTCTCCTCGCAACATAAAGGCGGCAAAGGGAACCTTTTGCTCCTCGGAGCAACCCAAGACATCAAATATCTTGGTGATCTGCTTTATCCATGTTTCAGCTACAAGTGGTTTGGGTTCTCCCTTAAACTCCGGTGGTCCCAGCTCCTTAAACTGTTTAGCGGTGACCGCCTGAGAGTTTCCAGTATTTCCACCTACGTTGTGGACAGGAGCCGCTTTCACCTGTTGTTGCATGAATTGCATAAAGCCTCTGAACATTTGATCATTCATCATTTGGTCAGTGTTGTTGTTTGCATGAGGATTGACACCTTCCTGATGCACATTATCATGATTATTGATATGTGGTGAATCAACAGTCGTCTGTGCTCCATTGCTATTCTCAACATTCTCAGATGCCATTTTCAGATACTGCCACAAAATAAAAATTAATTGATATGTCATATATTATCCTTATATTATGACCGACCAATTAAATACCATGCAAATAAACTTAGGTAGGTCATACTAGCGAAGGAATTCCCCGTCTCTCCCCTCCTAGTTCTATTCTCACATCCTAGCCAGGGATCATATCCCTAAGCTTTGATACCAACTGTGACGCCCCCAAAATTAGGTATACATCACCCATCTTGGGTCGTCAGATACATAGTACAGAATACAAATACAACTGATTAATACAACTGTCGTGTACAATACGACAAAACATAAACTGTGAGTTTGAATACAAATATTATCTTCTAGAGAGTATTCATACTCAAAAGGAGTCCTCATTACATTTATTAACACACCATTATATAGAATAGTGAGGACTACTAACTAATACTATCATTCGGACCATCACTCCGTACCCCGACTTGTCCCAGCTACGTTCTCATTTCCTGAAGAGAACAGTGAAAGAAAGGGTGAGCTCAACTAGCCCAGTAAGAAATATTATGACTAAGATAATGCAGAATAAATTATCATTAGCCTTCAACAATGTTAAACTGATAAAATATAATAGACATCAAGTTTAACTGCAGCGGAACAAGCAATCCATTAAAAGAGTCAAGTAGAAAATAAACTCTACTATCTTTTATGATTTAAAAGGTTTTTCAACACTGCGATCGCTGAGACTCAGCTTAATAAAATAATCCACATCATCGAATCACCCCTGCACTACGGCCAAGGATATTCGTGTATTCATTAATGGTCATGATCATGCCAACAACTGTCCATCAATGCACTACGGGCCAATGAGGACTTTTACCACATCATTTGTAACATTACGGTCATGATTATACCGAATAATCCCTGGTCATAATCATACCAAGTCCATCTATGCACTACATGCCACAGATGACTTTCAACATTTTATAAACATGAGGATGATGACAATGATATAAGAATTCAATAAAACAAGTTCAAGAATTAATTTATCCAGGAATTAACAACGTCCAAATTGTCAACATGATACTGCATTGTGGAGTAAAATTCAAGAATGCTTAGAAGAATATTTTCTTGAAAAGATACTGGATGAAACGCAACTATCAAGGATATTCCACAAATTTCATGGAGTATAAAAGTCAAAACTTAACCAACTGAGTACAATAAAGAATGGAATAACAAAAGAAATCACCATGCATGCGATAGACCGCACAGACAGGTTATTCCAATAGAATAATAAATAATGGAACCAGGTCCGGCGTAAACGCACAGACAGGATATTCCGACAGAATAATAAATAATGGAACCAGGTCCGGTGTAAAACACACAGACAGGATATTCCAACAGAATAATAATAAAACGGAACCAGGTCCGGTGTAAAACACACAGACAGGATGTTCCAACAGAATAATAAACGGAACCAGGTCCGGTGTAAAACACACAGACAGGATATTCCAACAGAATAATAATAAAACGGAACCAGGTCCGGTGTAAAACACACAGACAGGATGTTCCAACAGAATAATAGCAGAATGTCACCAAGTATAGGGTAGACCACGTATACAGGTTATTCCAACAGAATAATAAGAAATGGAATAACAACAGTTCTCTTCATGAATATAAAAGAAATAATATTCCCTACCGTTTTAAAGAAGAGCTGAAGTAAGGAAGTAGTTAAGTAGCAGAATACTCTTCTTCTCTCTCTCTATAGTTTCTCTCTATAGTTTCTCTCTCTAGAGTTCAGTGAATTCGTAAGAAATAATGAAGGAATGAGCTGCTATTTATAGAAAAATAGAATGCATAGTAACTAATCCATGAACGGTCCAGATTGATTACTTTAATCTGACGGTCCATATTTAAAGAAAAATCTTTTAAATAAAATAAAATATATTCTATTTATAGAATAACTTTAATAAAGTATTTTGTTTTATATAAAAAGATGTTTCTGTTTTATTACGTTAATAATACGAATAAAACAAAACGTCATTATCGCTAAATAATTCATATTATTAACTGACAATAATAGAATCAAACTGAGTGACTTCTCACATAAGCATTAATAATCAATACCGTGTGCTACTATGCAACCACACGTATTACTGTACTTTTACTACCGAGTAGTTCAACAGCAACAATGGTAAAATTTCCGCCGTTATTTTTAATAAAATATTTTTGTCGTTTTCTCAATCCGACAATAATTCCGTTGTGGGGTCCACCAATGATTGTGTCGTTGTACGAATATTCCCTGTTAAAACGAATATTCCCCGACCAATCGAATATTATATAACAACTTGCGTACTTTGCAAAATTTATAAATATTACCCACAACTATAACATTATATCAAATTAACTCCATAATATTCAAAAATGATATTTATAAAAAATTCATCTTTATTTATAAAAGTTGGGGTCTTACAAATTATTTCACTCTACGTTTTTTTAAAAAAACATATATTTATATAATTATAATTATTTGTCTTCACAAATTCAAATCAAATAAGATATTATAATATTTTGGGTGCTCTTTATATTTTATGTAGTTGATATTTTTTTAAAGAAAATAAAAAAACATCATTTAACTTGGTAGAATATCAAAAGATATTCCATCGAGTAATTTTTGCAAACTAAATAAATAATATGACAATTAAAAATATTGTATTTGTAATAATAGTTGTAAATATTTGTACTCAAATTAATAAAATTATATTGATTTTAATTTTTTTCAAAATGACATAAATAAGTTTGTCCAAATTTAAAAACAAAGGGAGTAAAAAAGAGCATAAATTGCATACAAATAAAATTGTTTAAAATTAAAATATAAGTTGATTAATAAATTATTTTAAGTTGTTATTTATAAATAAAAACGTTCAATATCAATTTAATTTATAAGTTAGAAATTAAGTTAAAATAAGTTAGAAGGTGTTCGGTTCAAAATAATTTATAAGTTAAAATCAAATATAAAAGTTATTAAAAATAATATTAATAAAAAAAAAGATAAAATAAATATTATATTTGATTAAACTAATTTATTTTAAAATAAATTATAAATAATTATTTTTTATTGACTTAATAATTAACTTATAAGTATAAAAATAAGTAGTTGCGAACAGGAGAACAGCGACAAAAATAAGTCACTGCGGAACAGGAACCATCTACTTCCATTCCCTTTCCGTGTAGAGCCCCAAATCCTAAAACCCTCGTTGAAGCTTCAGCAATCAGTGAAAATGGCGGCACTCTTCAGGGCTCGCAAAGTTTCCTTAACCCTTCTCAGCAATCTTCTTCACCCTCCGGTCCGACCCTTTAGCACATCTTCCAGTAATTCTCTCTTCTACTATCTCTATACATATATACATATATATATATATATATATATATATATATATATACATATATACATATGTATATATATATTGTTGTATTTATATCCCTGATTTTTTTGTCATTTGCAGATGCAATTGGTTCACAATCATCTTCGACAAACAAAATGTCAAATCACGTACCATGTTCCCTAATTTTAGCCTCCTCGGATATGCGAATCGGAAACAAAATCCATAACATTGATCCAGGTAGTTCACGATCATCAGCTCTGACAAACCCAATGTTCAATTTTTTGGACATAAGTTCCCAAACTGGAAGTTGTATGCCCATATATCAATGATGCGAATCGGAACCCTAATCCACAACATTGAAATGCGGCCGGGTCACAAGTTGGTGCGGGCGGCGGGTACCACCGCGAAGATACCGAAAGAACCAACGTTGTCGAAGTACGTCTTGGTGAGATTGCCGTCTGGGAGGGAGAAATTAATTGACACCGAGTGTCGTGCCAAATTAATTGACACCGAGTGTCGTGCCACGATTGGGAGGGTGTCGAACCTGGAACATGGGGCGAAGAAGCTGAGAAAGGCTGGGCCGGTGGCTTGGGAGGAGACCGGTGGTTAGGGGAGTAGCGATGAACCCTATTGATCATCCTCACAGAGGAGGGGAAGGTAAGACTAAGAGTAAGATTAGTGGGGTCATGGACATGTTTCCTTACTTAAAAGGAGAAAATAGTGTGCTTGTTGTGGTGGATGCGTTTTTGTTATTGCTTAGGCATTCTTAATAAATTTGAACTAATCACATATATAACTAGATTTTTGAAATTTTTGTAGTTTATGTTATGTTTTGAGATAAGTTTATGGATTAACTATTTAATAATGGTAAATGTGCTTGGTTGTATGTTTGGCTTGAGTTGGTATCTCTGTTGATTTACTGTTTTTTAAGCACTTTTGGAACTTTGTTATGGGTTTTGAATATGATTGAAATGTTTGTGGTTGGTTTTGAAGATGATTGAAATGTTTGTGTTTTATTTGAATCTGGTTATTTAAAGATGATTGAAATGCTTTTGAATTATTTAAATTGTTTGGGATATTTATGGGTGAGCTGTTTTATGATGATAGCTTAAAGCGGCGGCTAGAAGTTCACAGAGTTTATTGATTTGTTTGTGTTTCTTTATTTGTTATTTGTTTCGAGTTGGTTGATGGCATGAAATTTTTTAATGAATCTTCACGTGGATTCATTCATTAAGATATTGAGCTGTTCTCAATATGGCAAGGTATATACATGATCTATAATGTAAATATGTACTATGTATGTACATATATAAAATGTAAATTATGAATCCTGATAGTGTGATTATGTATAAGATATTTAAAATTGCTTAAAGTGCTCAGCACCGATTTCATTTTCTGGGCACTGTTAAACTCATTAACCTATTAACATTATCGTTTTTATGATTCTTTATGTAAGCTTTGCACTTTTAGGAACTAGTGTCCAACTTCAGTAAATGAGAACATTATTCACAGAATTTTGTTAAATGTTTTAGTTCTTACTGATCCTGTTGAAATGGTTGGGTAATCTGGATTTTAAATGTTTTAGTTCTTGCTGATCCTGTTGAAATGGTTGGGTAATCTGGATTTTTGTCCTGTTGAAATGGTTGGGTAATCTGGATTTTTGGAACAACAAAGTAGGATTTTTGCACTATCCCAATTTACTCCTTGCCTTGGTGACTGCTGACTGGTACTTCAATGGCTCCAGCAACTGATGCAAGACCTATAAACCTGGGATGCTCCGAGCCTTAAACTAATCAGAAGGGAGATAGCTAAACCAGGAAAACCTTGAGCAAATGGATGATAGTGACATTACTCCTTGTGAGCCTAAACTAATCAGAAGGGAGGTAGCTAAACCAAGAACACCTTGAGCAAATGGATGATAGTGACATTACTCCTTGTCTTTGGTGATTGGGAACTTCAATGGCTATTCCAGCAAATGATGCAAGACCTATAAACCTGGATGCTGCGAGCCTAAACTAAACTAATCAGAAGGAAGGGAGGTAGCTACCCGGACAGGCCTTGACCAACTCAGAATGGAAAAGTACGTACTCCAAAGCTAATGTCACTAATCTGCGTTATAAATATCTTCCGACCAACCCCTTGCTTGCCAATCCCGAAGATTCAATTCCTATTCGACTCATTAAGCCCTTTAAAGTTGAAGCCGCTTGGCTTGAATATCTTTTTTCAATGATGTCCTAGTTCTTGGTAGCTCCAACTATCCACAAGAACATCATTGAAACAAGACAAACGGCTTCAACTTTAAAGGGCTTAATGAGTCGAATAGGAATTGAACCTTCGGGATTGGCAAGCAAGGGGCTGGTCGGAACATATATATAACGCAGATTAGTGACATTAGTTTTGGAGTACGTACTTTTCCATTTTGAGTTCGTCAAGGCCTGTCCAGGGCAGCAGTGTGTTAAGCATATACCTCCCTTCTAATTAGTCTAGGCTCGGAGCATCCCAGGTTCATAGGTCTTGCATCAGTTGATTCTCCTATTGAATTTTGAATAGTCATTGAAGAAGGACCCAGCCGACAGTCACGGTCTAGTATTTCTTCTCAGTACCCAGTCGACAGTCACCAAGACAAGGAGTAATGTCATTATCAACCATTTGCTCAGTTTTTCCTGATTTTTGGAATTGGGATAGTGCAAAAATCCTAAGTCATTCATCAGATTCATCAGAATTTGGTTTGGTAACAATAAGCAGTAACTTAAAAGGTTCTGACTGAGAGTCTGAGACTTTGTTGTTCCAAAAATCCAGATTACACAACCATTTCAACAAGATCAGCAAGAACTGAAAAATTTAACAAAATTGTGTGAATAAAGTTCTCATTTATTGAAGTTGAACACTAGTTGCTAAAAGTGCAAAGCTTACATAAAGAATCATAAAAACGATAATGTTAATACATTCCATGTTTGATGAATTTAATAGTGCCCACCGGAGGAAAATGAAATAGGTGCTGAGCACTTTAAGCAATTTTAAATATCTTATACATAACCACACTATTGTCAGGATTCATAGTTTATATTTTATATATGTCCATGCATAGTACATATTTACATTATAGATCATATATATACCTTGCCATATTGAGAACAACTCAATATCTTAATGAATCCACCTGAAGATTCATTAAAAAAATTCAGGTCATCAACCAACTCAAAACAAATAACAAATAAAGAAACACAAATAAATAACTCGTACAAACTACTCATCTTCTTGCTTTAAGCATCTTCTTAGCTGTGAACTTCTTGCCGCTTTAAATAATTCAAAAGCATTTCAATCATCTTTAAAGAACCAGATTCAAATATAACACAAACATTTCAATCATCTTCAAAACCAATCACAAACATCTTCAAAACCCATGACACAATTCCAAAAGTCAAAACAAGTGTAAAAAACAAGAAACAAACATAACATAGGAAGACCTTGCACCAACCATATATGATCAGCAACTCAATCTCTCAACATAGATACCAACTCAAGCCAAACATACAACCAAGCATATCTACCATTATTAAATAATTAATCCATAAACTTATCTCAAAACATAACATAAACTACAAAAATTTCAAAAATCTAGTTATATCAGAACAAGCAAGGTCATTAGTTCAAATTTATTAAGAATGCCTAAACAATAACAAAAACGCATCCACTACAACAACCACACTATTTTCTCCTTCTCCTGAGGATGATCAATAGGGTTCATCGCTACTCCCCTAACCACCGGCCTCCTCCCAAGCCACCGGCTCTGCCCAGCCTTTCTCAGGCTTCGACGCCCTCCCAATCGTGGCACGACATTCCGTTAATTTCTCCCTATCTCACCAAGACGTACTTCCACGCCGCTGGTTCTTTCAGTATCTTCGCGGCGGTACCGCCGCCCGCACCATCTTGCCTCCTTGACCCGGCATACAACTTGCAGTTTGGGAACTTATGTCCAAAAAATTGAACATTGGATTAAGGAGACTTTTCGAGCCCTGAAGAGTGCCCCCATTTTCATTGATTGTTGAAGCATCAACGAGCTCTAGGGTTTTAGGATTTGGGGCTCTACACGGAAAGGGAATGGAAGTAGATGGTTGTGTTTTCCTGTTGCGCAGTGACTTATTTTTGTCGCTGTTCCTTTGTTCGCAACTACTTATTTTTGTAGTTATAAGTTAATTATTAAGTAAAAAAAAATATTTATAATTTATTTTTAAATAATTTATAAGTAATTTTAAAATAAGTTAGTTTAATCAAATGTAATGTTTATTTTGTCCATTTTTTTATTGATGTTATTTTTAATAATTTTTATATTTGATTTTAACTTATAAGTTGTTTTGAGCCGAACACTTTTTAACTTATTTGAACTTAATTTTTAACTTATAAATTAAATTGTTATGGAACGTTTTTACAGAGTATTTATAAATAACAACTTGAAATAATTTATTAATCAATTTATATTTTAATTTTAAATTATTTTAAAATAAGTCGCTGTTCCTAGCAAGGGCTAATAAACAATTTTATTTGTATGTAATTTATGCTCTTTTTTACACCCTTTGTTTTAAATTTGGACAAACTTATTTCTGTCATTTTGAAAAAAATTAAAATCAATATAATTTTATTAATTTCAGTACAAATATTTACAGCTATTATTACAAATACAATATTGTTAATTGTCATATTATTTATTTAGTTTGCAAAAATTATTCGATAGAATATCTTTAGATATTCTACCAAGTTAAATGATGTTTTTTATTTTCTTTAAAAAAATATCGACTACATAAAATATAAAGAGCATCCAAAATATTACAATATCTAAAATTTATTTGATTTGAATTTGTGAAGACAAATAATTATAATTATATAAATTTATGTTTTTTTAAAAAAAAAACGTAGAGTGAAATAATTCTTCTTTTTTCAAAACTTCATATGAACTTTTCTTTTTTAAATATTTGTTTTGTTGCCATGTTATTTATTAGGTTGATATGAGTATGAAAAAGTCTCACACATATTCTTCATATGATTTGTTCAGAATTATAAGATATAATTATCCAATTAAAACAAGTAAAAACTTGTATTATAAATTAAAAATATTATAATTATTTAATTATATTATGTTTCAGCCAAACAACAACATTTCTCAACGTCTATTTCATTTTTCAACTTCTGTTCACATGGATAAAATGAATCCATAATAATTTTAAAGTAATTTAAATTTAAACACATAACACATTGTAACACCCCAGTTCTATATCGAAAGATAAGAAAAAAAAATTGTCTGCATATAAGAAAATAAGTTACTACCAATAGTACCTTCAAGTCATGATCTTTTGGGAGCCTGTGGTGGGCTAAGATGACCCAAGAAGATACTATTGGACCAGTGATTTGAGGCCTTATTTTGATGGATTTGATTCGATTTGAACTTGGGATTTGACCCGAGATTTGTTCCGGACTCGAGATTTGACCCGGGTTGTTTCATATGGTATCAGAGCCGACTCTCGAAAGCTTAGGTCGGGTCATCCGATCTGGTTGCCGGAGGTGGGGATACGAAGGCTGATGGTATTATCCCACAATTGAGAGATGGAGGTCCAGAGGTGGGAACACGAAGCCAGCCGGTATTATCCCACAATGGCTAGAGAGGCAAAGATCTTTGGGCTGTGTGTGTGATCGGTTCTGACGGGGACGTCAGAAATTTAAGTGGGGGAGTTTGTAACACCCGAGTCCCATATCGAAAGATAGAAAAAATTTGTCTGCATATAAGGAAATAAGTTACTACCAATAGTAACTTTAAGTCATGACTTTTTGGGAGCCTGTGGTGGGCTAAGATGACCCAAGAAGATACTATTGGGCCAGTGGTTTGAGGCCTTATTTTGATGGATTTGATTCGATTAGAACTTGGGATTTGACCCGAGATTTGTACCGGACTCGGAATTTGACCCAGGTTGTTTCATATGGTATCAAAGCCAACTCTCGAAAGCTCGGGTCGGATTATCCGATCGGGTTGCCGGAGGTGGGGACACGAAGGCTAGTGGAATTATCCCACAATGGAGAGATGGAGGTCCGGAGATAGGGACACGAAGTCAGCCGGTATTATCTCACAATGGCTAGAGAGGCAAAGATCTTTGGGCTGTGTGTGTGATCGGTTCTGACGGGGACGTCAAAAATAACACCCCAGTCCCACATCGAAAGATAGGGGAAAATTTGTCTGCATATAAGGAAATAAGTTACTACCAATAGTACCTTCAAGTCATGACCTTTTGGGAGCCTGTGGTGGGCTAAGATGACTCAAGAAGATACTATTGGGTCAGTAGTTTGATGCCTTATTTTGATGGATTTGATTCTATTCGGACTTGGAATTTGACCCGAGATTTGTACCGGACTCGGGATTTGACCTGGATTGTTTCATATGGTATCAAAACAACTCTGTAACACCCCCTTTCCGAAATAGAAAGAGTGGTTACCCAAAACATAACAAAACTGATGAATTTAATAGCAAGGTTCAAACCCACATAAGAATAGTCTTAAAATCTGATAAATACCACAAGTCAACCATAATAAATGTCGAACTGGCTCGAACCATAATCTAAGTTAATTATTACAATTCCGAATAAACTAACGTATCACAACCTAAACATAATATATCTAAATCATTTGAATAAACGGGAGCTCTCGTCACACTTGCCCTTAATTCTCCTGATTACCTGCCGGAAGAAAAACACAGCATGAGCCAAATGCCCAGTACGGATATAGAATACAAATAATGAACCGAAATAACTAACTCGATTAAATGAAATGATACGAAATGAACTGAAACGAAACAAACAAAACTAACACAACGAAATAATAGGCTGAATCAAATGGTTGGGTGTTATTTCATACCGAGCTCAGAATAAATAGTAATATACCTTGCCATACAGACAAGTCAAATAATGCCACAAAGGCAATCAAAATAATGCCACACAGGCAAGTCACACATCGGACTGTGCAATCCAGATGCATGCAAAATCGGAAGGCGTGTTTGGCACAAACATCACCAATCCGCAGAACAGAACAGAACTGAAAACTAGGGTCGACCCATACGCCTCCCACAACAAAACACCAAATGGTCAACTCCCACCGGAGCACAAAACGGAGACGCCGTGGACTGATCACACCGCCACGGAAAGTGTCATGCCTCGGTGCCAAGAGGACATGCATGTGGTACCCCCACAGGTGGTTATAGCTCAGGTATACCCTACGGTATTCTAACAAAACTATAATGTCACAACACATGCGACAAAATATCAACACAAAGGGGTTCTAACATATACATGTTAAATCGAACGAATCGTCAACACAAGTCTCCAAAAAAATATACTAACATGTACATCACTATAAATATAAAAATAAAATTTAGACATGACACACTAGTCTAAAGAGTACAAATATGAGTTCTAATACAACGCCAAAATAAATTTATCACAATAAATTGACCAAGAACAATTATGAGAGGCAATACTAAATTTCGAAATGAATAACGAAACGAACGAATTAAAAATAAAAGAGTCTCGCTGAATGAGTACAGAATCCGTACCTGAATTAAGCAATGTAATACTCAAAATTTATACTCCAAATTTTGACTCGTTTAGACTCCCTTTCCTCAAACTAATTAAACAAAACGATAATACATACAATTAGTGAATTATTATTATATTTTAACAACTCAGTAACCTTTCATTCATAAACAACAACACACTTTATTTATTATTATTATTATTATTTATAATTTCAGTAACAACTTTCATTCATAAATATGACCAACATAAAGTAACATTCCATTCAAACATTTTTGGTAAAACCTTTAATTCAAATAGTTCAGTAACTTTTCTCTGATGTTACGTTTTTTTTAAAGAAAAAGAAAACAAGACCTTTATTGCAACAGTACTCAAATATACCCAAATCATGTATATATATATAGTACATCCAACTTGTCCAGGATCATATATAATATATAGATATATACCGATCATATATTATATATGCATATACTGCAAAAGAAACATTCTTTCTTTTCAAACTCTTACCTTATTTAATGAATCAGTTTCTTCTTCTTTCCGCAGCTGCGTTAATTCTTTCTTTCTCCCCCGTTTCGCATCAAAGCAATGTCCAACAAAATTAGGTTAGGTTTACTTATCTATTTATTTATTAATTTATCTTATTAAATTATTATTTTTATTATTATTATTATTATTATTATTATAGAATTTAATATTACAAAACACATATTGGATCCTATCAATTTAAGCCCAACTTTACCAAGTTACTATGCCCATCACTTATTAATACATTATTAGCCCATATAAATTAACGACTATTTTGACCCAAAATAAATGACAAAAACCAATAAATATGTTTATAAAAAAATAATTTTTATTATTTAATATTTTTTTTTTGGGAATTACATCACATATCCCTTAAAAAGGATTACGTCCCCGGGATCAAAAGAATGGAACGTACCTAATTTTCAAAGAGATGCGGATACTCCGCTCGAATAGACTCCTCCATCTCTCATGTAGCCTCCCGCTCCGAATGATTCCTCCACAAAACCTTAACAAACGAAATAGTCTTCCTCCTCATAATCCTTTCTTGACGATCCAAAATCGCCTCGACTTGTTCCTCACAAGTAAGATCCTCCCGAATCTTATCGAACGGATATTGCATCAGATGCAATGGATGATAATGATAACTCCTCAATACCGACACATGGAACACATTGTGCACATGAGCTAGCTGTGGAGGTAAAGCTAACCGATAAGCAACCTCACCAACCCTCTCTAAAATCTCAAATGGGCCAATATATCGCGGACTAAGTTTCCCTTTCAACCCAAATCGCTGAATGCCCTTCCAAGGAGAAACCTTTAGAAACACATGCTCACCAGGTTCAAACTCTAAAGTCCTCCTATGCTTATCAGCATAACTCTTCTGTCGTGATCGAGCCGACTTCAATTTCTCCTTAGCCACCGCTACCTTCTCCGTAGTGATTTGAACTAACTCAGGCTCTTCTATGGCCCTTTCGCCAACCTCATCCCAACAAGTTGGTGTCCGACACTTTCTATCATACAATGCCTCAAACGGAGCCATCCCAATACTTGCATGCCAGCTGTTGTTGTAAGCAAACTCAACTAGGCTCAAGTAATCATCCCAATTACCCGACCACTCAAGTGCACAAGACCTCAACATATCCTCCAACGTCTGAATAGTCCTTTCGGATTGTCCATCAGTCTGCGGATGGAAAGAAGTACTAAAGTTGAGTCGAGTGCCCCAAGCTCGTTGAAACCATTTCCAAAACTGTGGAGTGAACCGTGGGTCCCGATCTAAAACAATAGATACCGGAGTATCATGAAGTCTAACAATCTCTTACTGAAAGATATGTGCCAACCTATCCACCGAGTAACCCTCATGGATAGCCAAAAAGTGTGCCGATTTGGTCAACCGGTCCACCACTACCCATATGGCATCATTCTTCCTGAAAGTCTTCGGCAAACCAGTCACAAAATCTATCGCAATATCCTCCCACTTCCACACTGGAATGTCTAACTGTTGCAACAAACCACTAGCTCGTTGATGTTCTATCTTCACTTGTTGACAAGTGAGGCACTTCCCAACATATTCAGCCACGTCTCGTTTTATCCCATTCCACCAAAAATTCTTCTTCAAATCCCTATACATCTTTGTAGAACCAGGATGAATAGAAAATGGGGAACTATGAGCCTCAGCCAACACAGCCTCTTGAATGATTGGATCTGATGGTACACACAATCGCTCACCCAACCAAATCACACCGTGTTCATCAATACGAAACTCAGACTGCTTGCCCTCCTCTAGATTCTGCGTCATACTCCATAACTCCCCATCTTCCTTTTGAGCTTCTTTGACACGCGAGATGAGAGAGGGCTCCACTCTCATACCCGCCAAATGCCCATTTGAACCTCGTACATACAATTCCATCTCGAGCCGCTCCATATCCGAAATAAGCTGAGGTTGTGTAATAAGGGATGCTACACTCCCTGAACTCTTTCGGCTAAGAGCATCTGCAACCACATTTGCCTTCCCCGGGTGATACTGAATCCTAGCATCATAGTCTTTTAGAAGCTCTAACCAACGCCTCTGCCTCATATTGAGCTCCTTCTCAGTGAAAATGTATTTAAGACTTTTGTGATCGGTGAAGATATCACAAGTCTCTCCATACAAATAATGCCTCCAAATCTTTAAGGCAAAGATCACCGCTGCCAACTCCAAATCATGTGTGGGGTAGTTCACTTCATAAGATTTAAGATGCCTAGAAGCATAAGCAATCACCTTACAGTGTTGAATCAAAACACACCCCAAGCCCTTCTTAGAAGCATCACTATAAATATGGTAACCTCCTGTCCCCGATGACAACGCAAGTATAGGAGCTGTCACAAGTCGTTTCTTCAACTCCTCGAAACTCTTCTCACGCTCCTCATTCCACACAAACTTCGTGCCCTTTCTCATCAACTGAGTCAATGGTAAGGCAAGTAAAGAGAATCCTTCTACAAACCGCCTATAATACCCTGCCAAACCTAAGAAACTCTTAATTTCTGTCACCGTAGTAGGTCTCGACCATTTAGTGATAGCCTCAACCTTCGCAGGATCCACCTTAATGCCCTCAGCAGAAACAACGTGACCTAAAAATGCAACCTGCTCCAACCAAAACTCGTATTTAGAGAATTTAGCATATAATTTCTCTTTCTGTAAAATTCCCAACACTGTGCGAAGATGCTCCTCATGTTCTTCCTTAGACTTGGATTAAACCAAAATGTCATCAATAAAGACAATAACAATTTGGTCCAAGTACTCCCTGAACACCCAATTCATTTAATTCATAAACACCGCTGGAGCGTTAGTCAACCCGAATGGCATCACCAGAAACTCGTAATGCCCATATCGAGTACGAAAGGCCGTCTTAGGAATATCCTCATCCCTCACCCTCAATTGATGATAACCCGACCTTAAATCTATTTTCGAAAAATATTTTGCCCCCTGAAGTTTGTCAAACAAGTCATCAATCCTCGGCAATGGATACTGATTCCTGATGGTAATCTTGTTCAACTCCCTGTAGTCTATACATAGCCTCATAGATCTGTCTTTTTTTCTTCATAAACAAGACCGGAGTACCCCACGGCGAAACACTCGGCCGAATCACACCATGATCTAACAGTTCCTGCAACTGCTCTTTCAACTCTTGCAACTCCAATGGTGCCATCCGTTATGGCGCCTTAGAGATAGGCTCCGCACCAGGAATAAGCTTAATAGCAAACTCCACTTCCCGCTGCGGTGGCAACCCTGACAACTCCTCAGGAAACACATCAGAAAAGTCACGAACAATTGGAACATCCTCAATACGAGATTCACCCTTAGAGGTATATCTCACAAACGCCAAATACCCTTCACAACCCTTTGCCACCAACTTTTCGGCCTTCAAAGCCGAAATCAACTTCACCACCCTACTCGGATGTGAACCCTGAAACACGAATTCTGGAGACTTCACATCTCCAAATATAACCTTCTTCGCCTGACAATCGATAGTGGCCTGGTGCTTATCTAACCAGTCCATCCCAAGAATGACATCAAAATCGTGCATACTCATCGGAAGAAGATTAGCCATATGAATCTTATCCCCAAAACTTATCGGACACCCTCGATACAAATCAGAAATAACAACAGAAGTCCCCATCGGGGTAGCAATAGACATAACAGAATCTAAAGACTGAGATGGCACACCCAGGTGCCGAACAAAAGACTGAGCAACAACAAAATGAGTAGAACCCGTATCAAACAAAATAGAAGCCTCACGATTACCAACTAAAAGATTGCCAGAAACAATACATGGTGCACCTGCCGCCTGGTTATATGTCAAGACAAACACTCGACCACCCTGACGCTGACCTCCATTGCCACCATTATCACCACCTCCACCATTTCCACGTGGACCGGTACAATTCCTAGCAATATGACCCATCTGTCCACATAAGAAGCATGCACCTGTGAGTCTGTGGCACTGCCTCCCCGGATGAATAGCCCCATAAGTAGCACAAGGAGCTATCGGAATAAGGTTTGGGTTACCCCCACCAGCTGGTCCCGGATAACGACCCTGATTCTGCACCTGCTGACAATTCTGCCACTGCGGACGATTCTGACCATTCCAAGGTAGCTGCAGCTGACGATTCTGCCCTTGCTGAGGCATCTGCTGATAACCCCTGTTTTGATTCTGGCCACGCCACTGCCCCTGTTGGCCACCACAATTCCTATTCAACTGACCACCCTGACTTCTCCCATGCTAAACTGAAGTTTGACCCTATTGGTGATCATCTATGTCCCTCTTTCGACTCCCTTCCGGTTTAGAAGACCGAAAATCCTGTCGTTCCATCTCAATATTTTTGGCCACATTTGCCACAGCCGACACATCTGCAAACTTGTTGTTTATAAGATGTTGGCGATACCTATAATGAATCCGTCACTTGAACTTTTCCGCCTGTTCCACTGCAGTGCCTGCAGAAGTTCCCGCAAAGCCTACCAAACTGGTGAACCTCGTTATGAAATTCGTGTTGGACTCATCATCTCTCTGCCGAATAGATAGATATTATCTGGCATAGGCCTCTTTATCCGCAGCTGGGAAGTACTGCTGATAAAAGACCTCACAAAACTCTGCCCAGCTAAGTGCCTCAACATAACCATCACCCTTTGTTACTTTCATCGCTTTCCACCACCTCTGTGCATCCCCTTCTAGCTTGTAAGCTGCAAGCAACACTTTCTGATTATCTGAGCACCCCAACACATTAAATATCTTCTCTAGGTGAGCAATCCAATTCTCTGCATCAATTGGAGTCGGAGCTGAACTGAATGCATGTGGTTTCTGCTTTTGAAACCTCTCCAACCATACATACATCGGAACCACCTACTGATCAAGACCATCTGTATTCCCTTCCTCAACATTTACTTGCTGACCATTATTTTCTTGATTCTCTTGCTCAGGAATTTCTAGTGACGGCTGCTGCATTGCCTGTACAACCTGTGCCACCAACTGAGGTAAAGCCTGATTCACCAAGGTAGTCAATTGAGCATTCATCTGATCATTAGGTTGCTCATTGGGTTGACCCTCACCTCTTCCCCTATTGTTACCTCGTCTCCCAACAACTCTGGCGGATCTATGAGCCATCTAAGAAAGAGATAACGATTATAAACAAAGTAGATTAGGGATAAATTCAAATATAATTGATATAATAGCTGAATAGAAAATCAAATGAAATAGAAACCTAACCCAGAAGTCTACCCATAACTCACAGGTCAAACTTAAATAGGTTTTCTACAAGAAAGAACCTGGCTCTGATACCAACTCTGTAACACCCCAATTCCATATCGAAAGATAGGAAAAAAAATTTGTCTGCATATAAGGAAATAAGTTACTACCAATAGTACCTTCAAGTCATGACCTTTTGGGAGCCTGTGGTGGGCTAAGATGACCCAAGAAGATACTATTGGGCCAGTGGTTTGAGGCCTTATTTTGATGGATTTGATTCGATTCGGACTTGGAATTTGACCCGAGATTTGTTCTGGACTCGAGATTTGATCCGGGTTGTTTCATATGGTATCAAAGTCGACTCTCGAAAGCTCGGGTCGGGTCATCCGATCGGGTTGCCGGAGGTGGGGAAACGAAGGCTGGTGGTATTATCCTACAATGGAGAGATGGAGGTCCGGAGGTGGGGACACGAAGCCAGCCGGTATTATCCCACAATGGCTAGAGAGGCAAAGATCTTTGGGCTGTCTGTGTGATCGGTTCTGACGGGGACGTCAGAAATTTAAGTGGGGGAGTTTGTAACACCCCAGTCCCATATCGAAAGATAGAAAAAAAAAATTTGTCTGCATATAAGGAAATAAGTTACTACCAATAGTACCTTCAAATCATGACCTTTTGGGAGCCTGTGGTGGGCTAAGATGACCCAAGAAGATACTGTTGAGCCAGTGGTTTGATGCCTTATTTTGATGGATTTGATTCGATTCGGACTTGGAATTTGACCCGAGATTTGTTCCGGACTCGAAATTTGATCCGGGTTATTTCACACATACAAGAGACACTTATCAAATAAAAGAAAATTATATATATTTTATATTTACAACAATATAATATTAGATGGTAGTGGTCGTCTAGTCGACTATAATTATTTAGTTTGCTTATGTATAATAAATCATTAACTAATTGTACTTTAACGTATTATTTTGTAAGTTACTTTGTGTAATAATATTATATGTAGGCTTGTAAACGAACTGAATCGATCTAAATTTCGTCGAATTTGAACCGAATTCGAACACTGTTAGTCGAACATGTTTGAGTAACATGATCGAACCAACACTCATGTACGAGTTCGATCGTTAGTTGTTCGCGAACATGATCGAGTTCGCGGACAAACACACTGAATGGCTGACAGATTCAATCATTCAATCTTCAAACGATTTGGATTAGATGGTTTAGTGTCTTTTTTTTGGTTTAATTTTAAAATTTTTAACATGAAACTTGAATTATGAGATAATGTTTTATTCCCCTTTATTACATTTGTCTTTTTCATTAAATATTAAACAAAAATATAAGTTGGGTTGTTCTAATAAAATAGAATGAACTATTCCCTCTCCTGACCGGAATAACTCATTTGAGTCCGGAATGAATCCATTCTATTTATTTTTATTTCATTGTTTCACTGGTTTTATCTCTTCAATCCAAACATAATATTATTAGTGATTATATACTTGTAAATAACAAACAAGAAATAAGAAATGAGAAGGGTAATTGTGTGCCATAATTTATAAAAATGGTTTTTTCTTCCTTTTTATATGCATCCTTTCCTTGGAAACATGGGGTTAATATTTATTTATTTAAATCATATAAACTAGTCACAAACAAGACAACAAAGTAGATAACACATAGTTAGAGTCCAGTTTTTGCTCCAAAGTTGCTGGCTATGGCTGCCTTCTAGCTGGCTTTAAATGGTTATAACATTGAACTTACCGACTTCATATCTCTCATATAAGTATATAAGGTGGGTCTCAACTTTATGCGAAAAGGAACTATATGAAAATATTAAAAATATATGTAAAAATAGTGCTCCCTTTAACTTGACATTTGGCAATGTGGTCCCAAGCCATCGGTGAGATACCACTCTAATATTGTGTTAGGATCTACCAGCTAAGGGACTATCTCAGAGTAAAATTAACAATAAGTCTATAGCGACCGGCGTCTTCCGACCGGGGTAGTGACCGGCCGGAAATTTTTTTAAAAAATTATTTTTTTTGCTTTTGACTACCAAATAATTAATGTGATTTATTGGAACTGAAATTTTTTAAAAATACAGTGATTTAGGTGTCATTTGGACACATGTTAAAAATAGGGTTGTACAGTATGTGCAACTATGTTTTTTACATGTGTCCAAATGACACTTAAATCACTGCATTTTATAAATATTTTGATTCCAATAAATCATATTAATTATTTGGTAGTTAAAAACAAAAAAAAAAAAATTAGGCCGATCACTACCCCGGTCGGAAGACGCCGATCGCCGTAGAAGGATTCTAAAATTAATAACAATGTTTTATTGATTTGTAATACGTGTATACATATCGTACCTCTTCAAGAGGCCCCTGAACAAAGGATACATAAAATACGAGAAAAAAAAATGAATATTAGGAAAAATACAATCCCCCACATATTATTGCCACCCAAAATGTAACATATAGTGCCATTTATTTTTGAAGAGGTACTAGGCGAACTGGGAGACCTTCCATTGGTACAGGGGATGCATGGAACACAATCTTCTCTTTTGGATTTAGTTTCTCCAATTTGAATTTGGTCACCACATTATAAATGAAAACCAGAATTTCTAGTCGAGCGTACTCTTTTCCAGGGCACATTCGAGGACCTCCTCCGAAAGGAACAAAAGTATAGGGGGCAGGTCCGCTTCCTTCAAATCTCGAGGGATCAAATGTTTCGGGATCAGGAAAAAACTCGGGATTTTTGTGTGTCGTATGCACAGTCCAAAATGTCTGCAAGAAAAGTAAGCGTTCCAAAATTAGAGATACGTTTTTTTTTCGGTCTTAAGAGAGGCAATGATGTTTCCGATTTAAATTTTCTTTCAAAAAATTTAAGTTTTGAACTTAAAGTCTCTGGATTTTTAAGGGTAAAATGTTGTCCACAAGAATCGTTTAAAATATATATATATATATATATATATATATATATATATATCTAGTTATGGGATGGACTAGGACTAGAGATATATTTCTAAATTGACGACTTTTAAAAATAATATTAGTGTATATACGAGTATGTTGGGATTATGAAACATAATGACAGATTTAGAATATCATGTCATTTTATAGTTTAAAATGGAAACGCATCATTATTCTTTTGGAATGGATTGAAAAAGAAAAATGTAATTAATTTTAAAAATTAATATTATTGAGCAGAAGTATATATTAAAACATTTACCTTCCATCCCTTTGGAATGGTAAAACCAGCATAGGTAAAATCAGTTACAGCCTCTCTAAAGGCTCCTTGACCAGGTGGTGCTAGCCTTAGAGATTCACATGCCACATTCCATGAATATTTCATCTTCTGAATATCTTCCCACCTCAACAACTCCCCTGGTTGTTTCGATTTTGCAATTTCCATTTGTTCTGTTTAAAATATATATATATATATATATATATATATATATATATATATATATATATATAATAATCACTTTAATTATATTGTTGTTCCTTGTAATTTTAAGTATTCAAATGTACGGAAAATTTAAACTATATGTACCTTTCAAAACCTCGTCGTAAATATGGGGAAGCTCAGCAAGATACTTTAACACGAATGTGACTGCAGTACTGGTGGTCTCATAGCTAGCAACTAATAAACCAATAATGTTGTTAGAAATCTCCATTTCACTCATGAATTCTCCATTTTCATCCGTCACAAGTAGCATACGAGACAATAAATCGCGTCCTGTTGTCTCTTTATTCTCAGTCATTTCCTTTTTCCTTTGGGTGATGATTTTCATAAGCTCGGCACGTACCAATTTCCCCCCTTTTATAGCACCATTATAAGCGGTACCAGGCAAGTCAATTGGGACAGAGAACATCCCAGAGGTAACGAGCGTAAAATGTTTGGCTAGCCTATTGACATGCTCGGGATCAACTACACTCATAAATAATCGACAAGCCAAGTCAAATGTATACTTTTTTGACATTGGGAAAACTTTCACTACTTCACGTGGAGTCCACTCGGACTCCACGTGCTCACGTGCCATTGAATCCATGATCGGAATATATTGCTTTAGCGCTTCTGGCTTAAGAATATCATGCATAAAACTACGCTTTAGCGCTGAAACTTCTTTCAGTGAATTCTCAACAAATTCGGGGAAAAGTAAGGCCTTTTTCATGGATTGTGGCCACCACGAGGTCAAAAGTTTTGTCTCGTTTGTGAATAGGAACTTGTTCCCTTGCGCTCCACAAAACACTGCCATTCTTTCTCCGAGCAACGACGTTTGGAACACATCGGGGGAGTACGTTTTCATTCTTTGGCTAACAAAATTTTGCGGCCCGGATAAGGCAAATTTTATACTTTCACCAACCATAGGCCATCCACTTGTTCCCGGGGGAACATTTTTTGAGCTGCCAGAAGTGGGCTTTTGGAAGAGGAAAAATAGAGACAATGATATTGGGAAAATTGCAAGAGGAAGTAGATATGGGATTAAGCTCAGCAGTGTATCCATATATATATCTTCTCTTTTACTACAAGAATAATTAAGCAAAAGAAAGTTAATGGTTGGTTTGTGTCTGGTGGTGAAGTATAGTAAAAGGTGTTTGTATTTATAGTGTGGCACAAAGGCCTTCGTTAAGGAGTTCAACAATAAAACAGAATAAGGTATATTTGTTCAATTACAAGTACAGAATATTGAAATTCTTGAATGTGACTTTTAGCATTGTGAATCATGACAGAATTTGGTACATTATGAGACTTCAACCCTTATTAAACTAACAAATGATTTATTTCTATGTTTTTAGAACGTTATTGTATTGATGTGACCCTACCAATATTATAAATTATAAAGCTCTTTGAACTATATATTTTTATCTGGAACTGATATTTCTACGTGTATTTTTTATATTTTCACATGGTATTCTCTACATGAGCGTATAATGGGTCTCACCTTCATGTGTGAAGGAATCATGTGAAAATATCAAAAACACATGTGAAAATAGTGTTTCCTTTTTTTATCAGGTGTCCTTGTCTTCAAAAACATGTTTACAATTCACAAATGAATGTGTACAAGTACAAAAAAATTAACAGTCCTAGAGTTTTAAATTATAGACAAAAAAAAATAAAAAGAGAGAGAGTCTTGGAATTTTTAATAAAAGAGAAAATAAGGTGAAAGTAAGTATTAATTGATTAGTTTATATAGAGAGATAGAATCTTGAAGTTTATAGAGAAAAGAAAAGAAAAAAAGGGTTAATCATACCCCCCCGTTCCTTAATATAAGTCGTTTTAGAGAAATATTTTTGTTCTTAAATATAAGTCGTTTGAGAATTTCAAGTAAGTATTAATTGCTTAGTTTCCAATATTACCCCAAGTAATAAATATAACTTTGGTTCTCTCACTATTTTTTGCCCAATAAATAACATTCTCTTTTTCCAATACAAGGACAATATAGACAATTGATATTATAGTTAATGTTATACAATCATTTCCTTAATATTTGTGCACAAATCTAAAACGACTTATATTAAATAACAGAGGGAGTAATCATTGTCATGAAAACACAACACGAAGATTTCATGACGTTGCGTTTGTCTCTCAAAATGCACATTAATTGTGGAGCCCACACGCGTTTGGGTTACTGCGTCTGACAACCAAACTAAAAGAGACGTTCGGCCTTTGTCACCCAAACGCTGCGTTTAAAGAGCAACCGAACATGCACATAGTGTAGTTGGGTTAAATACATTTATACTTAGGGATGAGCATGGTGCGGTTTGGTGCGGTTTGAAGTCCAAATTGCATCCGAAACCGCTTAGGTGCGGTTTGAAAAATTCAAAACCGCACACGAAACCGCTTGTGATTGGTGCTGTGGGGTTTTAAAGTGTGCGGTGCGATTTTAATTGGTGCGATTTCGGTTCTAAAACCAATTAAAACAACAGAAAAGTCTAAGCCTTCAATAAAATTTAACATAAAACTTACATCGAGCGATTAACTTAGGGGAGTGTATTCAATTAAGATTTTTAAAAACTTTTAAAGACTTTAAAAGTTTGGTTGTATTCAATCAAGACATTTAAAGAGTTTATAAAAGTTTAGTGGTATTCAATTACAACTTTTTTAATATCTTTAAAAGTTAGGTGGTATTGAATTAAGATTTTTACAAAGTCTATAAAAGTATTTTGGTATTCAAAAAATCATAGATTTTAAAATTTTCTATCAAATGGTAGAATTTGACAGACTTTAGAAGAAGAATTATAACTATCAACCCATATCCAAAGTCTTACCTCATCTCCAAAGATTTCTAAAGATTTCCAAATAAACATAAAGGTGAATAAAACTAGTTATTAATTGGACTTTATTTTTTATTGGGCCAAATTAATTTTTTATTTTATATGGACTAATAAATATTAAGATGTGATGGATAAATAATTTGGTAAAATTTGGGCCATAAAAATAATTAGATTTATTATAATTTTATTATAAGAGAATTAATAAGATATATTAATAAGTAAACAAATAACTAGACTTCATCTGAATTGGTGAGGAAAAAAGCAACTGTTCGAAAGCTTCCAATAAAAAGAGAAAAGAGATTTGTTCAACAAAGGTGAGATAAAATCATAAAACTCTCATATCAATTGTAAAGATTATGTATTATAATATATGAAAATAGAAAATATATGATTTGCATGTGTATGTTTTTTTTTAGTTTTCTGACATTTTAAACGAAGGAAATCACTGTTAGCTTTTGAGACATCCTCCATATTCGTCTTCAAGTGTATTTGGTGTATCATAGTGAAATAATGTAACATGTGGTTGTATTCCTGTATGACAAATTGACAGAATCGTTATCTTTCCCTTATAAAAAAGGAAAAAACGCATTGCTTTGATATATGTTAGGCGCATAGAAATTTGGGTTGACAGAATCACACAATCAACATATATATATATATATATATATATATATATATATATATATATATATATATATATATATTAGTAAAGCAATCAATAATAAAAAGCAATCAATTATTAGTAAAAAGCGTACGCATATGCATAAATATCACTCAATGAAAAGTGAGCTTAATTTTTGTATTGCGTCTGTAATTTCTAAAATTTTATTGGTATCAAAGTATCCAAATGTATCATGAAATGAGTAGAATAATGTGAACGCTTTCAACATATATAAAATCTCATGCCACAATAATATAATGAGATTTACTCTAGTTAATGAAAAAAGAGGAAGAGGCTGTACACATGGGCTAAATAACAATTAATATAAGTTACAATATATATTAGAAGTATACAAAAGTCTATCACAGTCTTAATAAAAAGTTTATAAAAGTCTGTTATTTATTTCATGGAGTCTATAAAAATCATTTTAAAAAAGTATTTAAAGTCTGTGAAAATCATTAAAATCCCACAAATTCTACAAAAGTTTGTCACTTAAAAAAAGTCTTTAAAAATCTTAATTGAATACACCCTCCTTAGTGACAGAGTCGACAATTAGAATTATATCAAGCATGCTTTAAAACTAAAACATACGCTATATAAAACAACGGAGACCATATATTCAATAACAAACAAGAATTAATGTTTATCTAGTTCCCCAAAAATTAAAACTATATACTAGAGATGAAATTCTATCTCATATATTGCAGGGAGTACTTATAGAATATAATCCTAACTATACCTAATTTGAAAAATAATCTATTAGACTATTACTATTATAGCATTGACATTAACCAATGGATCAAGTGCTCGAGCCCCTCAGCTATAAGTCCCTCTAATAACGCATCAAACAAATTCAAAATTTTCAAACTCAATTCTTAATTTTTGACTCTATAACCTCTAACATCTTCATTCAATTGGTGAAAAAATGACAATGCAAGACCGAGGTTTTCTCTGAGCGTGTTCAAGTGCAAAGTAACTTTAGAATTTATTAGAGATAATACATACATAAACACATATGGTGCGGTTTCAGTTTTATGCGTACAGTTTTGGCTAGTAACCAAACCGAAACGGTAAATTTGGTTATTCAACCCACCTAAAACCGTCACATACACCGGAACCGTTGGTGCGATTTTAATTGGTGCGGTTCGTGCGATTTTTGGTGCAATTTCGGTTCCAATTTTGTTACTTGTTCAGCCCTATTTATACTCAGTCTACTCAATCTCGTTTTACAAATACATCATTGAACTGAATTTTTTTACGGTCAACTCATTGAACTTAAAAAATTTTACAAAAATTTTAAAAACTATCCAAAGGTGTTAAAAGTTAACGGCATGTCTGCATGACACCATGTTGGACGCATATGTGGATTATTTAATTAAACTAAAATATGATGTGTCAAAGATGACTGTATTAGGAATTAAAAAAAACTTATTTTTAATTAATTTGTACATTTAAAAATTACACTTAAATAAGTTTAAAAACTTACACAAATAAATTAGAAATTATACTTAAATTTCACAAAACACATAAACTTCTTCTCTCTCTCTCTCTTCATTCATCTGATCTATCTTCAATCAATGGAATTTTATGCAGAAAGTAAACCATGCTCCATGAAATTGATGCTAATTGTCAAGGATTTGATCTTCGTACTGAGTATACGGACCAACTTTGCCCAACAAAAAACTGTGTGTGTGCATGAAACCATTATCAGATCTGGTGTGCATGAAACCATTATCAGATCTGGGCTGCTGGAAAATGAATGGAGCCAAAAACCAAAACTCTTTGTTTGCCTTTGATGACAATAGCCAGATGATTGTAGGTGACTTGGCTCCAAACGCCGTTCTTACAAAATTTTTGAGCAAAAACAACACCAAAATAATTAAAAGCTCTGTTCTTATTACAAGTACTAACCAGTTTCTTTCCCTAAATTTTCAAATCCAAAATTAATTACAAAAAATTCAATTTCTCAAAATTAATTCCAATCCAAATCTAAATCCAAAATAATTCGAAATCAAAACTTAAACTCCAACAACACAGATCCAAATAAACCTAAATTCAGATCTGAAAAAAGGAAATTGAAGAAGAGAGTGAAAATCGAGCTCGATTGGAGAAGAGAGAGAAAGCTCGATGAAAGGGACAATGATTACCAGAAATAACTCATGATGCTCTTATTTGGCTCCATTTTTTCCGTCAATGTGCAGTATTTTTAGGGAAGGAGAGAGTGTACCTTGGGTGATAAAGTTACAGAGGGTGTACCTTCAAATTGCGCAAGAACTTCGACGAACACAGGGTGTTAATGGTTGTTTGGGACCTTGGTTGATTAAATTTTTTGGATTGAAGTTTAATAATCCATATATATGAATGTGTTTTTAGGTTTTTGATTTTGTTTCAAATGTTTTAATTTATTTTAATTTATTGTATTTGTTATTTTTTTATTTTGTGTCCTTTATATTTAATTAAAAGGATTAAGTTTGATTTTAAAATTTATTTTTTGTTACACATGTACATTGAGTTGCCACATCATTTTTCTCTCTCTTATGTGTAATTTTATTTGGCAAGTCTGTTTAAAGTCAACTATACTTAACGGATTTTGTGACGTTTGAAAAAAAATATCAATTCAACGAGTCGATTGTAAAAAAAATTCAGTCTAATTATACATTTGTAAATCGAGGTCGAGTAGAGTGGGAAAATATATATTTAACCCTAGTGTAGTTATACGAAAATCACTATGATAAAATTGAAACTTTTTTTTATACTCTCTTTTCGAGATGAATATTTTTAAGGATGAATTACTTATTCTATTAAATTTTTAAAAATAATTACAATAATAGTGTCCTCATAAAAATTTTACATAACTAATATATTTTCATATTTATTTATAATACTAGTATAATTAGTATTCCTTAATTTAGAGTATTAATATTCAATTAGAATTCTATATCTCATCTTCCAAGTAATAAATTCAACACACCCAAGTCTTATATTGACGAATCATCTTCCAATTAATATGAATCATCGTTATACCTTGTGATATTGCCTAAAACAGTAGTCATATTATTACTACTGAAACTCTTACTCCTCCCTTCTTTCTTTTTTCGGAGTGGCCATATTATTACTACTGTTAGTGTTAGGCTCTAATTTGTCAAAACCCTTCTAGCATGAATGTGGACGGAGGGAGATATTGGAGTTGTTTTCTACTACTACAACTCCCTTGGTCGCAATCGAGCACTGTAAGCACCAAAATCAAAGGAGTCCTCCTCCTCTGGCACCATTCCGTACATCTGCGGAATAGTGCTGATGATTCGTATTAAGGATGATTCGTATTAAGATGGGTGAAGGAAATGGGGGCAATAATGGAGATGGAGATGGGGACGAAGTTGCCGGAGACGGCGAGGAAGAGGGTGTGAGTGTGGGTGGCGCAACCGCGGGAGAAGGTGTAGGTGTGGCGGTCGGTGAAAAGGAAATGATGCCAACTGTATATCTCCAGTAATTTCTCAAAATGAAGGATCAAAATGGAGGTGGGTATGAAGATTCATGCGGTGGTGGCAGTGGATATGAATACTGAATGATGATAACCAAACCTTTATACCAAGGTAGCCAAACTGTCATATCAAAGTAACCAATCAACCTCCACACTTTAAATTTTTTCTTAGTACAGCTGGTTACCAAACCTTCAGATCAAGGTAAACAAAACCTTCGTACCAAGGTAACAAAACCTTCATACCAAAGTAACTAATTCACATCCACACCTGCAGTTTTTTCATAGTGCAGTTGGTAGTCAAACCTTCAGACCAAGGTAACCAATTCAATTTTATTAAGTTACCAATTTCGTTTGAATGTGATGCAGTTTGTAGCCAACCATTTATACAAAGGTAACCATTTTTTTATTTATGAGTAACAAAATAGTTAAAAAAAAAATTTCAGAACATTAAAAGTTACATCTATTTATTTTTAAACTTTTTGTAAGGCGAATCTTCTTATTTTCATTGACATTTTGGATAACGGATATTTGCGGCGGTGTAGCAGCGGACTATTATTTCAAAGTGTATGTGAGGGAGATAAAGATTTGAATTTGAATATTTAAATTTGAATTTGAATTATTATTTTAAATTTGAATTTGAATTTATTTTTGTTGTTAGATCCAAATATTTAAATTTGAATTATTAATTATGACAGTTATTAGTCCTTGATTTTAGGTTTCCTTATTAATGTGAATTGTACTATTTTTGTAATATGTACAATCTTTTTATAATTATTTGGTTAATGTACTTTTCTTATAATTACTTTTTATTTGTTGTATACTTATGTAAAGGACCCTGTTTTTAACTTGTGTGAAACTTATATTTTGGACATTATTTTGAGAAGGGAGGGAGGGAGTACACATGAAGTAACAGTTGGAGCCCTAAGTTGGGCTTTAATGAATGGGCTTCAAACTAGGCTTTGAAACGGGTGAAGTTTAATTTTCAGCAAAAATATACTCCTAATTGTTAGAAAACAAGTTGTCGGTGGTAAGTATTTATAAAGTGGGCTCCATTTTGGTGCTCGGCAGACAAATTTGTCGGTGGTTACACATAATTGAATTAAATTCAAAACAAGTCCATAAATTATTATTTTTTCTGAAATAAAATAATATTTTTTTACATGTTTAAACCGCGCATTTACTGATTTGATAGTAAAATTATATTTTGTAAGAAAAACTGTTTCTTGGATACATTTTTCAAGTAAATCTCGTTTAGACGATGGATATAAAATATACCTCTTAAATAACATACTCTTTTAAATAATATATCTTTATTAAAATTATGTTATTTTAGATATTACTTTAAAAAACAAATAGGGTATCGGGTGACATTTTTATGAATAAAAAGAAAGCAAGTGGGACCACTCTCTTTTAATATTATTTTATTTTTTAAAAAAATATTCAAATCGACGTAGTTTTAATAAATATATGTTATTTAAGAGATGTATATTATTTAAAAGGTATGCTTTATATTCATTCTGGTTAAAGTATATTTTTAATTCGTCTCAACTCAATTAAAAAAAATTCAAAAATTATTATATAATATAAAGCAGTAAAGAATGGCAAAAATAACAAAACTTGTAATTATTCATTTCAAATTTATTTAATTATTATTTATATATATTTTAAATTGAATAAAAATCTCGTATTAGACTATGTTTTGGACAATTATTTGAGATGGTCATAATGACTATAATTATATGGATGCATATCAATTTTAAAATGTTTTATATTAACTTTGAAATTAATATTAAAAATTATTAATTATAATATTTGTTACTTTAAGATTTACACATAAATTATTTTTTTTAAAAATGAATTTTCAAATTCACTTCAAAAACATCAAAATATTACGGCTCCCGTCTGTTTCACATAAAATCTTTGTCGGAAAATAATTTTTGAAAAATAATTTATGATGAAATTGTTTTCAACAAAAATGGCTTATTTTCCTTGTTTGGTTGCTAAACTAAAAATGAGATGAAAATGATAATCATCTTATCCACTTGAATTAATTAAACAATTTTTTTAATAATTTTTTTTAATGTATTTTGTCTTTTTTTTTAATATACATCGCATTATAGTAAATAAATATTATCATATTTATAATTTTTTTAAAGAGAAAAAAATGACGAAATAGGAGGAGAGAATATATATATATTCCGTACGCTTCTGCAGCGAACAAAAAACGAACCAACTATAGAGACCGTTTTTTCCATTGCTATAGTATATAAAGCCAACGAACCGGTTATGACGACGGTTCAAACTGTCACTATATATCAAAAAAATCGTCGTTATAGACAATTCATTTTGTTTCATTCGTCGGAGAAGTGAATTGTATATATATATATATATATATATATATATATATATATATATATATATATATATATATGGAGAAAAGAATTTCGCAGAAAAAAATGAATTAATTTATTATAGAGCGGTATAAAAAGCAAAGAAGGTAGTTAAATGAACTTTAATTAAATTTTATTTTATCTTTAATAAATTTTGTGAATAAAATCTGAGCAACTCATTATTCGATACGACAAGGATAATTTACTCTCTTGACCAAACATACGAAAATAAAACTAGCAAAAAAAAACATAAGAAAATGAGGAAAACAATTTACGGAAAACGTTTTACTCGAAACAAACGGGCCTCAGCAGTAAAATTTGAACGCTGATTTGTTAATTCGAGAAAATCCAACAAATACCCACTTCAGTCTGTATCTTTTCTTCCTTTCTCTGCAACACACTTTCTGTAAATGTGAAACAGATCTTCATAAATCTTTCTTGATTAGATCAGCAAAAAGGGCATTTTCCAACAATTGCGCGTTTCGCTATTTCCCCTCTACAAATTTATGTATGCGTTTAATATTTATGTGTGAAAAATGATAACATCAATTTCTAATTCTACGTTGTATGAATGATGGAATCGAAGAGAAGGGTTCGATTTTGTGACTTTAATTTTGAAGAGAGAGAATAATGAGAAGAATATTTGTTGGGATTTATTGGATTTCTATGGAGAGTGTAAATGAGTCTACAGGCTTGTCATATGCAGATAAGGGTATTTCCGCAGATAACGTAAAGGGTTTGGTTCTGGCTATTTCTTCAAGTTTTTTCATTGGGGCTAGCTTTATTGTCAAGAAGAAGGGTTTGAAGAAGGCTGGTTCTTCTGGGGTTAGGGCAGGTAATGCTTATTTTGAATCTTGTTATTTTTAGAATTTAATGCTGTTAAATGCTTGAATGGGGTGAAATTGATTGATTTTGGGTGTTTTAATTTTGTAATGTGTATGGTTTTATGTGTTTGTGTTATTGTGTATACCTTTTCCATTTTTGGCTTATAAAGTGAAAGTGTAATAGAATCCATCATTAAAACAAGTAACAATTAACTGAAGATATTGCAATTGAAAGAGAAAGCCTACCACTTTTCAAGAAGTTGCAATAAGTTTTTGTTGAGTCTTGTTACGAGATGATCTCTTTTCTGAAAATGGTGAAATTAATACTCTTTGATCACTATATAAATGGAAAATGTAGGGCTTGGTACGTAGAAATTTTGCTTTATGAATGGAAAGTGTACGGCGTTGTTGTTCTGCACTTCATGCTATTTTGAATCACATTTGTTTTAAGCAGTAATATTGATTGAACTAGGTTTTGGTCTGGTTATTTGTTCTGGGAGCTTTTGAAAATCAAGTTGATTTTTTAACAGTTGAACAAGAATGGTGTGGTCTGGTGAAGCACTGTAGACAGTCCAAAGTTGAAAATATTGATGATAATGGATGTTCAATAGGAGATATATTAAGAAAGGCATCTAGGTGAGTCAAGAGGTGGATTTGTTGTTGTTTAGGCATGATCCCTAGTGTTGCTTTAACTTGGTAACATGGTTCAAAGTCGCGGTAGCAGTCTACATTTCGGATGGTCATTTTTTGACTCGGTATCAGTTTCGGTATTGGTATCGGGAGATTCGCACCGGAGCTTCAAAAATAGTTAAAAAAGTTATGAATAAATTCTAAATAATAAAAGTAACAAGAGTAATCAATTAATTTTAAAAAAAAATACTATCTAGTGCACACAACATTGTCCAAATTATAAAACAGATGTCTCGCAGATATGTTTAATTATTTTTATGTTTGAATAAAGTTGATATTGATGTTATCTTAGCTCAAATGTTTGAGCACACATGATCTGCATAATTTCAGTATAGTTTAACTTAACTAAGTACATTTTAATTGCAATTTTTTAAGTTATAATTAATTAGGATCTATACAGGTACAAGTTAATAATAATGTAAGTGTAATTTAGCTTAAATAATTATATATTAAGTACATTTTTTAAAATATTTTTTAAGGTATACTTAACTAGGTACTACATAGGTATAATTTATTGAGAAAAATTTGTTCTCTTTTATCGTCTCCCTTGATACCTTTATAGCTTTTAGCATGTTTTTTGTGTGGTGTTTTTCTCCTTTACGCCGTGATTTCTCCTTTATTTGGTCCGAAACCGTTATGTTATGCCGAGATTTATTCTTTATTTGGTCTGAAATTGCTACATTATGCCGAGTTGCATAAATTTTGCCGAAAATTACCTATAAAGAATACTTCCTAATTTTGCGATTTGTGTCAAGGTTGCGGTTTGACACCAACCGATATCCAACCATACATCGATATTTCGTCGTAACGGCCGATACTTTGAACCATGCTTGGTAATCCTTTTCATGTTTGTGAATTATGGAAAATTTGATTTAGTTGCAATCAAGGTCCACCACCTCGTTTGCTTGGCTACCATCCTCCATCTGTTGACTTTCTCAGATCCTTTTTCCTAATACTCTACTACTTTAATATATATAGTCTTCCAGTTTCATATTTATTTATTTATTTCATTTCCTTGATCCATCGGCACATCTTTTAGCATCTTGTCATTAAATATTTCTAATTTCTTTTATGTTAAATTCGATAAGATTGTTCTTGGGTTTCTATCTATTTTTTAAAAATCTTTATATAATTTAAATTTACTTGTTCTCTACTTTGAAGTCAACCTCTCTCCTAGAATTGCCTAATGGTATGTGCATGCTAATCAAGTTACATTATTGTGGGTGTTCTTCTTTTCTTATTTTTTCCTGCTTAAAGACGCTGGGGGGTGATGTAAGACAACTAGCTTTGGAGCTTGAGGAGGAGTTAGATAGGAAACGGGAAAGGAGAACTGGTCCGAGGAAACGACCATAATTTCCGAAGACTGGGTCGATTGGCTTCGGGAGATGTGTGCGGGTTCGGAGATGGTGTCATGACTTCGAGAGATCAGAACTTCTTCGGAATTGGCGTCATAACTTCGGGAAGACTGGATTAGTTATTATTATTATTATTATTTAGTTCTTTTATGGTAATAGTATTTTATTAGGTAGTAAATCTTTTATAATTAAGTTGTTACCTATTAGAATTTTATTTTCGTAATTTTAGGAAGTTTGTTAGGATTTGTTTCCTATCTCTAGGAAGATTCTAGAGTGACTTGGGCAGAAAAATTTGTTAGCTATATAAACTCGACTTGTGGGTTGAGAGAATCATTCATGATTATTATCTTTTATAATTGATATCGTATTATTTTCTGGTGGATTCCAGTTTGTATTCTTAGAATTTACGTTGGTAAATTCTTTGTGCTTTCCATTCTGCGTCAATTGGTATCAGAGTCAAGGATCTTGCCTTGTCAATGGCCAACAACGAAGGCGGGAGAGATATCCTTGACGACGCTGGTCATAGGGATGCCGAGTTATGGACGGCGATTGATGATCAACGACAGTCAATGGCGAGGATGGAAGCCATGATGCAACAACTGTTGGTACAACGACCCAACCCCAACAGAGACGGAGGCGAGGGATTTGCCCCTGGCCACCCTGGTGGGGAACATTAGAATAGCTCGACGAGAGCCGTTCGAAGGATTCAGTGATGAAGATTCCGATGAAGATGTTGCAGGTGGGCAAAGAAATCATCATCAACCCCAAAACCAAAATCGAAACCAAAACCAATCTGACTATAGAATCCGCGCGGACATACCATTGTTTCATGGTAAGTTGCAGATTGAAGAGTTTTTGGATTGGATTTCGGAAGTAGAGAGATTTTTTGAGTTGACGGAAGTCGCGGCGGATCGACAAGTTCATCTGGTAGCGTACAAGTTGCGAAGTGGGGTAGTTGTTTGGTGGGAGAAGTTACAGGTGGATAGACGAAGGCAAGACAAAACTCCTATACGATCGTGGATGCGAATGAAACAACTTTTAATGAGTAGGTTTTTACCCCCAAATTATGAACAATTTATTTTTCGGAGTTATCATAATTGTGCACAGGGTAACAGAACTGTGACAGAATACACAGAGTGGTCTAGGCTGTCAGTTCGTAACAACCTGAATGAGATTGAGGCACAACAAGTGTCTAGATATTTGGAGGGACTAAAACCTTCTATTCGAGATAAATTTGGACTGCAAGTTGTTTGGACAGTGGATAAAGCGCATAACATGGCCTTGAAGGCGGAATTAATGGAAAAGACATCCAGTCGATTTTCTTATCATAGGAAGGACATGGCGGAGACGTCCAACTCAAACGCGAATAGAAACAGATTTTCGGCTAGTGATGGGAAGAATTAGTCTACAACTGATACCGTGCAGGCACAAAGGGGTTCGGGACTTACTAATAATCCTGTTGGGACATGACCTATAACATCAGCTACGAAGGAAACCCCACGAGCACCGAACCCGTATGCTAAATTAGGCGGTTTCAAGTGCTACCGGTGTAGACAACCAGGACATCGTTCAAACGAGTGCCCAACGAGGAAACCACTGAACTTCGTGGAAGTTGGAGAGGACGATGAGGACGCCGAAGAAGAAACAGATATCGGCAAATTTTGGAATGGAGCAGAAATAGCCGAGGAACATTGGGAGCATGTAAATTGTGTTATACAGCGAGTCATGTGCTCAACGAAGTTAGAGGATTCATCACAAAGAAACAATATTTTTAAGGCATGCTGTAGTGTTCAAGGAAAGGTTTGCAATCTAATTGTAGACAGTGGAAGCTGCGAGAATTTTGTATCGAAGAAGTTGGTAGAACACCTGAAACTGCGGGTAGAGAAACACTTGAAGCCTTGTATAATTGGATGGATTCAGAAGGGGCCCAAGGTGAATGTGACCGAAGTGTGCAAAGTACCTATCTCGATTGGACAACACTACCGAGACGAAGTGGTCTGCGACGTAGTTGACATGGATGCAACAATGTATTTGTTTTCAATTGGGGTGACAGGAAGATTGCAATGGTTCCAAAATAAAATTCGGGTGGTAGCGTAACTAAGAACCAGAAAGAAGAGCAACCTTTACTATCGGTAATCACGTCAGCAGCTGATTTGGAGTCAGAAATTAAAGAGGCACAAGAGGTACATGTTGTGGTAGTGCGAGCTCTAGTGGTAGAAGGGAAGGAAGAGCAAAAATTTGAGCTACCCGATAAGGTACAGTCCCTTTTAGGTGAATTCAGTGAGTTGATGTCTGATGATTTATCTACCACTACTAAGGGATATTCAACATCATATCGATTTAATTATGGGAGCAAGCTTACCTACTTTACCTCATTATCGAATGAGTCCTAAGGAAAATCAGATCTTACAAGAGAAGGTGGAGGAATTGTTGAAGAATGGGTTCATTAGAGAAAGCATGAGTCTGTGCGGTTCCCGCATTGCTGGTCCCGAAGAAGGATGGCAGTTGGAGAATGTGCGTGGATAGTCGAGCAATGATAACTATCAGATACAGTTTTCCAATTCCGAGGTTGGATGATATGTTAGATATGTTGGAGGGTTCTAAGTTGTTCTTAAAGATAGATCTTTGAAGCGGATATCATCAGATTCGGATTAAGCCTGGGGATGAATGGAAAACAACGTTCAAAACAAAGGATGGACTTTACGAGTGGGTAGTCATGCCGTTCGGATTGTCCAATGTGCCTAGTACTTTTATGCGCCTAGTACTTTTATGCGACTTATGAATCAGGTATTACGACCTTTCATTGGGAAATATGTTGTTTATTTTGACTATATACTGATTTATAATCAGAACAAGGAAGACCATATGGAACACCTTCGGGCTGTGTTGGAGGTTTTGACCGAAAAAAAACTCTTCATTAACTTTAAGAAGTGTAATTGGCTGGCCGAACGTCTGTTATTTCTTAGATATGTGGTCAGTTCGAAGGGTATTCTGGTTGACGAAAAGAAGGTACATGCTATACGTGATTAGCCTACTCCTAAGAACGTGGGAGAAGTAAGGAGTTCCCATGGACTGACAACGTTTTATCGCCGATTTATTAAAGATTTTAGTAGCATTGTGGCACCCATTACCGAGTGTTTAAAGAATGGTAAATTTCAGTGGGGGGAAGCAGCTAATACAACTTTTGCAGTTATCAAGGAGAAGTTGTGTACTACTCCTGTTCTGGCTCTACCAAGTTTCGAGAAGCTCTTCGAAGTGGAGTGTGATGCTAGTGGTATTGGAGTTGGAGCCGTTTTGTCACAAGAGAAGAGGCCAATGGCATTTTTCAACGAAAAACTCAGTGATGCAAGGCGAAAGTGAAGTATGTATGACCAAGAGTTTTATGCTATTGTTCGAGTCCTAAAACATTGGGAACACTATCTGATTCAGCGTGAATTTATTCTGTATACTGATCATCAAGTGTTGAAGTACCTAAACAGTCAGAGAAACTTGAGTAATATGCACGCTCGATGGGCAACCTTTTTGCAGAAATTTCGTTTTGTTCTGAAACACAAACCGAACATTCTAAATATAGTAGCCGACGCATTGAGTCGGCGTGCGAGTTTGTTGATCACTATGCAACAAAAGATCATTGGGTTTGAGTTTCTGAAAGAACTGTATTCGGATGACGAAGACTTCACTCAAGTATGGGAAAAGTGTGCTTAAAAACAAACGGAGGGAGAGTTTCATGTGGTTGATGGCTATCTGTTTCGGGGAAATCAGTTATGCATACCTTGGGGTTCGTTGAGAGAGACTGATTCGGGAGTTACATGGAGGAGGTTTGAGTGGTCATATGGGACGTGACAAGACCATCAGCGGAGTAATCGAACGGTATTATTGGCCTCAGCTGAAGCGCGATGTAGGAAACTTGGTTCGCAAGTGCTATGTGTGTCAGACTGCGAAGGGTCAAGCTCAGAATACATGCTTCTACATGCCTCTACCAGTACCTAGTGCTATTTGGGAAGATCTGTCGATGGACTTCGTTTTAGGTTTTCCTCGGACTCAACGGGGAGTGGACTGTGTTTGTTGTGGTTGATCGGTTCACAAAGATGGGACATTTCATTCCTTGCCGGAAGACCTCAGATGCATCTCACGTGGCTCAATTGTTCTTTTGGGAAGTAGTTCGTCTACATGGGGTTCCTCGATCTATTACTTCTGATAGAGATTTGAAGTTCTTTAGCCATTTTTGGATCACACTGTGGCGATGGATGGATACTACTTTGAAGTTCAGCAGTACTGCACATCCACAGATTGATGAACAAACTGAAAATCTGAACTGAACGCTAGGAAATTTGATTCGGAGTATTTGTGGTGATAAGTCGAAGCAGTGGGATGTGGTGTTAGCACAGGCCGAGTTCGCATATAATAATGCTACTCACACTGCTACAGGTCAGTCTCCTTTTGCTTTAGTGTACCAGCAGTCTCCTAAACATGCGTTAGATCTGGCATGTCTTCCCAAAGTTGCTGGGAACAGTGTTGCTGTTGAAAACTTGGCTGAATAAGTTCGTGATGTTCAGGCCGAAGTGAAAGCTAGGTTGGAGGAGAAAAATAAGAAGTATAAAGCCATAGCCGATGCCAATAGGCGTTCGAAGTTATTTGAAGAGGGTGATCAGGTTATGGTATTTTTGCGAAAGGAAAGGTTTTCAATCGGTACCTATAATAAGTTGAAACCGAGAAAGTACAGTCCGTACAAAGTAATCAAGAAGATCAATGATAATGCCTACGTGATCGACTTATCTGCTGAGAGGAACATATCTCGTACTTTTAATGTATCCGACCTTTATTAGTTCTCTGGCGATGTTCTGCTTTATCCAGATTGTAACTCGAGGTAGTTCTTCGCAGGTGGGAAGGACTGATGTAGGACAGTTAGTTTTGGAGTTTGAGGAGTTAGATAGGAAACAGAAAAAGAGAACTGGTTCGAGGAAACAACCATAATTCTCGAAGACTGGAGCTGGTCCCGAAGAGCTGGGTTCGATTGGCTTTGGGAGATGTTATCGGTTTCGGAGATGGCGTCATGGCTTCCAGAGATCAGAACTTTTTCGGAATTGGTGTCATAACTTCGGAAAGACTGGATTAGTTATTATTATTATTTAATTCTTTTATGGTAATAGTATTTTATTAGGTAGTAAATCTTTTATAATTAAGTTGTTATCTATTAGGATCTTGCCTTGTCAATGGTCAGATGGTATTTTATTAGGTATTTTAATAGGTAGTAAATCTTTGTGCTTTCCGTTCTTCGTCGGGGGTTCTATCTGACCATTTACGATTCACTTCAATCAATTTTGAATTGTTTCTTTTTCAAACGTCGATTCATTATCAATAGATCATATGGCATTGCAACATTAGGATTGACTCTTAAGTGCTGTTCTTATTTTCAAACCCATGTCCCTCTTGCACAATCTCTTAATCTCTACAGTAGTTTTATTCATGACGGTAAAAGTCTCATGCTATATATTTTTTCTCTGTTTGTTCCTTAGGTTAGCTCAGTCGTAAGAGTTTCCAAATTAATCTTTAATATGGTTTGTAACTTTTATGGTTATATTTTCTCTTTTTAATAATTTAAGCAATAACATCCTATTTTCCTTGTAACAGTTACATAGATTTTGAGTTTTATCTTTTATAAATACAATCCTATGTCTATTTTTGTAGTGTAGTGGAATATACATCCACGGTTTTCCATCTCTTCTTTCAAAGAGAGATGTCTGATTGATTTATTTAGTGTATGTTCTCTATTTTTTATGTCTTATTCTTTGATTTCTTATCTACTATATTTGCAATCATATGTCTATTTTCTGTTATAAATAGAATAAAAATAATAGATTTTCCATCTCTTCTTATCCTCTCGCACAAAGATATAATATATATATGTATTTATATTATATTTTTTATAACAGAAGAAATTTTATTAATAGAATAGAAAGGATACAATAAATGTGGTAACAAGAATTTCACCCTCAATGGACTAAAGAAAACAAAATAAATAAATAAAATAGCACTTAAAAAAAGTGCAGCCCTCCAATCTCTATGCAGTTCAAACACAGAGATACCTCTAAAGGCCCATAGCAAAAGCCCAAAGAGATACAAGAAAAATAAGTCTATCACTCAACAACTGAAAAGATAAGCAACTTTCTCTAAACAGTTTAGCATTACACTCATTCTAAATTTCCATATAATAGAAAAGAGAAGGCATACTTCCATAAAATTTTGGCATTTCTCTTGCTTCCAAATTCTTGAAAACGAATTAGTTACATCTCTTCCACCAAGCAAGACACCCACTCCCCAAGCCCCAAGCAACAGGGCAATACATAAATAAATGAGCACGCGTCTCATTACTCTGACCGCACATGAAACAAATGACGGAGATAGAAGGGCCTGCGATTTTGATAAAGAGCATTAGTATTTAATCTTTGTGAAACCAGAGACCACACAAAAATTATTATGCTGACTGCTGAATTTGGTGTAAGTTGTCTGTGTCATACTCTGATGCTATATCTCTGCCTTGTAATGGTACTATATCTTTTAAAATGTATGACTTGTGTGTTTCAATAAATTGATAGGACATACGATGACTCATTATCCTGTTTTTGAATTTGGAGTTGGAATGTACACTTTCATAACTTCATAAGCGTATGTCAGTAGCATGAATAACTGCAGATGAATAAACTCTGTGCCCATCAGCATTTTCTTTTTGTGCATAACTGAAAATTTACTGAATTTTGGTAAGAATGTTACTGAGGTTGTTAAGTAAACCAGCTGCTCCTGTGGGTGGTTCCTTTCCTCTAACAATGATATGCTATTCTGCATCTGTTGACGTGGTGAGGACTTATACTTGCCATTTTCTACATGCCATGAGATATGTCATGCTTCTACACATTTGCTTATGATATGGCAGGAACTCTTTAATTAACGCCATTTAGTTGTATAACTTCTCTTCATTAATTTTCTGATAAATATGGTTCAGGTGCCGGAGGTTATTCTTACTTTTTTGAGCCTCTCTGGTGGGCTGGCATGTTAACAAGTGAGTTAGCATCTTTTTTACATAGAAAACTATAATTGACTGTTTTACGTATCACTATGCTAATAGGAGCTTGAGTTGGCCAAGGTTTCATAATTTTCATAGTAATTGGGGAGTTTTTAGACCAATCAAGGTCATTGATGATGCTGGTATTTTCATACTCTGGCTAACTGTAGATACTTCCCGTGAAGGGGATAAATGTTGGAAGTATAATGTATGTATGTATGTATGTGTATATATGTATATATACACACACTCTTGCAATCAATTAAGCCCAACCAAAAGTAGATTAAAATATCTAAAAGCTTTAAAAACCAAGAGTGATATTTATAGTTGTCACGGCGCCACGACGAGGCATGGCGGTAGCCGACGCCTAGGCGACAAGGCAACCGCCATGGTGTCCGTATGGCGACAAGTCGTTTACAATGTGCAATTTATATATTTGAACCCAAAACACAACACTATGGAATATCATTAAAAACACAATTATGTAAATACTTGGCATTTAGCAATAGCAAATCATTCATCAAAATATTACCTATTTTTATTTTTACTTTTGAATGCATTACTTTTTGTCTATAAGTATATAAACAATCCACTATTCACTGTCCAAAATGTAACCACCCAGGTTTAAAAAAAAACACATGTATGTCATTTCATTTACCAAGACTTCCAAATAATGTCAAAATATGTCTCAGTTCCAAAAAGATTAAGAAATAATTATTTGGTACTCATTTCATATTATTTAATACTTATTCATATTACAAGTTCAGTTCTATGCATGTGTAAAGTTTGTAAATTTTAATTAAAACACCACCCACTATCCAAAACAATATATTTTAATCAAAGATAAACAATACCCAACTTCACTGTTCACATAATCAGTCAAAGGGGCTGGCCTGAGTAAGAGAGCTATTTAAGTGCAATAACCATTGACTAAACATCAAATCCCAAACAAGATATTCATCAAGTATATTCATCCAAATCCCAAACAGAGGACGAGAGGAAGAAAAGTAGCAAGAAAAAGGAAATAAACCTATGTGAGAGGGAAGAAGTTTGTCAATGATGAGTGAAGAAGAAGTCGCTTGCGATGAGTAAGAAGAAGAAGTGGCATTCGATGGAGCTACGATGGAGCTGCGATGGTCGAAGGAGTCGAACTCCAAAGAAGTTGTAAAGGAGGTAGTAACTCGATCGATCTTTTTGTTTTAGGTTTTCTGATTTTCCCCCTTTAGTCCCTTTGTTTTAATTGATGGGTCAATGGGTCATGCCCATGGATTATGGGTAAATGGTTTAAAACTTAACTTGGGTCAGAGCTGCTAAGGCGTGCGCCTTGGAAGCTCGGCGTCTGAAGGCGTCGCCTAGGCGACCACATGCGATGCTGAGCTGCCAAGGTGCACGCCTTAATAACTATTCCTCATGTAAACCCTCACCGTGCCCTTCTCTTCATCACCTAGACGCCTTGAAAACTTTGCCTGTAGGAACCATTTTTAAATTGGGAGTTGGAGGCGGTGGACAGCGGTTTTCTTTTTAGACTTGCTTTATGGAGTGCAATTGCATCAAGGATAAGGGGCTCAATGAAATGTGAAGGAAATGAAACTGGTAAAGTTTCAGTCAATAATTTTCTGAGATTTTTTCAGGCATCCAACAGAATGGTTTTTCCATGGAAGGTAATTTGGAAATCTTTAGCCCCAGTTATGCATTTTTTGGATGGATTGTATCTCAGGGTGGTATTCTTACTGTTGATAACTGGCAAAAGAGAGGGTAGATTTTGTTAGGGTGGCAGGAGATAACTTTGATCCTTTGCTTATTTAGTGTTATTTTTTGAGTAAGCTATGAAAATACTAGTTGTTGCTTTTTGGAATTTCAAGGGTTTAGAGTGGAGAGGCATTTAAGGAGGAGGTGAGAGATGGTGTCTCACTGCATTATGTGCTCCCTATGGACTTATTGAGGGAGAGAAATCATATATGTTTTGTGCGGAGGGAAGATGCAGTTTGTAAACTTAGATCGCTGATGTTTTGTATGCTTTTCTTATGGTTGAATGGTGTTTGGCCACAGAGTTCTATTCTTTTTATTGAGAAGTATGTGGTAGGGTAATTTTTAAGAAAAGAAGTAATTACACCAGCAGGTTTGAAGTATACTTCTAATAAAAACTCCTATACTTCGTCCAATAATACTCAACTCAGGACCTTGAAATAGCATTAATATTTCTCATTGAAGTTTTTTGACAATAGGATACTCGACTACTGTTGCGCCATTTTCTCTACTCTCATCTTTAGAAAGGTATTTAATTTGAGCAAATGAAATTTAGGCTTTCTATGTTCCAGACTTCCACTATTGAGCAGAAAAGTTATCATGTTACAACTTATTACTATCAGGAGTGGCGGAGTGCTCAAAGAAGCCACTAAACAGTATTTAGTAATTTAAAATAAGATAATTAAAGATGATTAAAGCCTATAGTAGAATCTCTCATCTTACCCTGAACCAAACTCAACAAGAAAAATGATGTGTAGTAAGCAATGACGCAACAATTTTAACTGTCAAAATTAAACTCAGCAAATACATTAATTTAAGTTTACGGAAAGGAATGCACCGACAAATATTCCATCAGACACTTGCCCTCCGGATAATTGCAAAAAGCATGTGTTAAAGTGATCAACAGTTGGCTGTTAAAGTCCTCAATAGCTGGCTATTGAAAACTTTAACAGCTGGCTATAAACAGCCAGCTTTCTCCATAGGTCTTCTATATTGACTATTGATGTAATATGTAGATCTGATTAGCTGTGTAGTTGGCCTATATAATGGTCTTACTATCTTTGTGTAAAAGACAACAACAACTGATAAACTCTTTTGATGTTCTCTCCATTCTTTTTTTCCTTGCTTCCTTATATTTGAGTTGGTATCAAAGCTTGATCCATTTAGATAAAAACTATAACCATCAGTCCCAAAGATATCCTGGGCTAACGTCGGAATGCTGCACTACCGACGTCAGCCAAAATCACAGAAGATGCAAGTATGTGGGTTTTCTTGTGCTTCTGGAAACTATCATGAGGATCTTTCCGATGTTATCCTGCTGGTATGTATTCTGCCCATTATACAAGTAAGTCATCTTGATTTACTAAACAAGCCCACATCTGGTTCATACCTCTCAGGTTATTATTTGAAGTCTGGTTACAATTTAATTGTAGCGGGACATTCAATTGTTGACTGATCTCTTAGCGGTATAATGATTGAAGCTAGTGACTCTCATTCTACTGTAACAATTAGTAGTAATGTTAGAGGAAGCCAGTCAAACCATTATGAGATTAATTCTTCCTTACAACTTAGTCCCATTAAATTGGATGGTACAAATTATTTGACTTGGTGTGAAGCATCTTTATTATCAATTAAGTCTAACAAAATGCAGAGTTTTATTAATGGCAAGTCTACAAAACCTGCTGAAACAGATCCTGACATATGATGATTGGGATTCCGATATCGCCATGGTTAAGACTTGGTTATATAACTCTATGGAACCTCATATCCGTAAGAGTTATTTGTTCTTACCAACAGCTTTTCAGATTTGGACCATAGTTACTCAAACTTATGCTCATTCTGGTAATGTGTCAAAAAAGTTTGAAGTTCGCAAAAGTGTGCGGTAGACATTACAAAAAAGAGAAAACAGTTGATCAATATTACTCTGAGATTACAACATTATGGCAAGAGTTAGATCATTATACAATTTACCCTGCTCACTGTACCAAAGATGTAGAGGCTTATCAAAAGGAGGATCGAGTTATTGATTTTCTTGCTGTCCTCACTATGGATTATGATCAAATCGGGGCACAGCTAATAGGGCAAGACCCTTTCTGTTCGTTTTAGGATGCTCATGCTTGTGTTAGCGTGAGGAGAGTCGCCGACATGCTATTGTCCAAACTTCAACCGATCACTCTGCCTTAGTTGTGGTTAAACCAATGTTCTAAAAGGCGGGAGACGGACGGTCGGGGGAGCCCTAGGCGGGGCCTAAGCGAGATTTTTTATTTTAAGCCAATTTTAATATTTTATCTTACATTTATCCAAACAAAACAATAATATAAAGCAAAACAATCTATAATAAAGATAATAAAGGCTTTTGCTTAAAGTTCAAACACACATCCATATTGCTAATGTCAAAGTTCAAACACAAACATGCAATTGTTCAATATTCAAACATATTTTTAACGTATTAGTTTTATTCATAAACAAGATTGCTATTAAATAATAAAATTTAAAATTTTAAGAATTTAATTTAATATTAAAACTTTAGAAACTAAACATAAATTTAAATTTAAGAATTATATTGAATTAAACTAAATATTACAAATGTATCATTATTTATATAATTTGAAGTTGGTACAAGTTTAAAAAATTATAACTATAATAAAATTATCCATTTTGACTTGATATTGTTCACTTCTTGTTGTGATTTAATATGCTACAATCTGTATTATGAATATGGTAAATTATTAAAAAGAAAATATATTAAGATCTGGTTTGGGTAGTTATTAAAATAAAAAAAATCTCTTCGCCTAGACCTCGCCTAATTTTCTGGAGGGATTTTTTTGCTGCCTTAGGCCTAGGTGAGATGCCAGGGGTCCTAGCGCCTAGGAAAGACGCCAAGGGGGGGCCTAGCACCTAGGCAGAGCGCCAAGGGGGGCCTTAGCGGGGATTTTTAGAACACTGGGTTAAACCTTCCAATTTTGTCTCTAAGGACTGGAAGGATAGTTTGTTTTGCGACTATTGTGAAACACCCATGCACATTAGGGAGACTTGTTTCAAACTTCATGGAAAGCCAAGGCGTGGTCGTGGTAATCCTCCTTGAAGTCATGGAGGTGGTCGTGGTTCTAGTGTTTATATGGCTGAGTCTGCATCATCTGCAGTGCCACATCCCTATTACTCTTAGCACAGACCCAACAACAAGCCCACTTTCTCTCCAAGTAATGGCTAGCCTTCAACAAATAATGAACCGCATAGATGCTAGTTCAACCTCCTCTAACTCCTCCCATTTTGCATATTCAGGTATATCACCATCCACTGTTACATCTTGTTCTTGGATCATTGTCTCCGGAGCTTCTGAACACATGCCTGGTTCGGTTGATTTGTTTAACACTTACCAGCATAGTTTAAGTAAGGTCACTGTTCGAGTTGTTGATGGCTCTCTTGCCCCTATACATAGCCATGGGTTAGTCAAGTGCACTTCAACTTTAACTCTCTCCTTTGTCCTTCATGTACCCTCTTTTACTGCTAATTTGTTATCTGTCCAGCGAGCCTCTCGTGTTCCGTAATATTTTCTCCTTCTCATTGTATTTTCCAGTACCTGGCTACCGGACAGATGATTGGCAGTTGTAAGGCTCGAGATGACATCTATATTTTGGAGAATGAAACTCTCTCTCAAAGTTGGGATCTTCATGTTTCTATTATTTCTCCTCTTAAACATTGCATCAATGGCACAAACGTTTAGGTCATCCCTCTTTTGGTGATTTAGAACACTTGTTTCCTAGTCTAGTAAAGAAATGTAGGAGGTTCTTTTGTGAACCATGTGGATTGGCCAAGAACAAACGGTCAACCTATCTTGCTAGTAACAATAATCGTAGTGATGTTCCTTTTTCTCTCATTCATTTTGATGTCTGGGGACCTTCTCGTGTCAGTTGTCGTTCAAGCTATCGTTGGTTTGTCACTTTATTGATTGTTTTTTTCTCTATTTTTATTTATTTCTTGTGTGTGTGTCTGTATACATATATATAGGGACCTATTCCACAGCCAACGTTGCATCCCTAACTAAGAAATGAAATATAATGAAATATATATGATGAAAAGGTTCGCATTTCCAAGTTAACCCTTCTCCACACCATCTACCACCAACAAAACACACAGCCTAAAAAGAAGAAATTGAAAAAACAAAGAAGAGTATAAAAAAGAATCCCATTAACATTCCCAACTATTGCACGTTTTACAGCGTATCTAATATTTTTCCCTCTTTCAGCATGTATTAACTCCATCATTACATCTGAGAATAAGCGAGTGAACTAATTTAAAATCTGATATAATGCCAGAAGCTAACAGTTGACCAAGAATCTCCTCCCCATCACTGTCAAACTCTTTTAACCTCCATTTCCTCATTCGACGCGCATTATGAAAGCCCTTGGACTTTTTTCAAAACCCTTAACGGCTGAAAATTCCCTGAACAACAGTAGCCATGAAATATCAAATACAGAAAACAGTTTAAGTGTAATAACAAATACTTTATGACACTAAACTGAAAATTAAGTCGCATGTTTTAGAAAACATGATAATCTCACTATATAGTGCATATGGTTTGGCATAAGGTATAGGAGATGCATTAAGTTTCTTTTCTATTGAATTCAGCTCCAACAAGATACTGTCAAAACTCCAATTTGGTTCTGGGTCAACGGCAATTCCGTCAACATTCAGAGGGCACTTAAGTTCCAATATAATAGGTCCCCTAGTTGAACAAACTAGACAAAATTAGCACTACAAGGAAATTCAGAAACCTAAGCTAAATAATTTCAACCACATTTGGTCACTTGCAACGGTACTAAATTTATAAAAGAAAAAATTAAAAAACAAAAAAACTTAGAAATTACAATCTGAAGACGTGGGGATACAATTTTGTATATTATTCCTAGAATTTAGCATACAACTAAATCACAAGCAAATTCCATAAAACAAATAAATAAATAAAAGGTTAAAGAATTTAAATGGAGAATCACAACTTACATTGCCACGTTAAAGAATGTTTCCAAAATATATGTTTTATATTCCGTGTTGCCATCAGGCTGTCAAAGATAGCTACGAATATGAGTATATACACCAATCTGTAATTTGAACTCTATTTGGTTAGAAATTAGAACCAAACAACATTAGACTATGCACATGTAAAAATTTAACAGTTCTCTACGTTTTCTAGTAATTTTCATCCTCCCTACATGTTCAGCCAAATTCATGTACTCAAGTGAGCAGTATAGCAATTAAACACAAATGGCACCTCAATGCACAACTGGTGTCTTCCATTAAGAATCAAGCAAGAGCTATTGGCTTAATAAATGGGACATAGCTTAGGGATTGGACTGAAAGGTAGGTCACTTCTGTGTATTTTCGTTGTTCGGATAATATATACTTGTTTTGAGTTGCTTATTATTTTCGCAAAATAAGTTGTATCGTAAATGAAATATTGTTCTTCTTGTTTATATATGATTGAGTAGAGGTTTTGTCTATAATTTGTGTTTTATAGTCTCGTCTGAATATGAGTTGCACCTCTACTTGTAGTGCTTACAAATAGAACTTATTTTAATATAATACAATAGATAATGACTAAATTTTAATTAAGCTAATCATTAAAATCTAATATAATACAACATATAAATTGACCAAAATTCACTTGACCAACAACCTAAAATTTTAGTACTATTTCATGGAAGCTTTGCTATTAAATCCAAGGCATTATTCTAGAATTTAATCTTAATGACAGGGTTCAAATAAACGGCCGCATTGCTGAAACTCGAGTATCGATTTGGTTATCTGTGTCACTGCTTCTATAAAATTTGAAATATTATCACTATAAATGTCTCAGTCAAAATTTCGTTATAACGTAGAGAAAAACGACATAATAGAGAAATAAAGACAATAACAATGTAACATGGGAAGTAATAATAATAGCAATAATATGAAAACTTGGGAGAGTCCTTTAGTGACTCAGAATGTGTAATAGTAATAATAAAATATGAATTTCTACATATGAGCTTATCAAATAAAAAAAAAAAATTTCAAAATAATATTTGACAAGTTTACGAGATGTCGGTAATATCATTTAGACAATGTTGTTCATATTAGATGCTAAGTGTTTATCTAATTGATTTTACTTGTTCTTTTACTATTTGGAATTTTTTTCCATAATTCTTTAAAAATTTTGAAGCTCTTAACTATCATTTGGGTTCGTATTGTGGGATACCAAAACCAATATCGTTACCAAGTCCTTGGATGCATCTTCTTCTAATCAAATAAATTATGTTTATGCCTTTTTTGGGTTTGTTTGGTGGGTGTGTGGGGTGGGGGGTGGGGTGGGGGTGGGGTGGGGTGGGGTGGGGGTGGGAATCTATTAAAGATGACACTACAATAATTCAAATCATTTACAAACCTCAGGTCCACAACGAAGAATTGCCAAATACAAAGTTTGAGGTTACCTGAATTATAGCTAAATCCTTGCATTCATGTTTTACATTTACCTCAGCATTTTCTTCTTCAAAGTAGTGGGCTCCACCTGAATGAATATTAGAGAAAACATAATTATAAGTTTTGGTCCAAATGAGTCGAAAACAGAGTCCGACGTAAAATGTAAAAGTATACTATTTATAAACAAAATCCTTTGTGATACATTTAAATAGTTATCTACCTGGACTCGACCTCTTATTTCCACAATTTGCAAGTCATCTTTAAACTTAATCTATTGTACGCCAACTTCCATTCAGTAAGTGAACAATTAATAAGAAGCAGAACTTTGTACATTTTCTCCCAAAACAAAAGGAGATACAAAGTAACTGGAAATAAACATAGGTAATTGGATAATGTCTAAGGAAAGGTGAAAACATGTCATATTAGTTGTTGAACATATCACTTTAGTTATGACAACTTCATAATTGCAATCATCATTTTCTTAAATCACATTAAATTTCAAAGGGAAAATTTTAATATACTACAGAGGAGTACTATATTAGCCATTAGTAGCCAAGGGAAAAACAAATGTTGGACGCGTTGGACGCATATTGGGCGCGTTTTGGACGCAGATTGGACACGAATTAACTTGTATTGGACGCGGATTAGACGAATTTTGGACGCGTTTTGGACTTGGATTGGATGTGAATCGGACGCGGATTGGATGCGTTTTAGACGTGGATTGGACGCGTTTTGGATGTGTATTGGACGCTGATTGGACGCATTTTTGATGCGGATTGGATGCGTTTTGGGAGTGTATTGGACGCGGATTGGACGTAGAATGGACGCGTATTGAACCCGTTTTGAACGCGTTTTTGACGCGTATTGGATGCGTTTTGGACTCCAAAACATGTCCAATCCGCATCCAATATGCGTCCAATCGAGCGCTGAGCTGCCAAGGCTGTGCGCCTTAGCAGCTCCACCTCTAGGCGACACTCGCCGTGCCCTTCTCTGTATCACCTGGGCGCCTAGGCGACGCTGTGACAACTATTGCGATATCTCTATGATATAATGATTGATCATACACACGCATATACTTAATTTAGTGTCCTACCAGTTTGTACAAAGAAATAGTATTTTAAATGTAAAACTTAAGTTTTCTTTCATTCTCCAATTCAAATTTTCTATTCGTTTTTTTTTCCACTAAAAACTCAGGAACGTAGTAGTGAAATTTAATTTCGTAGTGCGATTTGTTAGGATTTCTTACATAATGTCGATACTAATGTTAGTAATTGCTATCTTAACAGTGGTTGTTGGAGAAATTGCTAATTTTGCTGCTTATGCATTTGCACCAGCTATTCTAGTCACTCCTCTGGGTGCACTCAGTATCATCATCAGGCATGATGAGTACTTATAATGATGTTCTGTTTTTTTTTAAAATTATCTTTTTCAATTTTGAATTCTAACTTCTAATTCTCCTGCAGTGCTGTGTTGGCACATATTATCTTAGGAGAGAAGCTGCACATTTTTGGGATTGTTGGTTGTGTTTTATGCATTGTGGGTTCAACAACAATTGTGCTACATGCTCCTCAAGAACGTGAAATTGAGTCGGTGAAAGAATTATGGGATCTTGCAACAGAACCAGGTATAGGGTTTCATGCAGAGAAAGTTACATTCATAATGGATTCCAATATTCCATATGTCGATCAGATATATATTTATGATAAGAATATATTTTCTCATCTATTTCAAATTCACTGAGATAATGATTAGTTTATTTTTTGCATGTTGCAGCCTTTCTCTTTTATGCAGTTTTGGTGATTGCTGCAGTTTTTACAATCATATCCCATTATATACCACAGTATGGTCAGACCCATATAATTTGCTATGTTGGAGTTTGTTCGCTTGTTGGCTCACTCGGGGTGTGTAGATACAAAATTCCTTTCTCTTGGTTTATTTTGATATTTTTCTCTTCATCTGAGGGGGATGTAATTGGTTATATAGGATTTTGTTCATGTGGAGGCTCACTTGGGATACTTTTTGTATTTCATTTTTTTCCTATTTTATTACCTATAGAAACTATTATAGTTCTCCTGATTTTTTGAAGAATTCTTACAGGTAATGTGTGTGAGAGCTCTTGGAATTGCATTGAAGTTGACGTTCTCGGGAGTAAATCAGTTAACATACCCTCAGACATGGGTGTTTGTGATAATTGTTGTAACTTGTCTTCTTACTCAAATAAACTATTTAAACAAGGTGATCTTTATTTGTATTTTTGTCCCTTTCTGTTAGGAAAATCATAATCTAAATGCTTTTATTGTGCATCTAAATTCTAGTCATTTGCCTCCTTCCATTTCACAAAGATTGTCACTTTGGACTTTTAATATTGTCTCAAAATGATTCTCACACTTTCAGAGTCGAGGGATATTAGTGAAAAAAGACTATACTACCCTTTTGATTTGACGCGTTGAGATGAATGATGTGATGTATGAGAGATCAATTTGTTAGGATTTTGCTGGGTTCCACGTGCATATGTTGGAGCTAATGCTAAAACTGAAAATATGTTCATAAACTCAAAATTTGGTCAATAAAAACTTGCTTACTTATTTTGCATGAAAATGTCATCTAAAGTGGAAATTTTTGTGAAGTGGAGGTAGTACTTGTTACTGGTAGGGTGACACTCTTACCTAGTTCCAATATTCTTTTGGGCTTATCTGGTTCATTGTCTACTTTTTAATGTGTTATGATTTTGTTATGGTGGCACTGTTTAACAATCATTTTGAAATGATCTTGTTTTTAAGTTTTGATGTGTTCTTTTTGACTAGTATGAAATGATCGTATTACTGAGCTAGTTGAGTAATCTATGAATATAATATCTCAGCGTCATGCTTGCAAACAATTCAGTTTGAAAGAGTTGGAGAACATGGGTTCCAATTAATACTAAATATATCAATAGTTTGAATTATCATGCAGCCCTTCGCAAGTCCCAATTCAAATATACAATATTTTGGCCTTGCACCTTGTGTGTAATAAATGCTCATTTCCCCAGAGTCTGATGAAGTGATGATTTACCTTTTTAACTGACTCAATTGTGCTATACCTGAAACATCTTGGACACTGATCCTAATATTATTAAAGCACTGCTTCATCAATCTCGGATGGGTGGGTTTGTTTTTATAAAGTATATCAAGGGTCCAAGACCATTTTTCCCTTTATTTAATATTGACATTTTCTGGGAATCTGTTTAATATTCACTTTTGGTCCCTGTCGCAGTTTGCCTTGGATATAATGGAAATTTGTTGCATCTACAATGTCTACTTAATTCCTCCTTTTTATTGCACATCTTCGATAATCGAGTTATTTCGGTGTTTATTGCCTGGATTAATTTGTCTAATGTAATTTTTCATTTATGTGTCAATTGCAGGCTCTTGATACATTCAACACAGCTGTTGTATCGCCGATATACTACGTAATGTTTACATCATTAACCATTTTGGCTAGCATTATCATGTTTAAGGTATTATTCTCTTCATATCAAATGCCTGCATCTACAGTTGATTAATTGATTATAGACTACTTGCTTGTATGCTCCAATACGTAAAACTCTTATGTACTCTGTGACCGGAATAGCAAGAAATTAGCGTTAAGATGCTTAACAAAGAGTGGTTACAAAAATTACTGCAATCCAACTGGTTGTTCATTCCCATGACTAAATAAGACTCCTGTGAGATTTTTTTTATAAAAAAAAAACATGATTTCATCTCTGATTTGTGGTCGTATAGCGGTAGTGAAGTTTCTAGTTCAGTCTACTAGTTGGTGATATATGTCCAGTTGTTACTTTGTATGTGACAATATGTTGTACATCGTCCTCAATTTAAGATCTCCAAATATGTATAAATCCAATTACCTTACGTTCTGAACCATTGCATGAAAATATTTGAAACATATTCCTATTTTCTCATTTAATTTTCTGTTTTCCTTTTCATCTTTTACTTTTTAATTTTTGGGGTGAGAAGAATTATAAAATAATAAAACTGCTTACACAAGTAAGTTTCAGTAAGAAATATGTTTGCTAAAATTCCTTGTTTCCTGGTGTGTGAGTATTGCATATGGTGAGCGGTGATATCCTTAAGCATCCTCTGTACCTTGATTTAGCATAGATTAACTATAAAATAATTTAATTTTGGTTATTATAGGAAATGACTAGAATACAATTTGCACCCTTAGATTTACATGTTAGAATATTGTCACACTCCAAACTTGAAAATGTGTCTCCTTGTACCCTCTAAAGGTTAACACACACACCCCGACTTTTCAACCGGTCAAATTGTCGATTTGGTCTATTTAAAACCTTCCTACTGACCCGTGATGGTGGAGTTGATTGACTGTGATATGTTTATGACAATAGATCTAATTACACCACCAATCATCACCACTACCTAGACCTTACCGCCAAAAAAATGATAAGAATGGAATAGAATTGAAAATGAAAGAGAAGAAGAGCTGCTGCAGAGACTTAGACAGATAAATGGATCTTCTGAAATGGGTCGATCACCACCGAAAAAATAAAAAAAAATCCTTCATTAACAAACCCCAATCATCCAAGCGAGAGGGTCAATTACCAAAACGAGGATATCCACCCGATTGTTGGTGAAATATAAGATCCCAATGAACCCAACCATTGATGCTTTAATGATGATGAAAAAGATGGAATCTGATGAAATCTAAGATTTCAATGATGAAGATGAATATGATGAGATCTCATGATGAAGACTTGAGATCTGATATTTGATGTTGATTCCAGATCTATTTGGTTAGGAATTTACTTTTCTCTGTTTTTTTTTGCTTATTACTTTTTTCTTTTTAGTTAAGGCAGTGTAACGGTTTTGTTTAGTTTATTTCGCCTAATTAATATAATGACACTTTAACCCTTGAAAGAATTTAGGAAATTTGAGAAACCGGTACTTCAATAGCATTTTACCGGTTGAAAACTCGTGGTGTGTAATTTAACACAACTACCATAATAAGAGGGTGCATGAAGACACATTTTGAAGTATAGGGTGCGACAGTACTCTAACATGTGAACCTTGGAGTCCAAATTGTACTTTAGTCAGAGAAAATAAGATGATGACATCCATACTTTTTACAGAAATAAAATACTTATGTTTACAATGACTGCAAAAGTAACTTGATCATCTGACATGGTTTCACTACATTCATTTCATACAGGGTTAGTTGTGGGTTTAGCAGTATCTATTGTTTCAGTTGTAATATATTTTGGAATGCGTTGTTGTTCATCTTGATGCAGGATTGGGCTGGACAAAATCCAGCTCAAATTTCTACAGAGCTCTGTGGATTTGTGACAATTATTTCCGGGACATTTCTTCTTCACAAAACCAAGGACATGAATGAATGTATGTTTCTCAGATCTGTTCTATCCCATTTCTATTAATTCTCATCTGTTATCCATAATCTATGTGCCAACTATTTCTTGTGTTTCTTTATAGGCTCCTCGCAATCTATTCCAATGTACACTAATGAGCATACGAAAGATGATCAATTTGATGAATATAATCCTGAAGATATTCCTCTTAAGCGCCAAGATTCCATGAGGTAACTAATAGCATGTCATGCAAGTTAGAAAAATCATATCGGGGGAGGATATTGCAGGCATTGACATGTTATTGAAGGAAGTGACAGCTTTGGAACATTTCATTCAAATTATAGTTGGGTAAATGAGAAAAAATCTCCAATCGATTCAAATGGAGTGGAAGGGCGATGAAATGGTTGCTTTTAGCTGCGCCAATGTATTTTTTTTCAGCTAGTCCCGCTTCAACTTACTCATTGCCCGGGATGCTTCAGCCATTGTACTCTGATGACATAGTTTTTTTTTTACAATTGCTGAGAAATACCAGCCTATGAGAAAACCCTAGTCAATTATAAGAAGACATTTTGAGATGCATCAAGACTGAATTTCATGTTTTGAAAACCCTAGTCAAATGTACTATGTTGATCATTTTATTCTTGTTTTGAAGAGAATTTCAGGGGTAATTTTGAAACTTTCACAAGTTCATATCATTGTCCCTTTTTATTTATTTATTTAATTGTATGTATCCCAATAAAAACATGTAAATTAGGACATGGAGTATATAGTATAAGTTTTGACTATGGGGTTTATGCACAATCCCTTAGTTTTGATGAAATGGTAGATGGTATATCCTGTCACATATATAATCCCCTAACATTTTAGGAAAATAGACATTAAAGAAAAATAAAAAATCATGCTAGCAGAATTATTTTATTTTAGAAAAGTTTATATTAAACCTTCTTCAACTTATCATTGGATAGATTGTATTATATTTAGTGTTCCCTGAAATGCAACAAGGAGTATCAACCAACGTTAGATTTTCTATCAAGTAACATAAATTTGTGAAGGATTTGTAGTAATTATCTACATTTTTTAATGTGGTTATCTTTTTCCTATTTTATTTATTTAATTTTTTAGCTTTCTTGTTCTTTTATAGTTTAAACTATATCACAGGCTTGGTGCCGTGTTCAATAATTTAGAAGGGGATGGAATATTTAATCAGATTATTATATAAGTACTGCCTCCATCCAATGATTAAACACAGAGCATTCTCTCTTCAAATCAGAATGTATCATCCATTGACCTGACTTATATATATATATACAGGAGATTGATCAATAGTTAACACTGTAAAAAAGAGATTAGTCTTGAACAAATTCTGATCTTTCATTCCGGAATTACCTCAACATGTTGTGATGACACTTATAGGATTTGTATAGAAAAATTAAATTGATCTATTCTTGCTTTGACTAGGGCCCGCAATATTAAATCGCAGACGAGATTTATTTAAAAAACGATTTTGTTTTTCCTAATTGTTTTACCTTCTGGAGTCTGCAGTTTAATATTGAGGATGAGACTTACTTATTAAAATGGCGTCGCTTCCTTCTTTTAGCGTTCATAGTTTAATACTGCGCACGAAAGGCCTACAATCTCACAATAATCCATACAGAGAAGTTTCAAAAAGCAAAAAGATTTTATTATCTCTGTAGTTACATGCATGCAAATAAAGAGATGGAGCATAAACAAACAATAACACTGTCCAAGTAATTGTTTCTTAAAATCCATACAAAGAAATGAAATTATGAAGATTCGGGCCTTTTCAATCCTAAAGCTTTATAATGGCTCCGCTCATCATGGTTGTAAATATTCCACATATTACACACTTTCGAAGTGGCTTCTGTCCTGCGAATTGTTCAACAACACTTTTCAACCGTGTTGCATTTTAACGATCTTTTATCTGCGAACATATTGGATCAATCACAAGATCATTGGAAGCAGCAACATCATCAACATCGTGCAATTTCATAGTGTCATCGGCCTTGATAAAAGGTTGCACATTGTCGTTCGGTCTTATTTTGACACCTTCAGCAAGGATTTTGGCCACAATTTTTTCCTCACGATCTTGCATTTCATCAACATATGTAGTGACTTCTTTAGAAGACGAATCATCCAACACAAAACCCAAAAATCGTTTTGCTAAATAATTAAATCGACCGGTTGTGTCTCGGCATAATATGCGACTGAGGTGAGAACGTACGGGGTGACACCGTTGGTTTGATTAGCATCTTAAGTCCATCGCTTGTGTATCAATTCTTCAGAAATCTGAACCAAGTTCTTTGAAGTTAGTAGCACGAGAATGTGACGGTATATAGTACCAGAATATTCAAACATTTTGCAATTACATTTCGCCATCCTGATATCTTTATATTGCACAACTGTGAAATACCTACGGTGAGATTCAGGAACCATCACTTTGAACACTAAGTAGTTTTTCGAATCAGAAGTTGACAACTCAGGCACCTTTTTAGAAGTTAACTTGTGCGATTTTGTTAGTTCAATTTGAAAATGCCGGAACATTTCTTTGGTATATATTTCAGCTGCATGCATCTCTAACGGATCTCCAATAATGAATTTCCTTGCACGATTAACTGTGATATAATCATCTTGTTTCTCTCTGATGTACTGCTTCTCAATAGCTTTCTGGGACTTTAAAACAAAATCTCTAATCCCCGTAGAAGTATTGACAAATTCGTAAAGAAAACTGTTCATACTTTCACTCTTAGAAGTAGAAGTCATTCCCGCTGCGAATAAATTTTTTAAATACACCCCAATCTATTTTGCTTTTAATTCATACAGAGATTTCAACCATTCGTGATTCTGCAGACCGTAGTTTTCAAGTAACAAATTGCAAATGTCCTCAAATTCTTGAATAGTCAAACACTTAAAGACGCGGTAGTTAAAATTTGACTAAAAAGTTGGATGCGATGAATAGATATACCCAAATTAATTTTTCAGGATATTTTTTGCTAATGTGTCAAGTACACAATGCATGGTGTGTATTAGGAAAAACCCTAGCAATCGCATTCGATATAACATGATCTTGATTAGTGACAATGGTTATGAGATATTTGTAATTCATTACTTCAAGCCACTGCTCAAACAACCATACAAATGTATCCTCAGTCTCATCGCTCAAGAGTGCACACCCAAAACATTACAGAATGGTAATAATGATTTACACTAGTGAAATGAGCAAATCGCATGAAATTTTTGTTTATT